>QUSF01000047.1:2299771-2335473 GCA_003676055.1 Chloebia gouldiae | reverse complement strand
GCCGCTCTCCGCTCCACCTCCGCCCGCCGCCCCGCTCACCTTGGGAAAGGTGCCCTCCCGCCGGGGGCTCTTCGGGTGGTCGAAGTGGCCGCGGTCCAGCATCAGGTATAGGGAGAAGATCACCACGCAGAAGACCGCACTACCGAATACCGTGAACTGGCGGCTCAGCTTCATCTCCGCGGCTGCCGGGCCGGCGCCGCCGCCGCCGCGCTGCTCCCGCCGCGGCCGGCGCACCCGGGCCCCTCTCGCCGCCCCGCAGTCGCAGGCGAAAGTTCTGCCGCCGCGGCGGGGACCGCAGGCGCTGCCGCCGCCGGAGCTGGGCGGCCCAAATCCTTCTCCGGAGAAGTGGGAGAAGTTGCCCCCCGCTCGCCTCGCCGGGGCCGAGAGCCGTGTCGAGACCCCGCCGGTGGGACTGAGAGGAGAGCGAGTTTCCGGGAGCGGATCGAGTTCGCGGGCAGAAAAGCGCCCAGCGGGGAAGTGGCGGCGAGCAGCACCGCCGGGCCGACCAAGCGGCGCCGCTCCTCGCTCCCTTCCTCCTCCTTCTCCTCCTCCCGCAGCCGCCTCAGCAACCGCTCCGCTCCCGCTCGTTGCCCGCACGCGACGCCGGAGCCTGGCACGTCCTTCCGCGGCCGGAGCGCTGCTGCCGCCGCCGGAGCTCCCGGGGCCGCAGCGCACGAGCTCCGCGCCGAGAGAGCCCCCGCCCGTCCGCCGCCGCCGGAGCGCCGCGTCACGGGCGCGGCTCCTCCCCCGCCGGCCGCGCCGCCCCGGCGTTCGAGACCCGGGGCGAGCCGCGGCCGCCGCCCCTCCGCTCTCCGCGAGCAGGGGCAGCGCGGCCGCCCGCCCCCGGCTCGGCGCGGCGGGAGCTGCCCCGCGGCCGCTCGGAGGCGCCGCGCACCGATGTCCCCGCTGCTGCCGCCGCCGCCCCGTCGGCGGTCGGTGTGTGGCAGCCTCCGCCGTGGAAGCGAGGAGGCTGGAGGAGGAAGCGAGAGGGAGGGAGGGAGGGAGGGCTGCCTGGGGACTCCGCCGTTCTGCCCGCGCCTCGCGGCGGCAGGGCACTGCAGGAGAGGGAGTGTGGGGCGTGGGGAGACCTCCGGTGTCGAGCGATTCCTGCATCCGCGTTGTTCGGCAGAGCCCCGTCCCCTCTTCTGTGGGATCCCTGTTGTCCGCTAGCACAGTTAGGCACGTTTGTGAGCCGCTGCGAAGCTCCAGCTTGGGTTAGGGTTTTCTAGTATGAAGAAGTAGAATATTTGGCGCTGCTTTCATGCGAAGTAGCGCGTGTTCCTACAGCAGTGAGTCACAGTTGAAATGGCCGGTTCATGGAGGGCCATTCAGGTTGTGCCCTCTGTTTTGTTGCTTCTAGCTCCTAATTTTTACAGATTTAATCTGCTCGGTCTGAAAACGTGCATCCCTAGTGTCTGCATCTACCCAGTATTTCGAGGAACTAATTAAGATGGATTTGCTGCCATTGAAAATTAGGCACATCCTGGGAACTTGTTCTACCATTGTGTGTTCTTCTTTATAAATGACTGCCATTGAGACATACACCTATGACTTAAAGTCAAGATGTATGTATTAGCATCACTATTTTATTTTGCCAAGAATATCATCTCCTTTCCTACCCTGCCTGTTCCCAACAGTTAAAACTGTAATAGTACACAAAACTTTGGCTAATGCATTTCAGTGGATCTTTGCAGGAGCCAAGAAGCTTGTATCATTGCTAAGTTTTTCCATGTTTAGAGCTTTTTCTAATATCTTAGAGAACATATTTCAAAGTTTGGTTATTCATGTTTTTCCATTTCTCCCACTAGACAAAAAGTTGAAGTGTTGGATTCCATCTTTGAAGAGCAGTAAGGACTGCTGCAGTCACTGGGTATGCACATTAAGAGCTACTGTAGTTTCTGAGGGAGGGAAAGCTCAGTCCATCCATCACTTACTATTTTGATGCCAGGGCCACCAAGAGATTCTAAGAGCCTAGAGAAGGATGGCAGGTCAGTAAGAAAGCTCCTGAAAGGCAGCACGAAGGAATTCCAGCCTGTAAGTTAGCTTCTGGTGGTGGAGAGGGCAACTTAAATGCCTCTGTGTACACAAGTGTGTTGTGCTATTGGAATGCATTACACTCCACCTGGGGATGGATGAGGAGCCAACCAAAGACTTACAGGTCAGGATTAAAGGGATGGGCAGGGGCAGATGACATTACAAAG
Source organism: Chloebia gouldiae (assembly GCA_003676055.1). NCBI lineage: Eukaryota > Metazoa > Chordata > Aves > Passeriformes > Passeridae > Chloebia > Chloebia gouldiae. The sequence goes on along the minus strand of QUSF01000047.1, from coordinate 2,333,272 downwards.
GGGTTCTGCAACAGGCTGCCAGGAAGACCAAGGAGATGAGTCCCTCAACAGACAGAGAGGAGGCACTCCTCATGTTCACAAGCCCTGGTCTTCACAGGGGGCTTCAACCAAGCCAACATCTGTTGGAGGAACAACACAGCAGAGGGCAGGCAATCCAGGAGGTTCCTGGAATGCCTTGGTGAATACTTCCTTCTCCAAGTCATAGAGGAGCCAGTGAGCTGAGGTGCTATGGTGGACCTTATTCTCACCAACAAGGAGAGAGCTGGTGGGGAATGTGAAGCTCAAGGCCTACAGTGACCATGAAATGGTGGAGTCCAAGGTGCTTCAGGCAATGAAGAGGGAGCATACCAAGTCCACCACCATGAACTTCAGGATAGCTGACTTGGCCTGTTCAGGATAAAGCCCTGGAGAGGTGCATGGGGAAGCTGGTTAATAGTCAGGGACCACCTCTTCCAAGCAATGCATCCCGACAGAAAGGAAGTCAGACAAGCCCACAGGAGACCTGCATGGACGAACAAGGTGTTTCTGGAAACTCAAATACTAAAAGGAAGCCTAGAGTGGGTGGAAATAAAAACGGGTATTTTGGGAGAAATACAGAGACCTAGTCTGAGTGCCCAGGGGTCATCTAGGGAAGATAAAGCACTGTTAGTATTAAACTTTGCCAGGGACAAAAGGGCAAAAATAAAAGCTTCTATAGGTACATCAGTGGTAAAATAAAGAATAAGAAAAATGTTGGGCCTCTCCAGAAGAATATAAGAGATTACCTGGGACATGGAGAAAGCTGAAGTACTTAATGACTTTTTTGCCTCAGTCTTTATTGGCAAGTGACTCCAGCCTCTCTGCCCTAGTCATAGAACGCAAAGGCAGGGATATGTAAAATGAAGAACCATCCACTGTAGAGAAGATCAGATTCAAGAACATCTAAGGAAACTGGATGTGCACAATTCCATGGGTTCTGATGAGATGCCTCCCCAGGTCCTAAGGGAGCTGGTGGAGAAAGAGGTTAAGCCACTGTATTTGAGAAGTCATGATGGTCAGGTGGACTTCCCATGACTGGAAAATGGGAAACATTAATCTCATTTTTAAAAGGAGATATAAGGAAGTCTCAGGGAACTACAGGCCAGAGAGTGTCAGCTCAGCATCCAACAAGATCACAGAGCAGGCCTTTCTCAAAGCCATGATAAGGTACATAGAAAATGAGGAGGTGACTGACAGCCAACATGTCTTCACTAAGAGCAGCTGTGGGAAGAAGGTCTTGGGATGTTGGTGGATGAGAAGCTTGTCATAACCCAGCAATGTGAACTTGCTGCCCAGAAAGCCAAATGTGTCCTGGGCTACACTGAAAGAGTAGCCAGCAGGTCTAAGGAGGTGATTCTTCCCCTGAGCTCAGCTGTCATGAGACCTCACCTGGGGCACTCAGTGCTGGGACACCCAGCATAAGAGCATGGACCTCGTGGAGCTGCCAAGGGACAGCCACAAAGGGCTAGAGATCTCACCTATGAAGTCAGGCTGGGAGAGCTGGGGCTGTTCTGCCTGGAGAAGGCTCCAGGGAGATCTTACAGCACCTTCCAGTACCTAAAGTGGGGCTACAAGAGAGCTGGAGAGGGACTATTCACAAGGTCATATAAAGATAGGACAAAGGAGCATATCTTTAGGCTGACAGAGTGTACCACATAGTTGTCAGGTGGCTAAGAGAACAAATGTCATATCCACAGACCTTTTGAACACTTCCGGACAGGCAATTCCACCTCTTCCCTGGGCAGCCTGTTCCAGTGCCTGACTGCCCTTTCAGGGAAGAAATTATCCTTTATATACAATCTAAACCTCTGGCATGCTTGAGACTGCTTTTTCTTGTCCTGTCACTTGCCAGGGAGAAGACACTGGCCACCATCTGTCCACAACCTCCTTACAGGGAGTTGTGAAGGGTGATAAGGTCCCTCCTGAGCCTCCTTTTCACCAGGCTGAACAGCCCCAGATGCCTCCGCTGCTCCTTACCAGACTTGTGCTCCAGACCCTTCATCAGTTCCATTGCCCTTATGCTGGATCCTTCCTGTCCTAGTTTGGTTTTTTCACCAATGCTAAGCATATGTATTCTTAGGAATCTGATTTGATACAAATGGACGTAGCGAGAGACAATTCTTAGTTTCATTTTCTTAAGGAATCTAGCTTGTCTGAGCATACACTCCTTTTTTTGTTTTCTGCTTCAGTAGCTTTTCAAGTTCTGGATTCAATAACCTACACTTGACAAAGAAGTAATATTAAACGCACTTAGTGCTGATGCTTCCTTAATGTCAGATCAATCATTTTTATTTAAATACAAATGAAAAATCAACCAGGAAATGGTTTAGCTGTGCCTCATTGCCTACTATTAGTATCATGCTGCAATACTTGCCAGTCTTTGCATTTATTGAAGGTATAAGGCTCCAGACTTCAAAAATCAATCCACTTTCTAAGCAGTCAGGTCATTCTTCTCTAAAGTATTAGGAAGTGAAGGAAAATAAGACATTGCTTTCACCTACATTGAATTTACTTGCTCATTTTTTGTATATAACTTAATGTTAAATGCTCATGGCTTAAGAATTAAACTGCATTGACCTAATGTAGATTTTAAAACATTCTGATGTATATTGATCTTAAAACACTATATAACAGAGTAGAGTATCAGGTAATTAGATAATTAGCAAAGCCTCTTGCATTTTCAGAACCAAAGTGCTGCAGCAATTTGATTTTTATAAGGTGCTTGTACATATATATATATACCTATACATGTATATTCTTTTGCATACAGAACTTGTATCCAGGTGCATGTAGAGTGCATTGTTTTAAATGTATGTTTAGTTAATGTCTTTGTTTAACAATACATCATTTAGAAAAGTGGTGTGGGACTTCTCTTTTAAAATAAGAATGCTGAAATTACACATCTGCAGAAAGTTAACACAGAAGCTGACAATCGATTACTTCTGTTATCCTGATAGTCTAAGTAACTCAATCATATTAATCTATTATAATTGCACTAAACTAAAAAAACATAGAATAAAACAGTGCAGAATGCATGTCTGGGAAGATTCACTAATCTCTCTTTCAAACCCATGGAAAACCTTTAGTGTTTCTACAAACAGTGCTAACCATACTAACCAGTCCATTCAGAACTGTATGATCCCCCTCACCAAGGGCTGACACTTTTTCCAAGCTTTTTCATGAACCATATGTCTTAACCTGCGTAAACGATGCTTTCTTTGAGTGCTGAATTAATTTTTCCTAATGGATGGCCAGCTTGCCCACCACTGTAGAAAAGCCCTTTTCTATTGGAAAACTTTGAATTGAACAGTCCTGCCTAAATCTTGGATGGGTTGAAGCATGTGGATTCCAAAGGGCAGAGAGCTCCACAGCTTGTGTTAATATACTGAGCATGGCACAACAAAAATCAAAAAGTTACCTTATAAGATCTTAGAAGTAAGATGTAACAAGCAACATGTTGTTAAATCTGGCTAAATGTGTGTTAAAGCTTCCTGAAGTTATTACAGACTAATAATATGCCATTCTATAACAAAGAATGCTCAAATCAAAATGTTAAATACCAAAAAGCAAAAAAAAAATTGTTGGACAAGGCTGTTTATTCATGATGAATCTCGTCATTATGCAATGTATCAATGTATTTTTACAAAGTGAAAGAATGCTTTCTTTCTTTGCTGATCTACTGGATATGTAGTTTCTATTTGTACACTCAGTCATGTCTTTAACTATTTGGCCATTCCCTAAGAAAATGAGAATAAATACACAAGAAAAAAAATAAACAAAGGATCTGCTATACATGTATTTTATTCTCAAAATAAATGCTGGTTCAGCACAAAGCAGAGATGAAGCACAGACAGAGAAGCTCCTGTAAACAGCGCAGCACTGGCTCTAAGAGTAAAGCATAGGCTGAGCTAAGGAAATAAATTCTGAATATTTCAGAGTGCTTTCAGAGTAATTCCATTCTTAAGAAATACAGTCATCACTGCTGTTATGTAATACTAGATTTGCACCCCCAAAAGAGGTAGAGTCAGTTTTCTGCACCTCTAAGAATCCCAAAGGTTTTAAATTCCATCTCTAGAAAGCATAACAGAAGGGAAGTATTTAATTAAAGGTAGAGAATAATTCATTATTCTAATTATTCTCCAAATTATCCACAACTAGTAAACCATCCTGAGAACTGCAAATATTTAAATGCAGATATAATCTCTAAGGAGAATAAAGCAACAAAAAATGGGTGGGATAAAGTTCTGTTTAACTACATCAAAGCAAAGAGTAATGTCTCAGATATGTCATATAAAGTTATATAGAAATATCAGTTTAGTTTTCTAATTAATTAATATTAATGAATATTAAAAAGAAAAAAGTAACAAAAATCCTCACCAGGGCAGCAAACATTATACTTTTTTAAAAAGTCAATTGCAAGTATAAAATTAGTAGTATCTACTTCAGAAAGTCTATTTTGTCTTTGTAAGCCTAGTAAGAGAATAAGTGTCAACCAAACTTAGCTAATGTTTCATTGTGATGTATTTTTTTTAAATACAGGCTTGAACATCTGTCTTAGCCTCTAAAGCATAAAAAATTGACCAAATATCAGCCACCTGTATTAATGCAAAGATTAAATATATTAGAGATGTTTTGATCTTCTTCAGAATTTACCTTGGGGGTAAAATAATCTAATTATTATGGAATGTCACTACTGCTCTTATGCATGTTTTCAATACACAAGTTTGATACCTTGTGCTTGAAGGAAGAAGCTAGGCATATCCACAATTCTCTCTCACATTGTGCAGAAATGGCCAAAGCAGCTGGGATGGTCCAGAGCTACATTTGACAGTGAATATTTTACCATGTTTGGAAATGATGCCTTGGAGTATGTGTGGCTACATGAGAATGTGCACTTTCATGACCCACCTTAAAAGAAAATACCTGTTCATTTCTACACTAGTCTTAGATCTTTCTTTGAAGAGATAATTCACTGTAACTTCAAATGCAAACAACTCTAAGAATATGGTAGATATTTCTAATGCTTACTGTATAAACTAATTGAGTCATAGCACATACACAAACATACTTTTCCTGGAATAATGTTGACAATACGGAACAAAATTTGTATATGTCTATTGTTGCTTCCTGCCTATTGAAAATAAAGTTTCAAATTGCAGAAGAAAAAGTATGGTGTATTTTCAGATGGTATTCTGGTTCTTATTTTTTCCTTTGATTTCTTTCCAATTCAACTGAAAATTATATTGTGAAAAGAATATTACAAGCCAACTTTACTTTTTGAGAAATACCTTTTTCTCTTTGTCAATTCAGTTGACTATAAGAAAAGAAGTTATGAAAAATAGTCATTAATGTTTGAGGTCTGTACAAGACAACAAAATAATTCTGTAGGCAGCCCAACTATAAAGAAATTATATTATCAGAAGTAAAAGACACACAAAAATAGGAAAACCCCCCAAACATCATGGCAGATTGTACTAGCTGTTTTTCTTCTGATCAATCTAATCCTTTTTGTTTTCCTAAGTTACCCTAGTAATTCCTAAAATATCTAGCTTTTATGATGCCCTCACATGTATCTCACAAACATGCTAAAGATTAATTTTCTGACTAAACAACTAACAATATTACACTAAGCAAAGTGATAAACAGCATATCCCCATCTTCTCCCTCCATATAAGGGAAGTGCTTTCCACACCCTGTGGCTGCTGCTCTGGGCTGTTTGGGGTTGAAGGAGGTGTTGGCAAACTTAATGCTGCTTAGCTGGCTGAGATTTCAGTGGAAACTTTTGCAGTAAATGTGTGCATTTTTTGTGGCACTAAAAGTAGTGAATACCTGAACAGTAATACAGAAAAATAATAAACTTTCTCAAGATGAAGATAGTGTAATAAAGTATAAAACAGAAAGAATGCCTATTATTGTGTCAAGTACCTTGCAACCTCCCACCAGCCTGTTTTTGAGTTTAAACTGATTTGTCATATATCCAACTCTGGCAGCAGGGAGATAGATGGCCTGCTAAAGGCTACTGGGCAGCAGTGCCCCTGTGCAAGGTCTCTGGAGGATGCTGGTGTGTTACCTTGCGAAGGAACAAAACCCCCAAACCAACAACTCTACAATCTGGAACATGCAACAAGCTCGTATGACCTGTGCAGAACATGATCTACATTTTAGGGAGGCACAGCACTTGATTGCATTACTCCACTATTTCATGTTACAATTAGAAAGAAAAACAAAGATTCCAGCATTATTTATGCAGTTCTGCTGAAGATGGCCCCATAATTCCTGTGGGAGTTGCATGAAGGAGGAATTTTGTCACGTGGTGTCCTACAGTTACAGCATTTTAGAAGTTCAGTTTGAAAGCCAAAAAGGAAAGAAGAAAGAGCAGAAGTTATGTTGACAGCAGAACAAGTAAGACATTGTTTCCTATAATTTTGATACTTCTTTGATTTCAAGTAATTTAATAAAGGAGAAGCACCATCTTTCACAGTGGTGGGCATTTATTAACCTATATTTCCATTGGGAAAAGGTATTTTAATAATGTTAAGCAAACTGTGAAACTTTTCCAACAGAAGGTTATACATTAGATGTCTGTCTTCTACCTGGTTACCCATTTTTATTAATTCTGCAAAACCACAGGTTATTTATCATTGTTTTTCTCTAACATGTGATTGATATTTGCTAGTTGTTTTAAAAGTTATAGAAGAGCCAGGACATATGAGCATTCTTAGTACTGAATTTTATTTTTCCTCATTAAATAAGGAATGATGCTGAGATTTTTGAGAAAATATTGACCTTGTCATGTAAAGATGTATTAAGTGAAGTGTCCTTCACTACCACAGCAGATAATACTGGAAGCAAATACTCATAGAAATGTGTGCTATCAAGTATCACAACTATCCTCAACTCAAGTGGTCCTCAGATTATTATGAAATGGCATTAAGCAGGAATTACTAAGTAGTTATGATAACATCCTGACATTGCATCTTTGCATTTCTTTTGGTGATGTTGCCTTTCTCCAGTCAGTGATCTACTGGCTCCTTAGCCCTTTCATCTCTTTCCTTCTTTTGTGAGGAAAAAGACATCAGCAAAGGGGAGGAAATTATCTCCTATTCTTTTCTCTGCTGGAGACAACTCTCTGGTGAGAGGACTGACTTCTACAGCATTTTTCTTCACAGCATACAAACTTCATCACAAGCAATCGCATGCTTGTCCAGATGACCATGTCTGCTCCATTGCCAGGTTAGCAAGGTACTAAACTCTTCTGGCTCTCTATGTGGTAGCAACAAGGAATATAGGTGTCTGACCTGTGTACAGAAATTCACATTGTATTGGTTTTTCTTGCATTTATAAGAAATGGGTATAATTTGCCTCCTCATTGTTGTCATCACAGAAGGAAGACATTCAAGTCTGTTCATTGCAGTAACATGTTGCATCTTTGACTTCATCATTATTAGGACTAAGGTCTCCCTTTCAGAAAGGAAGCCAGTTTTTAGGTTTCTGTGTTGATTTTGTGTTTCATAGCTTCCTTTATTTGATTGCTAGAAACTACCAGCCACAAGTTTGAAGCTTTAAGAGACAGAGAAAATGGACATGAAGAATCTTGTTCTTAAAGTAGTGCAGTAACTGAAAAGGAGCAGATGAGAATGAATATATAGATCTGGTAGACCAGGACCTCAGAAAAATGTGGGACAACTGAATGACAGAGTTTTAAAATGATCAGGCATGGGCTCAGAACATTGTAATGAAGAAAAGTAAATTATGAGACATTTTTATGAGGATCTTGATGAGGGCTTTAGAGACATGAGGCTCCTACATGAGCAAGGCTTATATGGTAAAGGTCTTGAAGGCCCTGTTCTATGTACTGACAAATGAGACTTCAGACAGGTGCTAGAAAATTCTAGGTGGTGTAGGGTAACCACTAGTAAGTGGTTCATGCCTGCTTTACTCTCAGGAAACATTTAAACATTTTGCTGCCTTTCAGGTGAAGCTTTATTTTGATGCATATAAAGTGGATAAGAAATAATTTAATTATATACCAATAGCGTATGTATATCTATATATAGAGAGAAGGTACCCTCAGCAACTTCTACAATATTTCAAGCTTGACTGAGAATACTTTGTGAGGTTTTGTGGAGGTTTGTGATAGAATTGCAGATTAAGATAATATTCACACTTCTGCATTTGAACTGTAGAGCAAAACCACCAAGACTGAATTATGGTGTTCTGTAGAGTATTTTTCTGCTTCCAGTTTCAGCAAAATTGTGCATATTATGAACTGTGGCTACTGCCTTCTATTTCATGTGTAGCTTATTGATGTCATATAAAACCATCTCTTTGCCATTGATGATATTCTTTGATGTCATGAAACTGACCGCATAACTTGATGAAAATATATGGTAATTTTCTAGATTATAATAATGTAAATAATTCGTGTATTGTTTCTCTTTTTAGCAGGTTTTATATGATGTAAACTACTCAACAAACTATTAACTTATTAATGTGAGTATTTTATAGTAATAGAGTTAGTGATAATTCTAGAATTAACTGTGTATTTAAATAAAAATTTTTAGTAAGATTTAAAGTAGACTTAAACTGTTACTTCAGTTGCACAAACACTAATCTTAAAGGTAAACATTTGAAAACTGCTCTGAAGTTACTAAATCAAATGGCAATTTTTTCTGCTTTAGGAAACCATATATGATCTGTTACTGTCATTTACTTAATAGTATAGCAGTAGTCTTCTGTGAAGGAAAGAGGGCAGTCGTGGCAATTGCTGAACATTTTTTTCATATTAGGATGGTGGAGAACAGTGATTCTGGACTTCAAACCAGACCTAGAAGGAAGAACCTTGCTTTTTATTTTCATCAGAAAAGGTTTGTTAGAGGGTACTGCCTCAAAACCGTTTCTGAGATGAGAAAGGAAGCTTTATTCCAGAACTGATTTCATTGTTCAGATGAGGCAGCAAATTTCTGGCTAGATAATATGTTTCTCAACAGAATAATTCTCTTTCCCTCTGTTTTAAGACAGCCTGCTTTTTTGTGTGTGTTTTGCTTCTATTGCTGTTAATGCTTATCTATATGCTAACTGATATTCAAGGATTAGCCATTCCACCTTCACATAATTTCAAAAGAATGATAATTGGGATTTACTGAATCACAACCCACACAGACTGGGAATTCAAGCCTTTAATGGTACAGTTTAAATGTACCTTATTTGTCACTAATGCTAACAGAGCCAGTCTTATGTTTGCACAGTTCCTGAATTCACATCACCTGCCTCATGCTGCAGCATTTGAGGTCATGAAGTTTCACGGTCGGTAAAATCAGGCAACAAATGAAGCTGATATCTAAAGAAATAAAAAATAATCCATATTGAGCCAGCTGAGTTTTTGAATCCAACTGTCCCTTATATTTCAGAAATGTGCTGGCAGAAGCAAGAGAGCATAAGTTTGTATTGGTTTAAGATGAAAGTTAAAACAACGCCTTTTGTTGTAAAGCAGTTCAGGTGGCAAATAAAGGTACATTTACTTACAGTTTTAACCCAGGGATGCAGTGATATGAATTTCACACATATTTGGATTGTGTGTAAGAATCAAACATGCAATACTGAAATTTATTGCCCATTCCTATATTTGTGTGACAAATGAAAAGCCACCAATAATTCTTTGAATGTATTCTGCCTCTACAGAGCTTTTGGGACAACTCCAGGACCAAAGAAGAAAGCAATGTGAAATTTGGACTCAAACTGTCGTAATGGATAAACATATCATTATGTTTTCTGGAGCTGTATTATTTCTTTGAAAGAAATACAGTATACTGGAAAGCATCCACAATAAATTAAAGAAAGCTGAGTAATGGACAACAGAATTGTTCTCATCACTCAGGATTGTTTTACTCATACAGTTTATAAGTTATCTGTCTAAAGATCCAAAAGGTACCTAACCTAATGAAACTGACTGAAATTAGATAATCCATTTTAAAACAACTTGAATTTTTAGCAAAAATAGAGGAAAAGAATGTATACTTCAATAGCTAAGAACTATTGACAATTAGAAAGCTATACATTCAAATACAGGTTAGAACAGCTTTGCCTTTACTGTCCTTAATGTTGATAATGGCAAATGTAGCAAAAGGGGATAACAGTAAATACAAAAACACAGTCTAAACAGATGAGTAGATAATGAATAATTTTTCAAAGAATTAATCTATTGTTACTCTGTACAGAGCTCTTCTGGACCTATCTTTGCTCAGTAAGACTGTATTTCATAGTTATATTACATTTCTGTAGTGAGTGATTTTAAATGTGTAATCTTGCAGCCTGTGTGTGATTAAAACAAAGCAAAACCAAGTATTTGCTCATCGTGGTTGGCACATTTGCCCAAGGCCTTAGCAGAATTAAAGACTATTGAATCCAAATGATATTTCCTAGTGTTTACCATTGATCTGATCATTGCTACAAAGATTTATCAATGGCACTTGGCTTCTTTTATCACAATCTGTTTGTATGCATAAAGTTGTTTATGTAATTCTCATTCATTTACCCGCGGATATAAACCTGTTCCTCAAAAAAAAAAGCTCTGATAATATATTTGCATTTATGCAATGCCTAAGCAGACAGAGAATGATATCACAGTTTAAACAGTTCTTCCAAAGCAAGCCAACAATACAGCTCTTCCAGCAGAAGAAACTTTACAATGTTTTAATTCTTCTTCATGGAGCAAAGCACAGTGGAAAGCCTGGTTGTCAAATCCCAGCACATCTTTCTGAGAATGTTGCCTACTCTGGCTCACATTTGCATCTTAAATGTGAGGGAAAAGTCTTCTAGCTCTTTAAAACACTGATATTTTATATACATATTCTATCAGCAAAAGTGTGGATGTTTTGTTGGAATGGGAGGTGGGGAAGCCCAGAGGTACAGGAGAACAAAGTCTTTGCCAAATAAGGAGAAATTAAATGCACCATGTTTATCAGGATTGCAGAGCATAAACATAAGTCTGAATATTCCTATTCAGATCTGGTTTTTTAGCTATTCTTCACTAACATGTTAAACTGGAAACCTGTTACCTTCCTGATAGCAATAATGGGAAGCCATGTGATCTAAATTAAGAGAGGTCCTTAAAATGGTGCCTGTGGGAGAAAATGTTAAAGTTGTTCATGCAAATGATGTTGAGACCAAGAACTAAATGCTTGGAAATATGTCTGGATATAGTAAGAAAAGGAATTTGAGTACATGTAATGCAGAAGTGCCTTCTTCATGAATATAGACAACTTATTTTCTCCAAAACCCTTTCTGCACCTTCTTCTCAAAATAATAGCTACTTGTACTTTTTAGTTGAAACTTGGCCTTTATTTTCATTATAACCTGGTGCTTGATAGCAGTCAAAAAATGCAGAGATGCATTTTTTGCAGAGCTATTTGCTAAGTATTTATGTTATGTTACATAGTAAAACTGCGTAGGAAAGACTGATTTTTAGCACTCAAAGAGATTTTGCATCTTTCGTTCCAAAAGACTTACGTGTCAAGAGTGAACTATTGATCAAAATATCAGCAGGCTTGCAGCACAGCAGCCATTTGACAATACAGAAAAAGAAATTACGTCTATCCATGTAATGTAAATCTCTTTGTCAGGCTTCCAGTCTTCCTAGAGGTATACCTATAATCTCACTCTGGCAGAAAATAATAAGAACTTCTATGAATAAACTTACTGTCAGTCGCAATTTTGGACCATTGCATTCAATGATCCATGCAGTCGCTCTGCATGGACCATTGAATGTCAGATAGCATTCTGGCAGAAGCCAGACTCCTACATCTTGATAACCTGACCAAACTGCACAAGAAATAAAAGCTAGGCTTCAAGCCTAAACAACTGATAGGAGCCTAAACTTGTTCTACTGCTTTGTCACTCGCCTGCCTTTGCACCCCCTGTCCTGGGGTCCTGCTGCCCACTAATGACTACTGCACTCCTCATCCTTCTGCTTTATTCATCCCCACAAGCTCTCTCAGGACCTGCCTTGCAGTAGTGAACTGGTAGGATTACTGGCAGCTAACCTGTGTGCTAGGCATACCTTTGATTGGGCTTTGATGTCTTGGTTTTAGTCTTTGATAATTACAGTCCTTACTTCCAGTCTTTTCATTAGCCTAGTCAGAGCAATTCCTGTGATAGCCCACTTTTTAAGTAATATTTTCTAGACAAATCTACTTTAAAAAAAAGAATATTTTTTTGTACAAAGACACACAGAGATATGGGAATTTTCCAAAGCAATTATTTATTTTCCCATTGCATGATTTTATGTTCTGTAAAACCACAGTTTAAAATCTTACTGTGGCCACTTAGCAACATATTGGCATATCTCAGGTTACTCAACGTCAGCAGGCAAATGGAAATCTCACTATCAGCCTTGGAGCCAGAATGTCCTCTGGGTCTCACAAATGTTATGAAATGCAGTCCTGCCACAATATCATGATGGATATTTTCTGTAATAATGACTGTCCTAGGCATAAGGCATTTTTAGCCTGCCTTCTGTCTCTCAAACCACAACCTGCACTGAGTCAGGTGATAGCCCCTGAAAATGCTGATTTTACTCTTGATGCTGTCATTCTGCAAGAGAAAAGTCTTTAAATATATCTTAGATAGTTCCACCAATATAATGAATATAGCATTCATGGTACTAGCAGCAAATCATGTTAAGAAAGAAATATGGCACTAAAAAGAGTAAAACCACACAGATTTCTTGGAATTTTGCCCAAGAGCTCCGGCAGATTTTGTGGTGCTGTGCTATACAATATGCCAAGTCTAAAATACAGAGAAAAGACAATCTACAGGATACTGCTTCACATAGTCTCCTATGAGGTATAAGGATGCCTTCACCCAAAGCCATCTTTTCCTATAGTATTTTTCTATCTGTTCTGATTACACCTTATTGGAAGATCTGTACTGGCTTCACTGTGTCTGCTGATAAAACCTCCTAGACAGTAGACAAGCATTGCTTAGACTGAAATAGATGTGTATGATCCAAGCAGCAATGGAAAATGATCATTTTATATTTCCATTTTTCATCGGCATTAAAAATCAGCTGACAGAAGGCAAAAGATGAAACTGATAGGTTATTGATAATTTTCCTTAATTTTTTCATTTGCTTTGCCATATTCATTCTGGGAGCAAGGCAGATAAATCACACTGATTTAAGCTCTGATGAGCCTAAACAGTTGGTGAGTTTGCCTTGATAAAAATCCTTCTGTTAAAAGAAAACTTATTTATCTACTTATGTTATTTCAGTGTTTAGGGAAGCCAATATAGATGTATGTGTTAGCATAACTGCCTTTCTATAAGGTTAGTGCATTGAATCAGCAAAAGTGTAATTTGAGGAAATTGATATAGTAAGCAAGAATGTGCTATTTTTTAAGGTTTGAAGAGGCCATAGAAATAGATGAGCGTATCACATTTATGTTCAGAGACAAACAACAATCTGCAACACCTGCGCCTTCACTGTAACAGATTTTTTCAGTATTGATATTAAACTCTCATACTTCTGAATTCTGAAAACTAAACTGTGCTTCCAAAGGTCAGCAGAAATGGCACTGTCTTTCAGTTCAGATCTTTGGATGCGAACAGATCCACTAATTTTATAACATGATAAATAATACCTTAGCATACTGCATTGACCTGTGTTACTTTTGAACATTTTCTAGCTCATGCTTAATGATTTTATCTTGATCATGTTTTTCTTTTTTTTTTTATTTTATTTCTATTTTATTTTTTTAGTCATATAGTACCATTTACCAAGTGAGTAGATAATAAAGAAAGGCCCATTCAGTACTGTCTAAGTAAGCTGGACTTTCAGACAGATGTCAGAGAGATACAACCCTCCATCAGATCTCATAAGTCTGAAGTAAATAAACAGGTATTTGACTAGCTGATTCACTAACACGGAAATCTGCTACTTGCCTCCTGTTTTATTCTTGTTGACTTAATAAAAAGAGTAGAAGCAAGGAAGGATTTAGCTGAAGTTTTCTTTAAACTAAATTCTTTCTAACAGTTGTTGTAGTGTTGTTTATGATGAATACATTTTATTCACACTGAATTCATTATGGGTAACAAAAATACATATATAGAGTTAAGTTTTAACTATTAATTTAAATTTTTGATGGATTATTTTTTGTTCTTTTTATGACTGGCCATATCATCATGCATTCATAGAATAAGCTCTCTCATTTTTTTTTAAATCTATGACATAATTTATTAATCTAAACACTCATGATTTTGAAAAAATTGTTAACATCAAAATGGATATTAAAGTATTAAAGGTTTAAATTTCTTTAATTTTACTAGAGTAAGCTTTTTGTACACACCATCATTGGCAGTGCTGGCTGTAGTAGTTTGGCCAGCTCAAGTCACTCAGACCATTTCCAGGCTCCTTTTCACCAGTCATAGGAGGAAGTGATCAGCCACCCATTCATGCAGCTCTCGTACAGAAATTATCATGAAAAAGGACAATACAATATGTTCTTTCTCCCACTAACCCCATCTTAGAAGTCAGTTCTGTCAAATATAGCTTCATGATCTCAGGTTTTGTTTTTGTTTTTTTTTTTTTCCAGAGTCTGGTTCAAAATCCAAAGAGGTTAATGGAAACTTTTCAGAGGACCTTTTTTTTAAACATTTATTCTATTTGTTGCCTAATTCTCTTCTCTCTTTAGCTATGCCCTATTTTAGCACTAAACAAGACATGAGTTATGTAGGCCAAGACAGACATCTATCATGCATATAATAAGAGCTTCAGTTCTGGTTAAGGCTGTTCTTTCCTAATAGGAAAGAGAAGTATAGTCTAAAGTGTGTGGAAAAATGATAGAGCAGTGCACATTGAACAACATGAGATACATAAAATTAGGAAAATCCAATTAGGACTACATAAATTCTGATGCGTAACACTTTCTTTTCCCTATCAGCAGCATATCCTAGTTTCTGGGGGCTAGAGCAAAACCAATAATTGTTATACCTATAGCTGTCATAACTGCTACAATACCATGTAATGTGTTGAAGACAGCAAAATACAATTAAATCTTTCTTAAATGCTAACCTTACAGAAGCAACGGTATATTCTAGCAATCAATAAAAAATTGATTAGACATATGATCCACGTCTCTCAAGTGTGCAACTTCCTCTTCAGCTGACAGAAAGAGAGTCATCAGGAAGGAAGGTTCTGGAGGGGCAGAACGTGATTTTCATCTCTTCTCTGGAGGTCAGATGCTTCTCCATCCAGAACTCTGTGCTCAGATTTAGCCTTTGTTTTATTCAAGATTCACACTTGATTTCTTTCCCCTTTTATGTAGAGCTCTCATTCTAAAACTGTGTCTTAAAATAGCCCTAGTTAATCCACTCTGTATTTTCTTAAGTGTATTAGCAGTCTAAATAACATACTGTTCTAAGGCCCTTACAATAGTAGTCTTCAATTTATTCACAGTGTTCTTTTATATCCCTTGATACCATTCAGTATCAATGTGGATTTATCTTGCCTTTTTCCCCTGGGTATCTCCAGTATTTTTAGGAACACTTCTCAAAAGCTGGATTCTGTAGTGTGTGGTAGTAAACTTCTATTATTTTTTCTGGCATAGATTTGGCATATTTCTGTTGGCATATTTCACTTTCTAAATAATTCACTGGCATAACTGAGCAACTTCCAGGGAACATTTCCTTTCAGTATTCCATCTGAGATGCCATTTTGGCATTTTTTACTGTCTTCACATTCCTTCTGTGATTTCACACCATGCAGGCTGTGCTTTAACACCTCAGTGCTTATAGTCCACTCCGAAGCAGTAATTTTCTCCAAGAGAGGTATTGTTATATGTCATATATTCTGTGGTCAAAAGCTGTAGACCACAGAACAACATGTGAAGATAGTTCTTTTTATCTCTGAGAAGTTAGACGAGGATCAAGGTTATTCAGATATAAGTCCTTCTTTTTACCAAGAAGTTTCCAGTTAAGTGGAAGTGGTGAAGTTTCAGAGCATGTGTAGACCCAAAAAAGAAAAAAAGAAACTCCAGATAGCTTAAGTCTAGGTCTAGGATCAGAACTGTGCATCCATCACAGATCAGCATAAATATCTGCTCTAAGTATCTGCTCTAAGCTCTGCTAAACTGGATCTTGCAGAGTCTCCCAAATGACAAGAAACACCTGCAAATCAAGGGATTGCAGTTTAGGAGTCTTTTCTCCAACTCCAAGGTACCATCTTTCAGCGAGATCACAACAGCAATGGAAGGAGACTGCTGCTGTTGTTGCCAATACCACAAGACTCAGAGCTGAATTCCAGTCCATGGGCTCCCCCAGACCAAAGAAAGGTGGGTCTTCAGAAATGATATTCTGAGAGATTTTCTTCTCGCTGCCTCCCACAGCAACTGGAGCATCCCAAAGCATCAGCTGCTGCAAGATAGTTCCTAAGCTGAGCTAGACCACACCTAACACTACACCTCACCTGGCACAATTTACTTGTCTACCCAATAAGACTGGCCATGGCAAGCCATTCACACACACATGTGGCTGTGTGTGCCCCCATTCTCAATGATCCTCTTCTCCAGCCCTGCTCAAACAGATGACCCGGGAGCAGTCCTGGAGAGTGACACTGGATATTTCATCCATAGCACAAGGTTCCTGTCTTGCACACATCTCTGAAAGTGACTCAGGGCTGACAGGTGAAAAAATAATTAGAAGCGTTATCTGTTTTACATGGTGTGTAGAAATGTATCCAGTGCAGCAGTTTTTTCCCTCTGTAAACCCTTTTAACTATTTACAATGGTTTTTTAGCTTAGACTCAAGGCCACTACCTACAAAACCAGCATCTTTCTCAGCCTCCCTCTCTTCACCACAAAGCTGCTTCCCAGACCCCCAGCCTCTGTCTCACCTTCCAGACAGCCTTATCAGGTGGGCTGAATGGCGCAAAATCATCAGCAATGACACAAGTCTATTTTGTCTGAAAACCTTGCTCCACTTTGCAGCCATCCCCTAACAGCACCATTTAGATGTTTGGGTCAAATAATGGTCAGCAAATGAGCACAGGAAGGCTCCCCCATTCCAGCCACCCTTTCCCTGCTCCCTTTGACTCACTGCCTCGCTCCCTGCAGCACTGGCAGCAGCCTGCCCGCATCAGGCACACATCAATCAAAAAGCATGGCCCAGAATAGTTCCTGTGCTGGAAATTACTCAGATAGTCTGGATCATCCCATCCTTACCATGACCTTATAGGGTCAGCGCTGCTGCCTGTTCCTGAGGGATGTGATAAAACTGGGCCTATTCCATCAAGTGTTGCAAGTGTAAGACCAGGATTAGTGTGTAGCAGCTTCTGGCTGTTCAGTATTAAAGTTTTATAATTTTTTATTTTACTTTTACACAGGTTTTTATGCCCTTTTAATTTATTTTCTGGTTTATATTAGCATATATTTTTCTTGAGAATTTATTTATGTAATAAAACAAAATAAACATGTCAAATATTTAGTTAAATAATATTTTTTTCAAATATTTAAAAAATAAATGTTCAAATTAAATAAAATACAATTAAAATGTCATCTTTATTTAAAATTTTATGGTAAAAAAAGTTTAAATTTTACTACACAAAAGAAGCCTAAAAATGAAAATTAGTAAAATGAGTTATCACAAAATTAACATCCCCTTGAATTAAACTTTCTGTTTCACCAGCCAGATACATGATTGTTTTCAAGCTGAAGAAGTAGATCTGTGAATTTTTAAAATTTATTGTTATTTTTATTATTTCTTTCTAACAAAGGGGAATCAAACATTCCATTTTAATTATTTGAGTTCTATACTAAACCTCACGCTATCTCTCAGAAAAGTATACTATTTTTTTTTGTTAATTTAAAAGCTCTTTGAATTTCAAAATGTATCCTTCTTCCCTTCTTTTAATATTTCTAATGAATCTGTAAAGATGTTTCTCAACATCTTTCTCTCAAATTCCTTGAATATAAAGAAAGGTGCCAATGCATTAAGGTTCAACAGTCATATCTCAATGCATTCTGTCCTGGAGCCCCTTGTAGATCCATTCTATACAAGTTTGCCTGTTCATCTTATTTTTCCAGACAATTCATCAGGCCCACAAGCAGCTATCCAAAATCTCTGATAGGTCACCATGGAGTAAGTCTGGAGGTCTTAGTTAAATTGTGAATTCAGGCAAAATCTAAAATTATAAAAGGACACTTCACCTGGATTTACATTACTCTGAATCCCTCCCACATCATATCTGTGTTCTAGACTCATATGCTCATCTAATAAATATCAGTGTGCATGGTGAAGATAATCAAGCTGAAATGTATTCTGAAAAAATGTATCCAGATGAAAAAAATTAAGCTTTTGCAAACACTTACCCTTTCAACTCTCCCTCATTGTTTCTTTCTCTCTATGTCTGTCACTTATGCAAGTTCATCCATCATCTCCACTGGCCCCTTGGATCATCCTGCATTGTCCCCTGTGGGCTGGGGGATGTTTCCTCCCAGGACAGGTCCACCCCAGGGCATCAGGCACCTCCCTGCTGCAGAGACTTCCACTGTTTCAGGCACTCTGGCTGGGCTATAAATATTACTCTCTTTTCTGAGGATGAGAAGCAATTTCCCCGAATTTTCCGCGCTGAGTAGAAGAGTTAAAAGCTTGTGTGTTCCTTTCCTGTGGAGTTACAGCCAATTCCCTTAGAGATGGTGTGCTGGGTCAATTGTTTTTCAGGATCAGGTCAAAGTGTTCTCTGGCACTGTGCACATTCACCTAAAGCTGCTCACCTCCTCTCTGTAGTCCAGAAACCTGGCAGAAAAAATGGGAGAGATACTCTCTTACCTGCCCTTATCATTAACTTTCGAAACAGAAAAATGCACAAATTTAATCTCCTTGACATTCTGAGTGTGCTTCAGGCATAGTATCAGTCAGGATCTGTGACTCTCTTGATCTTTATATAATAGGTCTTATGTTGTCAATACTATTTGTTATGTTTTACATCAGGGAGGGAGAAAGCAACAGATGGAAGGAAACTATCTTGATGCTGACCAAAAAAAATGGAAATCGCCTTGGAATGAGGGTTGCAGCAGTCAGTCTGACCGTATAACTACAAAGATACACATAGAAAACACAAAGATAACAAAGAAAAACTCTTGGGATTTTTTCTTCTGTTAAAAAAAAAAAGATTAATTTGGTTTTGCTCCTATATTTCTCAAAAGAATAATTCATTTCCTATCCTGGCTATTTTTAATACATTTCACTGTATTTAAATAAACCAAAATATCCTAGAATGGCTTCCATTAACACCAGAAAAAGATAAAACGTTTCATTTTAGTTTCTTCAATTAATTAAAATATGGTGGGGCTGAATTTCAAAAGAAATAATTACAGCTAATGTTTTTAAGTGTTGGCCTGGTAATTAACTAAAAGTAGAACAACTTGAATGAATTATTTTAATGCAACTAAACTTATATTCTATTTGTTCAAATCCCTGCCACTCTTCCACTTAATTTAAGTAGTGCTGATTGACATAGAACATTTCTTTTATTGAAATTATACAAGCTAGACAATATTAAAATATTTTTTGTATGTGAGCAGCTAGGAGAAATGATGGATAGACTAGACATTTCTTTCACAGATGAAAAGAAATGGATCAAATGTTTTGTTTTACTTGACAATTTAAATACAACTTGCAAACAGCCCAGCAGTAGTACTAATACTTGACTCCTCTGTACTAGAAAGGGTGAATTTTTAAATCGGGAAGTGCAGCATAGTGGTGTATTCTCTGGTGCTGTGCTACACCCATCTTTTTGGTGCACAAAGAGTCCTGCCAGGGAAGCTGGAGGAGGGGCTGGGAGTACAGTTATACTCTGTGGCCTGGGGCAGTGGGATGGGTTTTCACAGGCAGCAGCATCTCCCACTCCTGGCTGCAGGCTTTCTTCTCCACACCCCACCTGCTGCCAGCTCCATCACTCCACAGCTCCTGCGACGCCAGCTCGACTACCTAAACTCAGGAAAACAAGTGAAAAGTTTGCTACTGAGCTGGTGAGATGAGGCATTCTGGGCATTTCTGAGGCCAGAGCCTGAACAAGGGAGAGAAATCCAGTGGCTGGGAAAACAGACATGGGATGTAAGGGCAGGAGGAGATAGAGGAAGGGAGAGATTCTTTCAACTCTCTTGCCTTTGCTGTGGAGACAGACATGCTGGCTGAATAGCAGCTGCATTTCCTTATGTTTGTTAAACAAACGAGCTGTCTTCAGAACTTCTGTGTCATTAGAAGTCACACATATAAATAAAGTGTTCTTTAATACGTCATTTGTAGTTGGTGCAGGTGCATATGTTGTGAACAGCAAAGTGAGACCTGGTTCATGTCTAGGATTCCTAGACTAGAGCTGCTATATAAATAGCAACCATTGCCAGGCACAGTCGACTTTGCTGCCAAACATACAGATTGTAGAATCAGGAGTGGCACAGCAAATCTGATGAGGAAACTAGAAATATTCCTTCCTGTTGTTAGATCAAGATATTTAATCATCTTTTCAGGATCAAGACCTTCATGCTCATTTGAGAGCAAGCCAATCTCTTGGTACTGCTGGAAGAAATCACAGAGTTTCATATGAATCTATAAATTGGTTTAAGGGGTAAAAGAAAACACAATGGGTAACTAAGATCTTAGATCTGATGCTTTCTATTAATACATCATTTTCAGTCTCATTTGTGAGTAATGATTTTGACTCCTGTTCCTCATTTTTTTTTCAGAAGAACTGAAGAGACTTGAAAGTAAGCATGTAAAATTGCAAAGGTACAGTCTTAATTACTGTCTAACACAATTAAATTATAAGTGTGTACCAAATTCTGAAGCTTGTATGATTTTAGCCCAAAGGAACTATGTTTCTAGTGCCCCATTTCATTATCTTACTATTTTTCCTGCTAAACTGAATGAGCTACTTTATCAGCCTCGAAGCCTTATCCAATCCAATAATTTTCAAATAGTTCTCTTCTATTCTATTTACCAGTCCAGTCCAATTTAGCATTATCAGCAAATTTATGTACGTTTGAAATTACATACTCCCTTTCAAGGTCATTTATGTCCACAAAGAAACCTGCAATAAAAGAATATTAATGAGACAGAATGGAAGCAATTAAATTAACTCACAGTTGAAATGTACCTTGTACCTCCTGTGAAACAGAAGCACTATACAGTACTTTATAGAGCTGCTCAGGTGGCACCTTGTGGTGATAAATTAAAAAAGGCATATGGTACATTTCAGTCTTGTTTGTGATTTTCCTTCCTTTTATTGCATTCTTTCATGACTTTTAGCTGAGCTTTAGTAATTCAATAATAAATTAATGTCCTTCCCTGGCTGGTTTTCAAGCAAGAATGCCTGTGGAATCTCTTCCTGAGTGCATGCCACTGGGAGAACCTGATTACGTAACTCTTGCCCAATGGCAACAAAAGCTTCAGTTTCAAAAAACGCTATCAACCTCCTCAATGCATTTCTTTTTTTGTTCCTGCATGGTAGACATGAAAGGGAAAAGGAGTGGAAATTAGCCAAGCTGCAGGGAGAAACGATCAATACGAAAGGACTTCCAGGTAGATAAATGTTATTAAAGACAGCTATTTTTCACCTAATCCACAGTGTGTCACGATGTTCAGAAAGCATCTTGAATAGTGGATCCCAACATGAACCACGTTTCTATGGAAAAATAAGGTTTCTATGCAGTGGACAGAAGATCAGAGAAACAGATGAAATGTTTCATTCCTGAAATGACTGGCCTGTTTGGGCTGTGTCTTACTCATTTTAAGTTATTTAGAAAAACATAAGTGATTACATGTTGAATTTTTTTTCACTGAAAATAAATATGTCTTCTCTTAAAAGCAGGCTTTAGAGAGTTTCTTTCAGAACAAATGCCAAAAAAAACCAAAAAAAACACCAAAAAAAAAAAACCAAACCAAAACACTATTCATTCAAATGTCCACTGCTGTTCTGAAGAATGAAATCAAATGGTTTTGTAAAATAGGGATAGACTTTTTTTTTCCCCTAATTCAGCAAATTAAAGAGTTCAAGCATAACAGTGAGACACTTTTTTTTTTTCCCCCTTCAGGAATTCATAATGAATTTTCATCAATAAATTATAGTACTATAAAGCCTTCTAATTGCTTTTCTTTGGTTTTTCCTAACATTAAAAACACAGTGAACACAAATTCCATGTGGTTGCTCCACAGGGAGGGCGGGGGGGCGGGGGTGGGGGGAAGTGAGAAAGATGATTTGGCTTTATTTTCCTTTCTTTCTGGAGGGTGCACAAAAGAGACAATATCAGCCTTTAAATTCAGGAGTTACAGAACACCCTGAATTAGCTGATCAAGCATACAAAAATAATACTATTATTTATATCAGTCAATGTGTGCATAAGATATAGCACTTCTTCCTAAGTGGGCCTTAGATAATTCTAAAGAATAAAGACTAGACAATAGAAGCAATCACCTGGCAACTTGTAGTCAGAACCCATGTAGAGTTTTATGATGGCAAACATATTTTTGATATTTTTTCTGAAATACAAAACTATCTTTTGTATTTTTTTTCCTAAGCATTATAGCTATCTTTTCAGGAAATAAACATAATTTTTTTTAATTATTATTTTTATAGTTTTCCAATATTTACAAAATTTTAAAAATTAAATTGCTTTATAAAAAATAAATGAACAAATGCAAGGATTGTCAGGGGTTTTTTTACACTTTTGTTACTCAAATTAAGCTAATGCTTGTCTGGAGTCCAATATTTTTTAAATTCAAATGATCTTACATC
This sequence comes from Chloebia gouldiae, assembly GCA_003676055.1. Classification (NCBI taxonomy): domain Eukaryota; kingdom Metazoa; phylum Chordata; class Aves; order Passeriformes; family Passeridae; genus Chloebia; species Chloebia gouldiae. Next base: position 2,310,471 of record QUSF01000047.1, on the reverse strand, counting down.
CCAGCACATTTTTAAGATTGCTTTTACAATGTTTCTCTTACTGCACAGAAGGAACATGAAAGGTAGTAAGGGACTTAATTTGTTTACGATCCTCTTAAAAAAATGTGGTACATTATTATTAGCACCGTGTAACAGAGTTTTCAGAAATTTGAGAATTACCTGTCTCAGTTTCTTACACTTTCTCCTGTCATGCACTTAAAAATATTAATATTTTAATTCAATAACTCTTGCTGTAAGTTAGTCACTAAATAGATGTGCAATAAACATTAACCTCTGCAACAATTTTCCTCCATACTCTCCAGTTACTCAAATTATTCACATTGATTTTTTAAATTATTCATCTTGTTCTTATATGCAGTAATTTGTTGAATCAATTTAGGTTTAATTTTCTATTACAGTCCCATAAATCTTCTCTGTGCTGTAGGCCTTAGTGATATTGACTCTGTGCAAACAATTCAGGGGCTTCTGACATTTTTCAACATTCATCACATTAAACATGTTTAAAATTTTCCCCTCAGATCCTTATTTCTGAGAACTGAAATATAGGCAGTAACCTATTTGGAATTCAGAATATTTCTTTCATTTCAAATATTGATGCAAGTGATTTAGGCACCTAGAAAAAGAGAGAGAAAATTAAACTCATTGTTCTCAGTATATCACATGCCATGGTTCTCTTGTTTCTGCACCCAATTTCCTCTCTCTTACTAGAAAAAAAAGTGAGAAAGATATTTTAAACAATCCTTCTAATTGTTGAACACAGTTCATCATTCATCTTGATGGATTACAACAATAAAGAAGAGAATACTTTGAGCCTAAAGCACAATCTTTTCTCTGATCCCTTTAATTTCAGGCAGTTTGCTCTTCCCTGGAAAGTCCACACATTTTTTGTTTGGTTGGATAATGCTTGCCTATGTAAAGCTTTGTAGGTCAGAAGTAGCATTCTTCACAGGTTAATAGAGTCATAAGAGCTCCAAATTTGTGGATTCGGACTGTTGACAGTGTATTCTGTAGGCGTTTGCATCAGAAGAGCATTTCCGTATGTTATAGTTGAGTAATGGGATGATTGGCTCTCGCAATTAAGGGATGAATATTATGTGTACATTAAGAGAAGTTTTATTGATGTATAGTTATGTTATTGTGATTTGTTGTTTGGACACCCTCCGTTATTCCCATAGTCCCCTTCCACCCCCGGATATGTTTGCCAAGAGACAGCCTTGGTAGTCAGGACGTGTAGGAGGCGGGCAGGTACCTGTGCCCCTTGCACGGAGCATCTGGGAGGAGGAAGGTTTGTTACTGGGGGGGTACAGAGTGACAACCCCTGACCTCCATCAGGTTGTAGGAAAGCAGCCTCCACCAACAAACAGCAAAGAAGGGTTGACTGACAGACTTTGGGAGGTGCCAGGGTTGCCTAATGCAACCCCCCCCAGCCAGGGGCATAAAAACCAGAGCAGTGATTTTGTGAACGAGCTCGCGGCTGCTGGGTCACCAACTCCCAGCGCACGCTGCCCTTTTCCCTTATTCCAACTTGGTTGTATTTTGTTAAGGTTTTTTATAAACCTTTGAAATTTTTAAAAATCATACATCATTGTTACGTGGAGAGACAGCTGTGGGAAGTCCTTCAGTTTGACCACAGGACTCTGCATGTATGGGAAGGGACTTCAAACTCCCAAAGCAGATTGTGCTGGCCAAATCATCTTGTCTGAGAACACCATGGGCTGGGTAGTCAGTGGAATCCGTCCTACAGTTTACAATAGTGAGCACCTTCTTTTTTCACCAAGCCTGAGCCCTGGCTCCTGTAAAGTGTGTAAAGCGAGAAAACAGGAGTGCATTTATTCTGACCACAACTGAGTCTTCTCGGCTACAGCTTGACAAACAGCTTTAATTTCCTTTTTTTTTTTTTAAGTTCTTACTTTTCTGCTACTGCTTCCTTTCAAGAGCATGGAATTCCAGAAATCTTAAACAGCAGTTGTGTGTGAATTCTCAGGAAAAAATTGTGATCTTCTACATAGTTAAATGCTACTTCTGAGTTCACAGACAAGCAAAAACTTAATCAGCAGTTTTGATGGCTCAGGGAAGATAAGACTTCTTCCTAATTTTGTCTTGAGTTTGACTGCTGGGTAAAGACTAGCGCTTACTGAAGCCCATAAAGAATTCATAATCATATTTTAAAAATATAATTATAAGCTTCCTTTTTTGTTCTTTTCTTTCTAACTGAGAATTCAAAATTCTCCAAATGTCATGTATATGGAGATCACTCCCCTACTGTTTAGTAGGAGAGTGATCTCCATATACTGCACGTCTCTAAGCTATACCTCCTAAATTTATGTCTACAGATGCTCAAAAGTCCTGTCTATGTGAAGATGAGGGTAGGGCTGTGGAGTAGAAACAGTCTGGTTTGATGTATTTAATTACATTTCTAAAACCAAGAAATATTTAGATCAAACCACAAGTACATCTAAGTGTTAAGATTTTTTTTAAATTATTTTTTGAAGAAAAAGTGAAGATTTTTGGTTCTGCACAATACTGCATCGAAGTAGGTTCACACTGGATGAAGGAGGACTTCCAAGTGCTCATTCTGTCTCCATGAAAACTGAGCATATATTCTGACCTGTAGTTTCCTACCTGTTAAATGTGTGCAGTCCCAGTTTCTTGTTTTATGACAAATTGCTTCCTTTAAGTCCTTGTGGTGCCAGAACTTTATTGTCCCTGTGAACATCAATTCATTGAGAGACCCTCAGTGTTTTGTGAGGTGTGGCTTGTCTTTACAAACTTGGGTTGACTCTTCCTCAATGTCTTGACCAAGCAGAATCCGTGTGCCAATTTTATTCTTTAATTTTATTCTAATTTTATTATTTAATTTGATTCCAGTTTTATTCTTTATTCTTTAAACTCTTCATTCCTTCTATTTTGTGCATTTTGGTATGTCATTACCTGTCCTGTTTAGGTATGTAGGCTTTCCTATGGGATTCCTGAAAGAGTTTTTTTGGAGGGGGAGAAACGGTAAGTGTTTGCTCTATGCCACTGTTACGGTGACGATCAAGTTTTCAGAATTTTTTTTTCTATCATCTCTTTAAAAATCTCATTTTCATGCAAATTTGAGATGAGATAAGGCATTTTGCCTTTGTAGATCCTGCAAAAAAATACCAATGCCAGTACTCTGAGATATGCCAGGAACTTTGTTCAGCAAATATCATGAACAAATCCTTGCTTCAGGACCAGCTGAGGTGTTGCTTCTCCTGTTGACACTCCCTAACTTCTCCTCAAAGCAGGGATTTTTGGCGTCTGAGGGTTTAGTGCCAGCTTGCTGACAGGACGTCTGTTCGGACTACGTGAGGGTAATTGCTCTCCCCCATGAGCGTTGTGCCTCCTCGCCCTGTCGGGGTCTGCGCTGGCGTTCAGGATGTCAGTCACCCGCCAGGCTGATTGTCAAGTTCTCATTTCCACACCGGGGAGTTTACCCAGAGCTGTGAGGGGGATCGCTGCCATGTCACTGGCTGCCAGGCCCAGAGCCTGGGCACGGCTTCACAGGGGCTGCCCGGGGTATTTTCACAGAACCGCTCATTGCTAGAGGTACCATCTTTGAGGACAAAACAACGTGATAAAGAGGAGGGCGTACAGCGCTGAACACAGGAGTGACTTTTCTAGTCAGCCTGCCAAGTAGGGGCTGCACCTCTGTCCCTGCTCCTATTGAACCTGTGCTCTTGAGACTGTTATTTTTAAAAGCACATCTGGCGGGTCTTCCTCTTGTGTGCTGGTTTTGTTTTAGTAGTTTCATATGACTTCTGCAAGGCTAAATAAGTGTATGCAAATTTGTGTTAGCTCAAGAACTAACCATACATTCAAAAATTCTTAAGGGCCTCCTAATGACTGATTATAGAAAATAAAAAGGGTGAAAATAAGGCTAAACTAAAAATACTTAATGGCTGATGCAAAAGAAATATGAAATAATTTCTCTGACTCAGTTTAATATTACTGTAATGATTGGGGTGGGGGGGAAACTAAAATACAGCTACCCAGAGACTTGAATGAGGGTTTAATTTTGTTCCCTATATCTACTATATTTTCAAGAGTGAACAAAGTTCATTAACAAAAATATCTGATTAAAAGTATCCATTAAATATAGAATTTGTATTGCCAGGTTCAGATACAGACATAGATACAGACATAGATATATAGCTACGCATACAGATAGGTATCATAAAGAATAAGATGTACTAATTTATTTTCATAAAAATTGACTTATAAAACCATTAATTTCTTTTGCTATTACTAATTAGATGCCATAGCCATACAATCCATGTACACAAATGTGTTCATATTTATCCCTCAAATCGGGTCCAAGGAGGGTAAATTAGTCAAGGAACTAAAAAACATTATATAACACTATCTTCACTGGGAACCCAATACTTTGTTTCTGCTAGAAAAACACACATGAGTCTTGATTTTTTCTAAATTGTATGGGAGGAGATGCACATTTTATAGATACATTTTTAACTAGACACACAAAAATTTGTGTCCTTAGGAAACAGTCTTGATTTGATTTTGAATGACTGTACATGAATAATTTTATTTATTGTAAATAAAATTAAGAATTGTATCATTGCTTTTATTCCTTTTAAAGCATGGTTTCTATTGATACTATGCTGAGGTATTCAGATATTTGTAATTCCATAAATTAAAACAAAAGCATTTGGGCCTAAGATGGTTACTATAGAAAAAAAAAAAAAAAACAACTTGGGTTTAGATGTAATTTAAAAATAAATTTCCATTCAAAGTTGAGACAAAACCATTGAACCACATTATCTCTATTCAGAATCTGTTGCCTTTAATCCATTAAATAACTCCAGAAAACGGAAAAAGTGAAAGCAAAGTCAAACAAAAACAAAAACATAACCAGAAAAATTTGTGTACATTGTCTTAGCCTCTGTCTTTACAGGAGGAATATATTTCTTGTATTTTTTTCTGAATACACAAAATCTGTTACATTTCAATACAAAGCAATCATCTACTTTTCAGTTATTTTTAATACATTATTGAAACTTAGGACAGAAATCACAGAATAGTCATGTGAAATCACATACAGAATCACAGAATATTCTGAGTTGGAAGGCACACACAAGGATCACTGGATCCTATTTTTTAGTAAATGGCCCTTACAGGGATTGAACCACCATCTTGCTGTTATCAGCAGCAGGCCCTGATAAATCAGATTCAACAATTTACTGTTTTGTTGCAAATAATAAAATCATATTATTTTGCAGTTAAGATTATAATCATCATTGCTGTATTTCTCAATTGCAAGTACATTTCATAAAATGAGAGCACTTAATCTTCAGTTTGTCCACCTAGCCACCCATTCTGTAATTAAAAATTAAATTAAAGAAATGTTATGGATAACTGGAGGTAGTCAGGGTCTATTGCATATCAAATGGAAAACAATCAAATGTTTAATGTATTGGCAGTCATTATCCACAGCTAAGAGTTCTGTGTAGTTGAAACTTCTTGAGAGTCAGATACCAAAGGGACATGGCACACTGAAGAATTAGGCACATAATGAAAATACCAACAAGTACTCTGGGCACTGAAAGAAGACAAATAGAAACAAGTGCTTCTTTGATGTATTTTGTAGCCAAATGAATGAAATGTACATGGCTGTATGTGGGATCTGATGACAATTTGTGTGGGTGGGATATTGTTAATGTAAGTGGAGTTTAAAATTTAAATCAGTATGTGTCTTTCTTTATAGTTTGTAACCTCTGATTCAAGAGAAGAAATTAAATATGAAATATACAAGAGGATCAGTAACACAGAATTTGCATCAAGATCTTGAGCATGTTAAAGAATATTTAAAAATATAATCTTGTATGTTTCCTACAGAGGAGTTCTGTAAGCATATCTATAAATAAATATAATGTAAGCATTTTTAAATCCACCTGTCAGGTAGATGTAATCAGGTGTCAAATAAAGAGGCTATGGAAAATGTAGGGTGGACTTCAAAACAAAAGGAAGGACAGGATTAATTGCTCTCCCTGCTCATTACATGGTAAGCAGATACAGGTTAAAACAGCAGCGCTTTACTTCTGCACAGTTACACAGCAACCATTGTAAACTATTGCATGTGAAGTAAAAGTTGTGGGTTAACACCACACCTTAGCTGCAGCGAAGACTTTTAATGGATCTCTAGCTCAGAAAAAAATAGCTAAGGCAAAGTGCCCAAAAAGCGCACAGTCAATAATGGTGTGCAGTACCACTTCACTCTGAGAGATTAAATGTATACGGCATGTGTAGTTACTTAATCAATGCAGGGAAAGAGCAACCATCTCAGAAAAGTCATCTGAGATCAAATAATCCCTGGTATTTGCACTTTCCTGTGAAATGGAAGGGGACATTGCAGAAGCTCTTACCCTCCACTCCCATGGCAAAGGCATTTCAGAGAGGGGCTCCCCCAGGTTAGCACTCGACTGACTGCCCCACAGCTATTGCATTGCCAGAGCTGCCACCCTGGGCTGCTCTTTCTCACCTTGAAGAAATTGCTTTCCAGCAACCATAAGCCAGAGCATGTGGGGATGAGCAGGACATCCAATTCCAAAGTGCACATCTGACTCAAACCAAAATGCTCATGCAGGGCATACACCATGTTTGAACTGCAGGGGAAACATGCAGGATTGGACATGTGAGAGGCCCAGCTCTCCAGTTTCCTGAGCTCTTCTGGGAACTGCCACATCTCCAAACATCTCCGCTTAACCAGAGCCTGTGCTATTTGCAACACTTCCCTTCATAGTTATTCCCTGGGAAAACATCTTTGTAGCCACAGATCTGAGCAATTCCTGCTACCTGAAATGCATCCAGCTGTTACCTTTGATCCATATGCCTAGGGTTGCTGATTTTTACAGGGGCTGGTGGCCACCACACTGAGTGTCTGCATAAATATAATGCCTATTTTAAAAATCTGCATTTTGGTTTACCCTATTCACATTCTTCTGTAAGTTGCTAGCCACAGCATGTTGAATAGAAGTCAGGACAACATGTTTAGCCTGGGGGAAGGCCAAGACCTAACTCACTAACTGTGAAGACAAGCACGTCCAAGGTGAATTTGATTCTGACAAATACAATCATAAAATGTTTTGATGGGATCTGATCCTCTTGCAAGTGGGAAAGTTCAGTAGACTGCTTCCAGCAGTAAAGAAAATTAATCTTTGAATTTTTCACAGAGTAAGATGAAATATTTTGTGAATATCTGCAATACTAACAGACAGCCTACCCTTCTTTTAAAGAGTTGGATTAAGCTGTCAGCCAAAACATAAGTCATCTTAAAAGACAGTAAGAAGTTTGAGTGAAATGAACAACAAAGGCAATGAGAAAGAAGAGCAAGAAATGATGACATTTCATCATCACTCTGTGTCTTTTCAGCTGGTGACCAAAGTAACATGGACAGAATAAAAGCGGGACTTAATAGCACATCTGAGTTACCCCACACTTCTGACCTTGTCTTTACTCTGTTTAAGAGTTCACTTCTGAAATTAGGAGATATCTTTGATCTGTTTCTAGCAGAGGAGACAAAACTTTTGCTTTTCTTACTACACTTGTAATGGCAAAAGTAGAACTTGGCAAGGAAAGAAGCAGGGAAGAGGAGTTAAATCATTCTAATCATAATTTAAATCAATAATCAGGAAATCTTGCTGTAATGAACCTTATTATCTTGTTGTTCATTAATTCTTTTTAGTTATTTCCCAATGGAAGGTTATTTCTCATTAACTGGTAAACCCATTTTACAGTTTTTTATGGGTAATATAGAGTTTACAGACCCACTATAGAATGAGTTTTTCCTACTGGAAAGATCTGTAATATATAGTTAAGAAATCATAGAATTCAACACAAATTTTATCTGCACTTAGTTGTTCTTTTTTTCCTACAAAAACATTTTTCTTTGTTTCTGTATCTGTGGGAATTATATTAAAATAGAAAATGAGATGTGGCTTAAAAAAAGAAAAATCAGTATTTAAATTGTTTTATGTAGAACTGATGTAATGAGAATAAAATATGGCATAGAGTTAGTGAGCTGAAGGAATTCATAAAGTGTTTGGAAACAAGCAAGTCTGACATTTTCACATTTCCATCATATAGGTAAGGAAAGTGGAAAGAAAAAGTATTTCTGCTTTTAAAATTCAGTGTAGGTTTTGTAATTGAGGAACTATTCTTTGGACTGAACTATATGAATAAATTGAAATTAAAAAGCTATTTATTGAACATCCTCAGAGGATGCTAATGCTAGGCAGAAGAATATGGGTCTTTAGGCATAGTATCTCTCTCAGTTTAGGTAGAGTGGAAAGGATTTTTACCTTGAGTCTTGTTTGACTTTGGGTCTAATTTCAGAAAGAGTATTCTGTCATATGCTTCCCTGTTACACCACTCTGTGTCAAAACCTGCAAACAGATTTAAGTGTATTGAAAACTGTCTACAGCATAGATGTCACTTTTCCCACTATTCTAAAAATTTAGAGATAGTCTTATTGATGTTACATTAAATGACGGCTGATATGGCATCAGGAATGTTAAATTGTAAAGCAGAATATTTTCTCCATCTTGCCCATTAACTATAATGTTGTGTAGCTACCTGAAAAGCCTCCAACATGGTGACACTGCAGGATGATTTCCTGTTCCCATATGTTTTACTTTAATAAGAACTGTAGGCCACCTGGTTTAACTAGTTAATTTTAGAGACAACCAGGGAATATATAGCTGTTGCTAGAGCTTACTGAAAGGTGCATTAAAGTGACTTATGTATTTTAAAGCCATAATAAATGAAGTAGCAAAGAAAATTATTCAGGGAGTTGACCAGTGGCCTAGATTCTAAGCAGTACTACTGTATTTGTGCAAGTTATAGCTTTGGTAAAGCATTTCTGCAGCTGAATCCAAGATTTTTTTTATTTTAAATGCATAGTGATTTGACTACTTTGCTACAATATTAATTTAGTGTGTTGTCATACAGACCAAAGATCAGAAGAAAAGTTCAGTAGCCAGTCTCCATGGCCAGCTTCCAAACTACTGCAGTAACTCTTATCCATGGGAACAGCTGATGTAATACCAGTTTTCCATTGCAAGGTCAGTTCTACTTTCATCTGACAGAAATTGAAAGCTGACCTGGTCATCTCCAAATATCTTCTTGAGCCACTCTTTCTCTGAAGAGCAAAAAGATAGATTCGAAGGCTTTAGTTTGACAATGATGAGAAAGTAATCAGGAAAAGTCGATATAGTTTCACCAAGGGAAAATCAAGCTTGATCAGCCTTACTGCTCTCTACAATGAAATGATTGGCTAAGGGGATGAGGATAAAGTGCTGCCTGTGAAAAAGCTTGAAATTAAGAAGGTTTTGATTCTGCTTTCCACAGAATTTTGATTTGGAATTTGAGATAGGCAGGACAAACAGACTGTTAGGTGGACTGAAAAGCAACTGGACTACCGGAACCAAAGGCAAGTAGTCAATAACTTCACACCTGGCTGGAATAGCTGCTTAGCCAGGAGTCAGCACTGACACAGTACTGACACAGTATTTCTTCAATAGCTTCCTCACTGACCTGGGTGACAAGACAGAGCCCATCAGCACAAATCTGGGAACAATACTAAATCAGGGGGAGTGATGGCACCTCCAACTTCAGAGCTTCAATCCAGAAGGACCCAGGGAAATTTAAGCATTGGACCAATGCGGATTGATTCCACCACAAGAAGGGCAAGGATTGCACCTGGGACAGAAAAAATCCCTTCCATCAGCCAAAACCGGCTGCATCATCCCTGGTGGGAACGACCTGGGTGTTACAGCAGAGTATGAACCAACTGTGTGCCTCAATCACAAAAGCAGAAGAAGTAGCCACACCCTGAAAAGCCTGATTTAGAAGATCAATTAATCTTCCATGTAGCTAAGATGAGCCTGTGTCTAGAGTACAGCGTGCAGTTTTTGTCCTGCTGTTCCAGCTGGATATTGAGGAACTGGAAGGAATCCATGGGGGTTATCAAGACAGCAGAGAGGGAGCAGTATAGAAAAATGGGATTGGTCAGTCTGACAAAGAGGAGGTTGACAAGTAATTTAATTCCTTCCTATAACTACTTGAACAGGGGTTTCAAAGTGACTGAATTTCCTCTCTGTAGAAAAAGAAGGAAAAACAAGGGGCAGCAGCCATAACTTTCAAGCTGAAAGTTCAGGTTGGATGTAAAGAACAACATTTTCAGGAGAGCAGTACAGTACTGAAAGGGTTGTTGGAATCCAGAGGGACTGTGGAAAGTCCATCCTCAAATTAAAACTTAGCTGAACAAAGTAAGTGTTGACCCATTCTTGTATTCCAGTAGTCCTTCCTTAAGTAGCAGAAATTCATTCCAACCAATATTTCTGTGAGTCGGTGATTCCATCAAATTCTGCTTTCTGCACCAGGTTAATTTAAGGATGAATACGGATAAAATCCTGTCCATTTGGGTTTTGTTCTTTTTATGTGCCAGGCTGGTGGGGACTGTAATGGATTTCAGTGGTTTTTTGTTTTTCCCCATGACATTTTTCAAACCAAAAATCTGAACTGATTGAAGAAGAGACCATTGGAATCACTAGGCCAGTTACCATAGTTAATATCAGAGGATAAGAATTGCATAGCCTCAAGGGAAAAAAATGGGGGAAAGGGAAAGGGAAAGGGAAAGGGAAAGGGAAAGGGAAAGGGAA
>QUSF01000047.1:2265040-2299761 GCA_003676055.1 Chloebia gouldiae | reverse complement strand
GGGAAAGGGAAAGGGAAAGGGAAAGGGAAAGGGAAAGGGAAAGGGAAGGAAAGGAAAGGAAAGGAAAGGAAAGGAAAGGAAAGGAAAGGAAAGGAAAGGAAAGGAAAGGAAAGGAAAGGAAAGGAAAGGAAAGGAAAGGAAAGGAAAGGCTTATAAAATATAGTTAGATGGAGGGGTAGGTAGCTTCAAGCACAAAACCTTGGCTGCAGTGATAGGAAGAAGGTTGTGTATTTGTAGACAGCTAAAGTCATTTAGAGTTGATTTGAAATTCATGGCTTTAGTCACTGTATGGATGAGGAATTTAGTCACAGTGGATTGATGGCATTGTGACACTTGAAAGACACTGAGTTGCTTTATTCAAAATTCAGATAAAGGAATCACTTCTCCTCCTGAAAACAAAATAGTATCTGAGTATATAGGGCTTATTTATTGACAAAAAGGACTATCCTAGCAACTAATATGTTTTTCCAAAGTATTTTATGGTGTGTAAAAGATTTTAATACAAATTATTCTAATCATAATGTATAATATTTTAAAAAATGTAAGACACCACACACTCTTCAGAGCTCTACATGACAAAATACATAACTCTTATTCCAGTAAGCCCTATGTTTCAGATCACAGAAAATCGACAAAGAAAACCCTGTGAAGAGAAAACTGCAGTAGATGCTAAGAAAAGGAAAGCTCTCAATTTCTAATTCTGACCTTATTAATCAGCTGTGCACTGGAGCTGCACAGTGCACTGGTATTCATACATAACGAGAAATGGGGAAATCATTCTCAGCAGACATATTGCACAAGGAATGCTGGACTATTTTAAGACTTCACTAATGAGAATCAAGGACTTTCAAGTCCCCTTGCAGAGTTTCTACTCTCCTTTGTCTAATTGTGCTGGTTGGGTGTACAGTGTTATTCTTTCCTCAGCAACTGTTTTGCAAAGAGATGAGTAAATCCAGCTGAACCAGCTCCTAATTTGGACATTTCTCACTGGTGCTTCCTCTTGAATTGAGTGGACAAGTGATAGGGTTTGTGCTTTAGCTTGAGTAGCATTTTTAACAGTGAAGCTGGAGGAATATTAGATCATTAGTAGATACTCTCTATTGGCAATATTCTGAGGAATAGAGCTGGACAGATTAATGGATTTTTATTTCAAAGGATTAGCTGCCTTAGCATAAAATGATAAAATGTGTTGCATGCTACTTTTACATGCAGAAAAGATAATTACCTTCATCAGTCACAGAGCTCGAGACTGAATTTTAGCAGAAAGAAAAAAAATATGTCTTTTTATGTAGTGATAACCACATGGTTATCATGGGAAACCACATGGTCACATGGGAAACCTGATGAGATGTGTGACATGTGATTGGGAATACCTGGGGAGAATCACAGCCAGAGGAATTTGGGCAGTAATGTCCAAGGGGGAGCTGCAGCTGATGTAGGTTCAGGTTGTATAAAGTCTCGCATGATGTCATTGTGTTTTTTTAATTATGACTAAGTTATAAATATAAAGATAAGCTTCCACCTAGAAACTTAACTACCACCCCCTTTGTACGGATATTGATTTTCTGAGTTTGTGTGAGAGTGTGATAGGCAACAAAATCAGGCATGAAAGAAAGGTCTCTTTAGTGGGCTTTTTCTTATGTGACTGTTTGCCTGTGCTGTATTTAGGGAAAGGGGATTTTAGGTACATTGAGTATAAAAGATAACATTAAAGAAACACCTGATTTGCATAATAAATTTCCATTCTGAAGCAACATTTAAAGAAAATCAAACAAATTAAGCATACTAAAAGACAAATGCATGCTAAACAAATATTTAAAAGTCAATAAAATAGATGTTTAAAATACTAGTTAATGATTTGCTAATCATAGTGGATCTCAGTGTTAATATTCTTCCCTGATATATACCTCTCCTTTAAAGGAAAACAAAACCACCAATTAAATTGCATACACTTCAGAGAATGTCTCATATTCAGTCTGTGCATGCCATGTTTGTTGCCCAACCAGTCTGACATCTGTGTTATAAATTATGACATTTTGAGCGCCTGCCTATCAGTATTTAGTGTTTAGTTTTCACTTTCCCTAGACTGTTGCCTACTCACAAAACTATTATTTAAAAGTTAGTATTCTAAACATAGATGCCATGCTAGTATTAATTAGGCCATAGTAAAAACAACAGCAACGAACAACATATTTTGTAGATACAGTAGATATAAGACCATGTTAATTTATTTCTAAGGACAGAAAGTCCTAAAGGAAAAATCCTGAAGGAATTTCACAGGCTCTCAATGAGTGGACTGGAAAAGACAGAGGCAATTCAGTGTTGATAAATGCAGCAGTAATGCACACTGAAAGAGAAAAATGGTGCACTTGTAAATATTAAGTCTAAATTAAGTGTACTAACTAGCAGGTACATTGACATTACTCTGGATGGCACTACAATGAGAAGTTGCAGATCCTGCTAGAAGACTGGGGCAGATGCTTACTTGAGACACTGCTGATAAATAAAAAAAAATTACAGTAAGCAAATTGAAAATAGGAAACAAACTTTTATTTAATTAAATTCTTCTTTTGTACTTTCAGTAACTTTCCTGATTAATTGTTAATTCTCATCAGCTTACATAAACATTAAACATGATACCTTTACACTTGCTTTGTTGTTTTGTTTGCTGAAATTTAAACTTTATAATTATTTAAATAAATAGTACTCCAGTTTCACAGGTATTTGTTATTTTTTTCACTTTTTCTTTTCATTATTCTAGAAACAATCTAATAATTCATCTATGTTTATTGCTTATTTATAGTCTTTATCAGTTTCTTATTTTTAAATTACATGCAGGCTTTTCATTTTAAGTTTGGGTCATATATTTGGATTGAAATAGCTATTGAAATGAAACATAAAAATAAATCTTTAAAATTAAAGAGTAAATGGAATTTTAAAAAGAGAAGATTGAGGAAGGAGCACTTAACTGGTGCTCTAGAAGGTTCAACGCCTATTCAAAAAGGCCAGAAAGAGAATTTAGAAAAGTACAGGAAAGTCTAATAGATGTAGGATTATATGTAGCAGTTCCTCGTAAAAGTATTTTGAAGCATAGGAGGGACAGAAAGTTTATTTGGCACAGGCAGTGTGGATTTATGAAGAGGAATTTTTACTTTATCACCTAATTTGCCTCCATGAAGAAAAGGTCACTGCCATGCACAGGTGACATTTATCTTGCTTTTTACACCTCCTGTAGTACATTGCTAGACAAACTGTAGACTAGGAGGCCCATAAGGGATCTCCTGGAGACCAGCTCAGAAACATGCTAAGTTTTACACTTCGGATGTAATAGCCCAGAGCAACCTGCACTCAAGGGGCTGACTGCATGGGAACAGACATGTCGGGAAGGAGCTGGAGGCCCTGATGGGAAAATTGAAGTCAGCAGTGTGCCCCTGTGGCAACCATCCACCCTGTAGCACTTATTTTTCATGCATCAGCTGGAAACAGAAAACCAGAGTTATGGCATCATCAGTTTCAAATAGTTTTCAATGAAAGGAAAAAAATATACTATTTGCTCTGAAGAAGTTCACTACAGAAAAAGTACTGAAAAATATTTTCTACATGTAGGTATTCAAAAAGATTTAGTTTTTTGTGTTAAATATATCAACTTTCACTGCACAAAAAAAAAAAACCCTGAAAATAATACAGGTACTTCATTACATATAATAATACATGTATTGCTAAAAATAATAAAATCAGTACAGTAGTATATTGCACTAAGGTACATTTATAAAGCTTGACCTGACTTAAATATTTAAATACTTCCCAACTTTTTGGTTTTGTAAAGTAGTTATGCAACCTTTAATCTTAATATCTGATTATTTTTGTGGGTATAGCACATAATTTATTGAAATAAATCCTCAAGGTTATAGTAGTTTCAAGTCTTAACTTTAGATTGTCATATTTTTGCATTTAAGTTTAAATTTTTTCTTTTAAAAATATGTACATTTAATTTAAATTAATGTAATAGTGGTAATTTAGACTACTTTCTGCGCAGTTAATATCAAAAAGTGTATTTGGAAAATGAGAGAGATTCATCAGAATGAGAAGGAGGATTTATGGAGATATGCAAAAACTTTGATTTGAAGAAAAATAGAAACTATTTGTCTGCAAGGGAAGACATGGTAACAAGGTACTCAGCAGTCCTCTATGCCTTCATTTCCTCTTATAAAAAGGAGAGTCTGATGTTACTCTCCCTTGTGCTGTCCATCAGTCCTGCCTAAGCATCCACCTTTAGCCACACTCCCATAATTTCTCATACTCTGCTGTCACGACAGAGGAACACGCTCACACTTTCTCAGCACAACACCCTCTGTTCTGTAGTGTCCCAGCTTCCATTACTTTTACCTTGTTTCACATGTCTTTCAGAACCAGTCATCAGTTACTCGGTCATACTGAGCTTTCTGTAAGCCTTGCTCCTCCTCTGTGAAACCTGTGAGCCACACTCATAAGACTTAGGATTTGGAAACCGCTTCCAATCATTTATTTATGTAAGCTACCAGCAAGGGCAATATGATGGAATGAGTTCATGGTGTATCAGTTGCAAGATTTCTCAGGCCAAAGCAGTAGCAAATAATATTCAGTTTTGTCCCTTTGTGTTGTGAGGCTCACATGAACAAAAGCAATGTGCACTCTCGACCACTAAAATTGGTATTTTGTTCTGACAAATTCCTTGCTAATCTAAGCTAAATTTTCAGAGTTATTTGCATTTCAGTTGAAATATTAACTCTGTACCTCTTTTCACAATATCCATATTGTAAGAAAAGGTCATTCTGGGACCAAAGACTGGATGAAAGTGTTCAAGATTTTCTAAAGCATGTTGCTGTCAGTCAGCTAATGTTTTTCTTTGATGAGGAAGCTCTAAATTGTATTAACTATACTTGTGATCTCTGCAACTATTTTTCTATCATCAGCCAAGAGTGAAGCAAAGACTGAGACAAGGAGTCACCAGTCACATTGTCTGATTCAGGCTGCATTTTAAATTATATATAAGTTAAAGAAATTTTGTTGGCAATTTTACAATCCATTACACTGCCTCTTCAGGGTTTTTTCCTCTTAACAGTGTCAGGGATGGACCATGATTGCATGCACTTTGACTCAACCACAATGACAGGCTGTTTTCTGGTTAGTCATAGGAGTGAGTTAAAAACTACAGCTCAAATGTCCATTATTGTTTCCAAGATTGGCAAGCACTAGGTATTTCAATGCCAAAGAGCTTTATACCAAGTCAACGCAAGATAAATTACCTCTTTGAAGGTAAATTACCTCTTTTCATCCTAATGTGTCATAGTCAAATATTAGTTTAAATATCAAAGAAAGAAAGTTTTTAATCTTGCCAATGTTTTTAGCAACAGTTTCACAACTAGATATGAGTAGCAATGTTCTATATTTCTGTGTATTGTTCACATCTTACAGCAATGAGATGTTCCCTTGCTACTTTGTGTTCTCACAGCATTGTGCAGCACAGCATCATTTTACCAGTGCTGCTGACATATCTGTAAAGCCATTTTCAGGTAAGTCAAAGTGTGTTTACAAGATTACACTGCATAGATACACACACCGGGATTATTTTCATGAGACACTCTGGTTTGTGTCATTTTCTGATTCATACTTTGCAAGTTCACATTTACCATCTTAGAATGAAGCATCACAGAATCAGGTTGGAAAAGGCCTCAAAATCAAGTCCAAACTATGACCAAATACCACCTTGTCAACCATACCATGGCACTAAGTGCCATATCCAGTGTTTCCTAAAACACCTTCAGAAATGGTGATACCATCACTTCTCTGGGCAGTCACTTCCAGTTTTTAATCACACTTTCTGTGAAGAAATTCTTCCAGCTGTCCAACCTGAACCTTCCCTGGAGCAGGTTGAGACTGTTGTCCTGTCTGGTTGCCTGGGAGAAGAGTCTGACCTCCACCTGGCTATCAGAGAGCTATAGAGAGTTGCCCCTGAGTCCACTTCTCTCCAGGCTGAGCAACCTCAACTCCCTCAGCTGCTCCTCAGACCCTTCAACAGGTCCTCTGCCCTTCTTTGTAGTAGATACACAGAGAAAGTAAGCAACATAAAGGAACAAAAGAAAATGCAGAAAATTAAAAAGGTCACAACAATATGGCACACTATTTTAACTCATGAAATATGAAATAGTCTAAATGCTTCCTGACACCTCATTCTAATGACAAATACTGTAATAAGAAACATAAATGGTACAAATTAATCCATTCACTTGACAAAGATTATGAAAGTAGGAAGAGAAGCAGAATTGATCAGTGCTTTTTGTATAATTGTTTTCATGAAGTGTTCTTTAGACATATGATTTAGAATGAGTAAATAACAGATCTAACTTAGCCATTAATTATAATAAAAGAAACTGGTAAGAGATTTTCCTTGAACTGAATATACCAAATTTTAAATAAAAATCATTAAGTTGATACTATTAAAGCATTTATTGTTCATTCCAGTATTATTTTTTTCTGGTACAACATGTTGTATTAACTTCCTTCTTTCCAGAAAAAGCTCCACTGGAGCAAGAATCATATTTAACTCAAAAGGACAAAATTGATTAGGATTTATTAATAAGTTTCTGATAGTGTGCTGCAAGAATGTTCTGTAGTATTCTAAGTATTCTAGAGACTATATTTTTGCTTGTACCAAATCATGTCTTACCCAGTTGTGAAGACCACACAGAGCAAGGCTTTTTGTTAATAGCAATGCTCTTTTCAATGTAATCAATTTGTCAGAGTGGTAGCTTTGCTGGCACAGAAGGAAGCAAGCAGAGGATATGTTCTCTTTTAGGCAGCCTCACTGCAGCAGCTGCTGGCACTGAAGTGACTGAGAGCCCCTTAACAGTGCAGCTGAGGTTTGCCATTGGCTTACCTCAGTCACCTGTTAGCTCCCAGCTATTCCTTTCTTACACAATCCTCAAGCTGAAGAACAAGATTCATATTCCTTTATTCTTGTATCAGTAAGCAGTTTTTGAAAAACAGTGATCCTCCTCTTCTTGTTACCTTCTAAGGACTTGCACGAGGCTTTCCACCTCAGCTGCTACAGTTTTCACTCATTTTGTGTCATAAGACATCTCCCAAGAATGACAAGGCTGTGCCTATTGATGCATGGATATTTCTCACACCAGAGATATCACATACCATAAATAGACGAGTGAAGTTTTCTGGATATTCTACATCCCTTTTTTTTCTTAGCAAAACGTGAGCAAGGAAACACTGCTAATTTCTCCCACAGGCCTTTTCTGGGATACGGTGCACATCCTTTCCTACATTCTCCCATCCCTAGTGGAGCAATGAAGGATCACAGAACCACTAAACAATTCTACCTCAAATGGAATTCAGAAGACCTCCAGTTCAAGACCCTGCTCACAGCAGGTCCAGGGGTCAGACCAGGTTCCTCAGGACTTCACCCAGCCGCGTGTGCAAAAACCTTGTGTTTTGTAAACTGGCATAAAGATTGCACATCCTCCCTGGACAACCTGTGCCATTGCTTGGTTGCCCTAATAAGGAAAACAGGTTTTTTCCCTTTATCCAGTCAGAACCTCTGCTGTTGCTGTTTGTGTTCACTGTTTGTTATCTTCCTGCCATGCACTGTTGGGAAGATCACAGCTCCATCTTATCAACTACCTCTTCAGAAGTATTGGCTCTTATTTGGGCTCTCCCCCAGAAAAATTCTCTTCTTGAGGCTGAACAAGCCCAGTTTAACTGTTGGTGATCAGTGTATTTCTGAGTAGAACAGAGAGTGATTTCACTCCACCCACTTACTGTGTTGCTCTCAATATGTCCTGTATGTTGGTGGCCTGTTTCTGCATGTTCTGCCTTTCCATGCGCAGGACTCAGCCCTGGATCGTTGACTTTCGTGAGGTTCCTGCTGGCTGTTTCCTCCGCTGGGTACAGGTCTCCATTTGGTGGCAGCTTTGCTGTCCTCTCTCTCCTCAACTCCCTGGATTGTGGGGTATAAATGTCATACAGCCAGGGAAGCTGGCCATTTTTACTACTGCAAATAACAGTGCTTTAAAGAGAAGCTCATAACTTATATGTTTCTCCACTTGATGAGAACTCATAAACTTGTTCAGAACACAGCATTCCCCCTACAGAATTGCATAAATTCTCTGTGCTTCTCTATACACGACATGGAACCCAGTAAGTCATATTTTTATTAATCTGCACACATTGCAATTTGGTCAGTAAAACAAACCTACTCATTTGTCAGTAAGGATTTAATATTGAGCACTTCCCACTACCACAACCTTATAAAACTGCAGGCAAGAATGTGAGCATAGGGAATAGCCATATTTTTTTTTAGGGTTATTTATTTGAAGCATCTCATATAAATCACTGGAAGTATTCATGTAATTAAAGAGACTGCAACCTAGCTCTGGAATGCTGTTATATGTGCAAAATATTGCACACAAGTTTTTTTATGGGTATGTTAAAAGTACTAAAGAAGTAATATGATATAAACGGTAATCATCCATTCTATTATATTTGAGGTTATTTTTATACAGAATGCTTGGTTTTGTCTATTTAGGGAGTTTGTGTAACTCAAATTTGACAAATTCAGTCTTTTGAAATTGATAGGCTGGAATTCTCTATGGATTTCAAGTATTTTGCCAAGCAAGCTACAACATTTTCAGGAAAGTTAACAATTATAATAAGCATATGCATTCAAAAATCCTATTTCACCGTGGTTAGCAAAACCCAAGCAGACTGTTTTGAAAAGAAAATATACATACAAATATAGCAAAGATGTAAAAGTTTTGAAGTACCAGTACCAATATTCTAGATACAAAAACAAAATACCAAAAAATAGTAATCACCTCTTTTTGAAACAGGTGCTACAAAAAGTGATGTATAGGTCTTACACCTCAACTCTTTCTCCTGTTTCTCTCAAACCTCCACTTGTCAGGGTGTCAGACATCCCTGTGCCTCCTTCATCCCTCCATCTCCAGAGCAGAGGCTGGGTCAGCTCCCTCAGCTGTGGAGGTCCTGCTCTTTAACAGCTATAGATCCTGCCTTGACCACTGATGATGTCTCTCCTTATCTTCTAATACTCAATTGTCCAAAATTTTAAGGATTTTTTTATTATTTCTGACCCTCACAGGCCTTAGAAACTAATCTTGCTGTGCTGCTACCTATTCCTACTTTTTTTTTTTTTTGTCCTTGTGCTATTACAGCAGCAGTGCAATGCAGGCATTTTCATCATCACCAGGGCACTGCTAAGTGCTAGCAGTGACCAGAATTGATCTGTGCATCAAGAGTGAAATATTACAACAGCCATCTCAGTCTCAGCTAACTCTGACCCTTTGGTCAGCAGAGACAGGGGACTAGTGACCAAAAACTGTGCATGCGCCGGGAGAAAAAGATACACGCTCACCTATTACTGTCATCTCAGAAAACAGGATGACAGAAGCTAACTGAAGGACAAGTGAGGTGACATGGTGCCTCTGTGGAGTTAAGGAGAGTCATCAAAAGGAGCATCAGCATTCACAGGCTGACAGCCTTCAGCCAGACCTTCAACCTCTACACCACAGCCTGCCCCAGTCAGCAAAGAACAAATATAGAAAAATCAGATCTATTTTGGATCTGGATTAAAAAAGCAGTACTATTTCTATTTTTCTAATCTACAAGAAATTCCCATATTTCCTTATGCAGATTATAGCTGATTTTTTCTGTGCTTGCTTTTCTTGTCCTCTGTTCTAAATTCTTGATTGGCAGCTTTCTCTCATTTAATCTCTCTTACCTTTGCATTCAAGTTGTATGGATCACAATCACCTTCTCTAGTTTTGTTATTTTCTCATGACACTGATATTATTCTATTGACACAGTGACAAAATATTTATGTCTGTTTTTTATTTTAGCACGCATTTCTTTCTAATCTATCACACCATTCTTTTGTCACTTTCTGCATGCACCACAGACACTGTTGTCAGTTCTGCAAGATTTTATCTTGCTATCACTCTTGTCTTTCAGAAAAAAAAATCAAATTTTATGAAACTTCGTGTGAATGTAACCATATAAAAATAAATTGAATTGTTTGGTTCTATTCATGCTTGAGTGTATCTCAGAATTGAATGTATCTTTTGGAAGAAAAAATATGAATTTCAAAGTCTTCACAGGATTAAGTTTTCCATTGCTTTTAATGACATTTAAAGCATTGTCTGCAGTGGAAGAGCTAAAGAATGTGTCTAAAGAAATTAAATATGTGTATTAAAAATATGCTGAAATAACCACAAATAAATTAGAGATAATTGATGAGAACAATTTTTTTAGTAAATTAATGGATGAAAATAATAATGGCAGTGAGTTATTTTCATCAATTTCTCTGGCTACCACTTAGCTCCATATTGTTATGAAACGTTGCAGGAGGGCATTAAGCATATGGACTCTCATGGCTCCCTTGCAGATATATTAAAAAATCAGAAAGGAATGTACTCCATAACAACATCTGTACAGGAAACAAAAAAGGATAGAAAATCACAGGCAAGTTCGGATTTTCACTGGGATAACAATAAAGATATAACTCCTGACATGCAGTATAAAGGCACCAAGACTGC
Source organism: Chloebia gouldiae (assembly GCA_003676055.1). Taxonomy (NCBI): domain Eukaryota; kingdom Metazoa; phylum Chordata; class Aves; order Passeriformes; family Passeridae; genus Chloebia; species Chloebia gouldiae. The sequence goes on along the minus strand of QUSF01000047.1, from coordinate 2,289,160 downwards.
CTTGAAACAGGAATTCAGATGTGGATGTAAAAAATGGCAGAGTTAGAAATAATAAAAATAATACTTGAAAATGGTTATTACTGTGAGAAATATCTATTTCAAAATTGGAAATTCTGCTATATTTTATTTTTAGACCACTGTGATACGCTGAATAAAAATACCACCTTGAGAAAGTCATTGTGGTTTGCACCCTTCTCTTCAGAGGTATAAGGACAAATAAAATGGCAACTTGCATTCCCACAAGCACGGAGATCATGGGTCAAAATCTTGTGCTCTCTGACATCAGATCCTGCAGATAATGTGCCTCACAGGGTATGTTAGCTGAAAAGCTTCAGTTGTCCTCAGTAAAATCACCCTACATTCTACATCAAATTTTACAAGATTTTCTTCACATGTAAGAGATTCTTCTCTTGACTGCTTTAAGGCTCTCTCTCTATCATTACATTTTCTATGGAGCTGGAGGAAAAGAAATATGTGTGTTCAGTTGAAATAATCTATAAAAGGAAATAGAGCTGTAGGTTTGGTAATGGTGGAATTCATGACTCACCATTTCTTTCATTGTTGTCTCCTTCTTTGGAAAGGAACTTCATAAATTAATAGTGATTATAAATCTTTTGGAATCCTGGCTTTATACAACATACCTGCTAGTAAACTGTAATAATCTGCCTTCAATATAGAATATAACTTTCATTTTTAGCACTCTTCTATTTAGCAAATATTTCCTGAGTACTAAATACTTCTTTCAGTAGGGAGGAATTCAATCCTTGACTGAAATGACCAGTTGCTCAAATGCACAGTGAAAGAAAACAAGCAAAGCAGCTGTAAATGATCAAAAAGAAATGTGTTTATGTAAGATATCATTATGTTCCTACCTGTTTCACTGTAATAATAAGCCAAATAGACCATAGACAATCTGCATGCATAAAATATTTCTGCTTACATGGCATGAGGCTTTGATAGTCCTTAGTGAACTTTTTTTTGGTTTGAAATGTAAATATGATCTAACTGCTATGCTTTCATTTTAATTTCAGTAGTGCTTTTGTCCTGAACAATTTGAGTTCACTGTGATTTCTTTTCTGTAAAAATTTTGAAAGAAAATTGCTGTTCTGGAATCACAAATACCTCAAACACAGGAGTTACAGCTTTGTATGCTGCAGTTGTTTCATGAATAAATAATGATAAGACTTGAGCCTACTCTTTTAATATTTCCTGTAGATGTCCACTAGAAAACTATACAAGAAGGTGGTATATTGCTTGGTAATGAATTCAAATAAGAAACATAAAGGAGATGACCCTCTTTGTTTAGCAAAAACATTCTCCACAAAGTTATCTCTAACCTTTGAGGATCACAATTTAATTTTCTATTAAAATGACAGCAAGACAGAGATATCTGGTGAGAGGCAAAAAAACCTTTCAACTCACAGGGTCCAAACATTAAGAATTTTATGCATGGCTGTTTTCGCTTGTCTGATTAAAAAAGGATTTGGAACTGGTACACTGCCATCCACTAAAGAGCAGGAATGTTGAAGTGTGGAAGACCTCAGACTTACACAGGGAAAGTTTCACTATTTTCTTTAGTCTTCCTCTCTGCAACAGAACTGACCGTCAACTCTTCCCCTCAAAGCCCAGAGGAGTTTCTGTGTTAATGAAAATGCTTTGTTTAGTGCATGTTGTTGACATTTCCTGAGTATATATTCAGTACTTTTCTTGTTCTAAAAAAGGAAAGTGGTTATGACCACTGAGTTGATAGCTATTTTCTAATAGATAATTTCATCCAATTTTTGTACAACAGTACTGTGTAGCAGTAGCCTGGATATGAAGTCTAGAAGGGACCATGCTTGTAAGGAATATTCTTAGTCTGACTAAGAAATGAAAAAAAGAACATGGAAACCTTTTTCCTGGTCTAAAAATTTGCAAAAATCATTTTCACAAAGCTTGTCTCTCAGCTATGTTTCCTTTGATGTTGATTTTCAGTAGGACACGTGAAAGGTGTATAAAAAGGAAAAAGGATGTAATCATATTCTGGAAAGTGCTGACATCTGTTATGTCCATCACAAAGGGACAGCCCTCATGCATCTCCATAGCACTGAATGGAATTTAGGCTTGTCAGTAGGAACATGCTGGGCAGACATAACCTTAGTACTACAGATATTCCTTCTGTCTCCAGCAACACTTATTCTTCTTTCCCTTTTTGGCAGTACTACAAGGTTAATTTTAAAGAGTCACTATACTGTATCCTGTAATCACAAGAAATTTCCACAAAATGGATGAGTAGAAAGTGGAGAGTTCAGCAACTTTTAAACACATGTTTTTATGCAAAAAGATATTTGTTTCTGAAATAATCCTAAAGAACCAATTTTTAGTGGGTAGGCATCTGGATACACATGTGAAAATTGGACAAGCATTATAGGCCTGAGCACATAAATAAATACCTCCTAAGCAAGCATTTGAACACAAATGCCCACCTAGCGTGTGATATCTTCATAACTTACTTTGCAACAACTTTTGTTTATTTGACATACTCTCCTGTTCGCAGACTTGAAGACTGACCAACACTTCTATCTGATAGTCCTACCTGACGGTTGAGAGTGGTTTGTTACCTGTGCAAGAATATGAACAGCAATCATATCAGCTATTTTCACACCCTATTGAAAGCCAAAAGAATGTGTTTAATTTGTTTACATTTTCTTTTGTGACATTAGTAACATTTCAGAGAATTTACAAAACCAGATCAGAGAGTAAAATTTTTATATAATATAATTTTAACATTTCTAAAATGTTCAAATTAATTGTTTTCCTATTTTTATCCATGGTATGCAAAGATCAGTAATTCTCTCCACAATGAGAGCAGTACCTTAAGTTGCAAGAAGCTCTAATGACTTTAGTGAGGATTCCCTTTCAATTTAGTTCAGTGCACCGAAGGAAAAATGTCACAGGATTGCACTTTTTCTACAGTTGGGAATTCATGATAGAAACCTCTGAAAGTAATTGTAAACAAATTTTTAAAGATGTATTTTGAAATGTTTGAAAGCATTTCATCAGATATTGGTATATATTTTGACTCTTTTGAACAGGACAAAGATAAATCACCAGTACAGACCTTTCTTTTCACTCCCACTAAGCTTGTCAGAAGGACATGGCCTCTATGAAAGGGACAATACTTGCAATTTTGAGGAAGACTGTGATGGTGTGAGAGTGCAATGAGAGATGGAGGTCTAATATCACCTACTCTAACACTGACTGAAATTAGAGCTTCATTCAGCAAGTCCAACTTTCCCCAGACTGAGGTAAAATGTGCGGCAGTCTCCCTGGAGATCTCTGAGTTCTCAGGGCTCGGGTGAGTTCAAGCAGACTGTGAACAGAAAATGGGGGCAGTCATAATGAATCACACCAAGTATCGTCTGCATTTAATCCAGTCCTCTGTCTCAAGCCTACATCCTGGGCTTAGATGTCTAAGGATAAAACAAGAACAAGACAACTGCGCAGTGATAACTCCCAAGAAGAGGACCCCGCATTCAGCATGTTCCAGATGAAGGCAGGACCTTCTTCCAGGGTGTTTTTCCTGATGCAGAATCAAGCACTTGAGATGCAGGAGGCAAAGGCAAATCTTTCCAAATTTCACATAAACACCAGTATTGAAATTACTTTTAATAATTGTTATACAATAACAAAAAAATAACACATGATATCTCTCCACCTGACAAGAAAAGCTTTTTTTTCTGAAAATTTTATCTTACGTGAGATATATATCTTCTGGTAACCATTATGTGCTGTAAGATCACATTTTCTGAGCTTTTAAATTGCCACTAAGAGTCTCTAGATTGTAAGTTTATGGCATATCATAGCTTTAGATACTTGAGGTCATATTCACCTCCAGAATTATGCTCTTGAAATTCCATGGATTAATTTTGCACAGAGCTAGTGTGATTTTTACAAAAGTTCACCCAGAGAGCAATTGCTTCATGTTGGATGATAAATTTAAGTCTTTTATTCTTTCTGACAAATCACTTCACTGCCAAAGTATTTGAAAAGTTCACAGCTCTTCTGTTTTCAAGGTGCAATATATTCAGCATTCAAACCTCCACTGGACTACAAGGTATCAAAGATTTCAGGATCATGTTCTAAAATGTTGCTATAAAATTATTCAGGTTATAAAAAGTTTATGAGACTATTTCTGCTCTTATTTTTCAGTGTCTTTTCTGCAAACAAGAAGTAAAATTTTGACTATGCCACTTTAATATTGACAGAGCAGCCAAAATGCTTGAGTGTGAGTGGATGTTGCAGAACCATATACGCACTTGTGCATCTGTATTACTCTCTGTATGCACACATACACATCCATACACATGTATAACATGCATAGCTATGCATCTATAGGCACACATCTGTTAGTAATAAAAGTATTTGCTAGCATTTTTGCAAAATCTTAAGTTTAAACTATTTCTGTCATTAACTGACCAATTAAAAAATGAGAAATGTAAGAAGTCTTGGCAGATTGTCATTGAAGATCCATGCAGTCATAGTCCCTTCTGTTTTTGTGGGCTTGCAAGGAATATGTTTTATCAAAAGCATAAATATAAATATACATGCCCAGCTGGCTGTTTTATATCTTTATTAAAATAGTGTGTGATATTTCCCTAAACCAACTTTCTTTACTATCTTTGTTATCAGAATATCAGAAGGTAAGGAGGAAAAATTAAGGCATTGTAACATTTTTTAGTACTTCAGTGACACTTGTTAGTCTAGCATTTTTCCAGATTAAAAAATTGTTACAAGCAAATTTAATTATCTTGGCAAAAAGTAACTAATTTTCTTTGGAGACTTAACATTGTGATTCAAAATACCACAGTGGGTCCATAACATATCTCTGAGACTCATTCTGCAAACATTATTAGGGCTATTCAAAACACAGCATAAATAAATTACTGTCTAACACAAAGTAGTCTTCATCACTACTTGGACATATTTCTGATAGAATAATTTACAAATAGACTAGCAGAAAATAATAAAGAGAACATTATAATTTTTTTTCTTATGATTCACGAGAACATATTTTTATGAAAAGAGAAAGCACCTAAATTATTACATAAGTTACTGAAAATAAGAAAGACACTTTCATGGCTGATTACATCTAGTTCTTGTGCACTGTTGGTCACTGTATTTTCCATAGTCTACAAGAAAAAGGTGTTTGGCGTTTTTTAAGAATTCAAACATATGAGGACTTTCTACTCACCCTTATAAAACTTGCAGGCACAGTCATGTATGTGCCTGCACCACCCACAGAACCTTTCTGTGCTTCCAACTCATTCCATGGACCCTGATACAAATTAGTTATCCAGCTGCCAAGATTTCCTTACTTATAACTGCTAAGTTTTCTACCTGCTGGAAAGAAAAATGGTTATGTCACATGCAGACTAGGACTGCTTGGGAATTATCCTTGGGGAATTGTAGGATGTTAAAAATACCTTGTTCCTTGCTGCAGCAAAGTTGTCAATCTGCAGTTCATAAAATATCATGTCACTTTTATCACCCAGAATCTGTATTGTTTATCCTTTCAGATCACATAATCGCTCAGGTGTATTGCAAGTTCCATTGTTTGAGAATACAGCACTTATCTACAAGGTGCTTCAGAAGCTCCACTATTTGTGTAATCGGACTAATACTGGATTTGGCTGCAAGCCTGAATGATCGTGGATATTGATCAACCACTCATGCAACATTACAGTCTTCTTTTTTCTTTATGCCCAAAGAATTTAAAAATATTGAGGTTCTCCACTGACAGAGAACAAATACACCCAGAAAAAAAAAAGATAACTGGTTAGTATAGTTTCCCCGCCATGACAGGGGATGGACAGGAGAAGAGGGGATGGAGAACATAAAGAGCAAGAGGAAGGGGAAGGAAAAGGTATAAAGAGTATCATGAAAATGGCAGCTGTAGTCCTGAACTTCTCCATTATTTTCTCTCTTCCCTTCTGTAGATATCAGGAGAATCAAAAACTTTTCATAGATGAGGCACATCTTGGGGAAAACGAATAGGAGTATAGGATGGGAAAGTCCAGAGCATATGGAGAAGAGGGATAGAAAGAGCAGAGGAGGGGATGGGTAAACAGCAGTGCTACAGGCAGAGTTCCTGGAATGAGACTAAGCAGCATTAAGACAGTAATGTACCATTCCACAACAAATTACATATGTATTTTAAATGCACAAAAAATAGTAGAATGGTAAATACCTACCAATTCCCATCAACATAGCCTATGAATAAGCGTTAAAAAAAAAAAAAGTGTGATTTTTTTTTTTCATGGGCTTGCAGCCTTTTGTCAAATAAAGTCAGACTTTGAATCAGGTTCTTACAGCAGAACTTCTTATAAAAGCTCATGGGGAGTTTCAATAGTGTGCTCCTGTTTACTCAGGCAGCTACTAGATTTATGAGATTTGCATGGGCAAATATTTGAGTTCTGAGCACATTCATGGAAAAATAGTCAGACAGACTGACATTAAAATACATTAGAGAACAGGATCTTTTAGCCAGGCTTTCAGTGTGCCATTAAGCATACTGTTATGCCAATTATGATTAACAGAAGAAAATGAAAAGAAAATTAGCTTTTAGCAGAAAACTGTTACCCTCAAGTGAGAAAGAAGAGCAGTGAAGGAAATGACACAAGATCTCCGCCTTTCTTATAATTACTACAGAGTTAAAACATTGTGGAGTAAGTGCTTCCAGGAATAGACCAACAGAATTGGATTTTCCACTGAGAAGTAGAAAGAAAAATACTGGTCATCACTTTCTGTGGTTTGTAACTGGAGCATTCACTTATAGTTTATATACCTATCTTGCTGGCTATTGAACACAACAGCTGAAGAGTTATAGAATATATCTATCTATAGTGGGAGGCCACATTTAAATTGATTTTTCCTTTTTGAAACTTTAGTTCTTGTCTAAAAGTAGAACTGTTTGAAGATGTTTATTATTGTGGTTGGTTTTGATTGATTTTGTTTTAAAATAACTTTACATAAAAGTCAGGCTTTGTAACATTGTGTTTTCAAAAATGATTAGGTTCTTAAAAACATAAGCTATGTACAAATAATACTTTATTGACTATCCACATATGAGACCTCCATGTTTTATAATGGGTGGCTGATAAATATGAAAATCTGTTTGCAGTGGTTTATCTCTGGCTTACATGGAGAAATTGCTTTATGACTCTCATGCTGTCCAGTTTTTAGGAAGGTGTTTCCAAACACAGTAAGTTGAAAGCTGTCACTGCCCAAGAAAATATAAATGTCCTGTAATCTTTTTAAGCTTTTTCACCTGTCAGTCTAGATAGTGTCTGTCCAGTGAATGAGTGCCTTTAGACCCAGCAATAACTTCACAAACAAACAGTGCAGGTGTCCATCTGTGTCTTACAGGCACAGGACTCATAATTCAGTAAGTGTACTTGAATGAATTTTAAGGTCCCTGTGGAGCAGAATGAGAAAAATTTTGCTGGGAGAGGTTATGTCCCATATTATACTAACTGATAGTGCTGGGGAAAGAAAACAGGCTAGCAGACATGCAATCCGTTTTTCATATCCAAAAGAGAAACAAGTTGTTCTTCAGCCTGGGAACAATTGCTATGGCTCTAAATGAAATGTTTCAAGCAGTTATAAAACATGAAGGGGAAAGAAGAAGGAGGGTGGGGGGTGGGAGGGGGAAGAAAGGAGCTTGCTTACATAAAAGAGCAAATTATTATTTGCCCCCTTATTGTTAAGAGGGGGAAACATTGTGATGGGTATTAGTACATAAAGACAGTCAAGAGACATGGCTGTGGCAGCAAGGCTCTGACAAGGGTGAGTAATTAGCTGGTAATGGCTTTTGGGATAAATTCTAAGGCATTGTGAAAACAGAGGTTTTACATGGTTAGTAATTTTCTGCTTAATATAATTAGAATATTTTATTTTCTAGACTATATTGTCTTACTGGGTTCAACACACTGCTGTATTCAAGTGGCCCAGGACAATACTGTTTTCTGTACTATTTTTTTTCTGACTCATGGGAAATAAATTACTGTTTAACTTTCCCTCATGAAGCAGATTTTCCTCCACAGTCATATCCAATAAGCTGGTTTCCTTGAGTAACAGGTAACCAGAGGCTTTCCCACACCAAACTCTTTCTTTTTCCTACATTTTCAGTTCAGATGGAAATTTTTCAGCAAAAAACCCTGCTGTTTTCCTCCCAGGACCATCACTGAAATCTCATATACTCCACATTCAGCAATGATGTGAGTAAGAGGACAGGACTTCACTTTGTTAAGCCTCTCAGAGTAAATGTAGATCAGCTTGCTTATCTGGATTCTCCACAATCATGTATATTAACACCATAACATCACCACTGGTTCATGTATTTTGGATTCCCTGCCTCTGTGCATTATGGATTCAACTGTCCACATAGAAAAATAATTCCATGCCAATTTCTCTTTTTTAAAAAATTTGGGTTACACTATTTTCAGTCAAAGCTATGAAGGTTTCCAATTAGCACTTGTTCTCTTCAGAGTGAGTGAAGACATGAAGAGAGGTGTCTTCATTTTCATTCTCTGCAGAGTTAATATCTTTACCTGAATACCCATTTAATGTAAGCTTAAATGGGTTTTTTTCTGCAGGAGGTGTAGATAATAGAATTAATAAATAAAATCTCTTGAAATAGGAAAAGGTGCTGGAATGAACTCCTTAACAATGGGCTTATGAGGCCTATTTCTGCAATGCTCCCTTCTTGGCAAAGGACTCATATTTAAATCCTACTTCAGTGACAGCTGAGTACAAGTTTAAGTATTATGTTGGTGTCTGGCCCTCATACTCTCTACATCACAGAATCTAGCTTTTAGACAGATCTACTGGGAAAAAGAGGGGATGGGGATGGTATTAAACTATAGGATACTGTGACCCATATGTTCTTTTTAATCCCAGACACAAAGGTTCAAGTAATATACTTACTAAGGTGAATATTCAATTTCAAAATCTATAGGAAAATGTAAAAATTATTTTAAATATTATTACTGTGAGATAGCAGTGATGAAAAAAAATAATCATTAACCACTTAAAATGGTATATCACCAGATGTCCTCTCTCAACTATTAAGAATCCATTTGGCAGCCTTCCTTAAGTGTAAATGTATTTATCCCTGTACAAAAGCAATCTCTTTAGGTATTCTGAGCTGTCAAAACGTGACAGAAAATGAATGTGCCCTTTTCTGTGCTCTCTCTCCTTTAAATCTGCCTTGTCAAAATAGCAGATACTTCCAATGGTATATTTGGATTGGCTTCACTGCTTAATTGCCAATGTTCTGGATCATTGTAAACAAAACCCAAAGGCCAATACAATCTATGGAGCTTCAAGGGGAGTAATTTATTTTATAATGTATGACATATCTGAACATACTGTGTAGTTGCAGAAAGTTTTCTTATGCAATTTACTTCAGCTGGCTCTGTATTTAATGACAAAATTATAATGATGCAGTACATTAAATACATGCATCTAATTTTCAAAACTTCCAAGAAAGAAGAAGAACCATCTTGTATGACGATAATAGCACCCACTATAATTCATATTCTACTCAGGAACATGAAAGGGATTAGATTAAAAATGGGTTATACCTATATATATATGTTTCATTGGATAGATTAAAGAAAAGCAGTACAAATTTTGATAGTATGTGAATGCTGTGATCACTATTTACCTTTAACTCAAATGAATCTGTAGCTCTTTCCAACAGAAAACTTGTCCAAACCGTTCCTTGCACAGTCCAAATCCTGCAGTCAAATACAATTCTTAGCTTATTTATTTTCAGTTATGTTCACAGATGGAGGCAGAAACTGATGCCCTGACTTTGAGCAGTTTGATGTTCATTTGAAATGTGAGAAAAAATTAGTAGTGCCATGATAATGCCAAAACAAGATTTTAGGATGCTGACAGACAGCTTTTCTGACTCACTGGGAAGTCTGCAGAGCCAGCACAGAGACTATGCAGCACCACACTCACTCTTAACTATGCTTTCACCTCAAGTTGTCAGGCAATGCAAGATTAAGCAGAACAAGTGGCATCCAAAATGAAGAACACATAGGTAATTATGCAAAGTCAAATAGCACTCAACAGTGGTAATACTGCTGTCCTCCAGAGACTGCTGCTTCAACATTGTATACAAAAAGGTTTCACAATAAATAGCCATTCTCCAGGAACTTGCAGGCTGAACACAGCACAAGAGGCATTGTACAAACCCACAATAGAGGCAATGACTAAGGCCCCTACTCTAAAATATCTCCCCCTAAATGTCTGTTCTAATGGCTCTCACAAATACTTCCAAAACCAGATTTTCCAAAATACAGAGCAGTGTTGAGCCAGTCATCACTGACTTCTGCCCCCTAATCACAGTGTAGAGCAGCACAGAATAGTGAAATGAATTTGAAGTTTACCCATTCAATAACAATGTTTCCTGGAAGATGTATGCATATTGCTTCAGATCAAATAAGCAAACAGCTAGTCAGTCTCCATACAGGCAAGTTTTACAGCAGCAGTACCAACTGTTTGTACAAAGAAAGCCTTAACCTCTGACAAAATATAATGTCTTCTTCCAAAGGAAAGGGCTGCACTGATATATTCTGTTCAACAAGGTAGAGAAGCTGTGGCAGCATTGACTAAATCAATAAAGATCAATAAAAGTGACAGTACAATCCAGAAATGAATGTGATTTTCTTGTAGAACAGAATGGTTTGCAAAAGGCACTATAAAATGTAATTGAAAGTTCTGGATATGTGTACATTAAGGCCTAAATTAGGAAAACAGTATAGTTACTTTAAATGGCAATTCCTGTTTCAGAGGTGGTTAGAGTAATAATTGCTCAGTTCTGATTATAGGAAAATTCCTTGTATATTTCAGAAGTTGTAAGAAGTAATGAGTGTTGGTTTAAGAGAAACAGCTAGCAACACAGTGCTGTGGAAAGCCCCACCAAAGGTTAGATTATGAATTGTTTTGAAAGCATGCCAGTACACATTGATTACATACAAGCTGATTTTTCTGTTGACATTAAATACACTTAATCCTACAATGTATACTGCTACTATTCTACAACTACCACTGATGAGAATAGTACAGCCTGGAGAAGCACAGTTTCACTTAAGCAAATAATTTTCTGTTTTCTATCATGCATCTATCATTCTGGCAATTTACCCAAAGGAATATCATAGCTAATTGATGCCATCACAGTCTGAAGACCTGTTATCTTCAAAGCTTAATTGTATGCATCAGTACAGCAAAGGGCAGAAATCCTTTATTTGAAGGGTTGACTTTTTGAGAATCTAAAGGCTGAGTGAGAGCTGAAAAATAATGATAATTGCTCAAAAGTCATTAGGTGTTATTATGAATGGAAATCTATTTCATTTACTGCAATGGACTAGTAATTTACAGCCTTGTTTAAAGTGAGATAATTTTCATACAAACAGTGAATAATGCTGCAAATGTCTGTAAACCATGCTCTTTGGGCTATTCCTACTGTCAGTAGAATTTAACTAATGGGGACTCAAAATGAGGGAAGAGGTAATGAAAGCACAAATTAAAATTATGTTATTTAAAAAAAAAAAAAAAGGAAATAGGGTACTTCCTGCATGCATGAGGAAAGCATGGGAGGACATAAAAAACAAGCCATAAAGGATGAACCTTTCCACCCAGCTGAACTTCTAATGGGGGTCAGAAGCAGGCAGCAAGAGCAGAGTGTAAGGGCAGAGCCATGCAGGGTTATTTCAGCAGCAGCACCCCTGCGCTCACAGACCTCCAGTGAACCTTGTACAGACAGAAAGTGCTGTGGAAAATGCCTCACAGGAAGGAGGAATCTGCAAAATGAAATTATTTCAGTGTATTTGTTTTGTGTCAAAAAAAAAAGGCTACGGCTTGGGCTTTGTCAAACTACTGTCTGTAAAACACATAGAGCCTTATTCTCACACTGTGAACAGGTTCACACAAATTTTTTCAAATGTTTTTTTTCTTTCACACTTTTGAGAAACAAACTCCTGGCCAGTTTTGGTGAGGTTGATGACTATGACACCTTACTGAAGTGCCCAGAGTCCTTGACAGGTTTACCAGGGGCCAGAAGACCAAGGGCTTTTTCACAGATTCTCACAAGTCCTGCTACTTACCACTTGCATAGTGATACCCACATGAAAATCCCAATCCTAGGCAAGAGGACATTCCTGCTGAGATCGCTAATGCAGCATCTCAATGGTGATTCAATTTAAAAGTAAGCTTTTGCAGGATGCCTGCAGTATACATTTTCATTATAGTACAATTAGCTTTCTGTCAGCCTCTCAAAAAGTACTGATACTCTGGCTATGTCAACCTTATGTTTCAGTATCTATTTAAATTAATATGTAGGCCAAGGACAAAATAATGAGGCCCTTTCTAGAGAAATTGCATGCTCCAAACAGAGAAATAGACAATATATCTATTTGATAACATAGTTCAAGGGGAAATGCAGGGGAGTGGAGTTTATCTGTTTTAAATCAGGACAATACAAAAATTTTCACCTGTACTAAGTCTATGATTTACTATTGCACTACTGCTCTTAGACACATTGTAACCAGTCTATTATGCTGGTGGCTACACACTCCATTCATTTTGGACAGCATTCTGCTCTAAAAATACATGCTTCTCATAGGTGTGGGGGAAATGAAAGTTTGCGGAGGAAAGAAACTCCTTTACTGCTAGTAACACAGCCAAGTACAAACTGCGTTGGCTGCTTGACCCAGAGGAGGAGGGCAGAATCCAGCTGACATTATGCCCAAACACCTTGTTGCATGTGCGCAGAGTGGTTGATTAACACACTGATTCACACACTCAGTGCTGGTCTGCAGGGTTTGCTGCAGGGTGACAGATGCAATCCTGTCCTTCAGAGACATCACCTTCTACTGGGAGCAGTTGCCAAGGAGACCAAAAGTGCTTCTTTGAAAGCTCTTGGTAAGGTTCACTTCTTTTCTAAGCATGGCCTCACTAAGATGTAGGAATCATGGAGAATTTACCCTACAAATTCACCCATGTCAATACATGGAGAATGATAAAAACCAGGCTAGGAGAAAGCACCGTAGGCCACGCTGCCATATAAATACCTCACAATATAGCACAGGTCCTCTCTTGTTTACTGCTGCACAATGACACAGCTTCAGCAGCTTTCCCACCTACTCTTCTAACTACAGCAGTTTATATACAGCGTATTCTTAAGGGGAAAAAAGGCTGAAAATGTGTGTTTGTATTCTTTAAGGAGGAAAACAGAACAGAATATGGAAACAGAAGGAAACAATGAAGCTCATTTCAAAATAACATAAGTGCTATGAAATGGGCTCAGAGCATTTGTCCTGAACTCATCTGCAATGCCCAGAAGCAGGTCTTCCCCTTAGTTTCATCCAGGATCAGGAAAAAAGTTAGGATCATAATTTAATATCCAAAATTAGTTCAAAATGCTTAAATCCCCACAGACATACTTGTCCCACTTTAGGTGCATAACTAACTCACAGGGTTCTGCTATCTCAGTTCACCAGCCAGTGCTCCAGTGGTGTTTAATGGATCAGTGACTTTTCTTAGTCACACTGCTTATAGTACTCTTTTCTGAAAATTTTTAAGAGTGGTTCATCTCTGAGTTTGATCATGTGGGGCCTTGCTGTCCTGGGGTAGACATGTACATATTCAGGGCTGGGGCGATTTTTCTTAATGGCCCAGTTGTACAAGGCCATGAGTTAGATAAAAGAAGCTCAGTTGGAAAAACTCACAAATAAAAATAGTATTCTCTAGGCTCTCACAAATAATTTGAAGAAATATACAGCTTAGAAAGATGGAGACTTTGCTGAAGATGCAGACATTTTAATTTGAGGTTAATATATTTCCCAATGTTTCTAGGCTGTTAACATAAAGAAATATTTATCAAATGCATTTGATATATTTTAAAATTAATCTTGGGAATAGTGAGAGTGCAGTAATTACAAACCTTTTTTCACTGAAAATTATGAATTCTCAAGACCTTGAATGAAAAGCAATGTTACAAAATTGAAAAGGGAGAAGAAGCTATACCTCACCTGTGTTATTTTTCTGTCAGGTCCTTTAAGAGTACACCCTAGTGTTTTGTGGGCATTAGAATGTAATTATTGAAATTTTGTACTTCTCAAAATATATTTTCTCAATGTTTCAGAAGAAAATGATGAAATAATTTTGGAAATTTTTCTGAAGCAATAAAATGAAGTTGTAATGTATTGAGTCCAAAAATACTGCTTAGTGAAAAACAAGGTCGGAAATGCTGATACTGTTTAAGGCTTCATTAAGGTATGAACTATCTAAGACAGAGAAAATAACCACTTTACTGAAAAAGCAGTTGAAAGAGGAGGATAAAATTATCCCTCTTATTGCATGCACACAATTATGTTATGTCATCCATGTATACAAATAAAATAATAAAAATAAAGCAAAATATGGCTTTGGAGCAGTCACTGAGATTTTGCAGAAACTCAGAAAAATAGATTAAATACATGTTACCAGTGGATGTTCAGGTGCTTTCATAAAATTAACATTATATGTAAACACAAATCAGTGCTTAAGTGCCAGATGGTTAATGAAGACCAGCCAGGAAACTTCCATAATTCACAATAATGAGTATGGTAATGAGCCTGCATTATAAACTGAACAGCCAAGTGATACATAGTGCCTACTTGAAGTAACAAAGCAGCTTTTGGAGTGTTTGATTTTACCAGAAAACATTGAACTTCAACAACAACAACAAAAAAAAAAACCAAAAAACAATAAAAGCCTCCCAAAACCAAAACCAGACCAAACCAAAAACCAAACAAGAATAACCTCCAAACAAAAAAAAAACCCCAACAACAACAAAGAACCCCCCCAAAAAACAGGGAAGAAAATTGTCAGATACTCAGAGTTTGTTACACATTTTACAAATAAATATCAGCATTAATATCAAGCCACTAGAATTGAAGCGATGGAAATTTAAACATTAAAATTATTTCCAGCGTTTGCTGATTTCATTGGCATTGCTAATGGTGACACAGACTACTACTGCTTTTTGGGGGGCTTCATTCTTACTATTCTTATAAAAGTTAGATTTGGTACAACTGTGAGAGCGACACATTGTCTATGATAATGGAGCAGTTGCAAGATGACACCTGCAGATCATTCCTACAGCTGGAACCTGCCATTCCCACTGTGGCCTTTGCATGGATATGCTTCTTAACAGAAAACAAGTTTGAACTGTTTTCTCCATTAATGGCAGGACTAGTTTGGACCACAGATCGTATCTAAGATGCTCAGAAGATGGCTGGCTTGGAGCTGACGGCAAGATGCAGTGATAGGATAAGAAAGTCCTGTGGTTCTAGGGGAAAGGTGATGGGTTGTAAAGGTGGTTCCATGTCTTCCATTCCCAGAGGGTCTCTGGTGGGAACTCTCCTCTCCAGCTGTCAGAATGCAGGTCCCCATCCACAGACATGGCTTTTGTTCTCAAACCATACCTGAACAGCTGCTTTAATCCTTACAGCAAATTCCTTCACCTGGATCTGTTTTTTCCCCCTTCAGACAGCTTTGTAGCCTTCTGAAACACTCATGTGATCTGACACATCTGTTTGGCTTTTCATTCTGAGTAACCTTCAGAGAAGCAAATCTGAAAAAAAGCCCAAAGGCTTCCCCTTTCTTTCCTCATTGTCATTCAGATTTTAACATCTGTTTTACCAGTGCTCCCCTCCACATTTCTGGCTAGCTGTTCATGGGAGGTTACCCCTTTAAGAGATTAATCACAAGGTGGTAGCATTTTCATCATCCTACATCAATATGTTAATAAACATAGGCTCAGCATATCTATACTGATTCTTGCTCAAATGCAGTTAATTTAAAAGCATTTATAAGCGAAACAGCTAAAATTAGTTATAATGTCATTAAAAATTCTGGACAAAGTCTTCTATTTGAGCCACCAAAATAGGACTTAAGTATAAAATTTTCAGTGGACTCATTAACCCTTCCATCAGTGATTGAAATTCTTACTTTTTCACTAGAATTCCTGCCTTACATATTCTTGATCTCTTACAACAATTACAGTTTGTGTTATTAATCATAATTTTCATTCTGATAACTTATAAATGTTCCTTACCCTTGTACAGTCTCCATTCATCTGGAGCCTGCTGATTTTTCTGGTGTCTGGGCTGGTGAGAAATATGCTTGACACCATTTTTCTAGAAGTCAGCTTGAAAATAAAAATGAAAACAGAATAGCGGCACTCTGCATCTTCCAACAGCTCTACAATATGACTCCTTTTTCTATCCTACATCCTCCTTCCTACCCTTCTGTCTTCTCAAATATGTGCCATGACAGTGCAGAAGTTCATAAGGTGTCTATACAATAATTCTACACCTCTGAAAACTGGGTGTTTACAGAAACAGAGTTCAATATTCTCTTTGGGCTCTTCTTGCAGAAAGGTATCCAGCAGGGTGCAAAGATATTGTTTTCTTCGCCTCATGCCTTGGATTAGATACCTAGACAAAACACTTCTTGTGCTAAATACATGTCAAAGCAAAACTGGGCAAAATGATGGGCATTGTACAATGTATTTGCTTCAGACACACTGCACTTATATTTCCTCCAGACACACTGCACTTATATTTCCTCCTTCCCTTTCATCATTATTATTATGTACTTTTATCATTATTATTATATACCCATTTTTCTGTCTGCCTCATTAATCCTTTTGTTATATTTGGTATCCTGTTTCAGTCATTTCTGTACATTATAGTATTCTGTTTGTATTTGCTTGTTCTGCACAGCATGTCTCCCATCACCCATTTTGTTTTTCTTTTGTTTCCCTGGATTCCTTTCTGGATGTTGGTTGCTTTGTTGTTTCTCAGCATTTCTACATATTTCATTTTATTTTGGCTTTTCACTCTCTTGTTCGGGTTTGGTGTATATTTTATGAGTGTTACATCACAGTATGTTCATAATTTTAATGCAATTATCATATTATTTTTAATTTTAATCTAGGCATATCAAAGAAATTTTTAGTATTAGCAATAGTAATTCAAGGTGAATTGATGTGATAGGAAGCTATTATTGCACCAATATTAGCAGATTTTGAAGATGCTTTTTCAATATCTTACATATACAAACAAGTAAGATAAATAAAATTTGATGACTAATAGATTTCTATGTAAGTGAAAGAAAAAAATCTAATCTTTTGTGGGAGAAATCATGACTGATTACTAAAAAGAGATAAATCTTTGGGAGAAACCTGAGAGATGTTTAAAAGTCCTGACAGTAGAAAAAAGCAAGATTTTGATAGCTGCCTAAAAAAAAGGGTCAAATAAGGATAGCACATTGCCAATTTAAATAGTCTGAAAACAACTTGAGATAAAAATCTTTATCATAAATTCTGTTTGGTTGGCTTTGCTTCCTGCATTTACTGAATATCTGTAATTCTTTCACTCTTGTTTTTTCTCATTTCTCTTTTTCTCCTCTCCCTCTCTCCTTTTTCTCCTGAAAATTTCTCTTTTTTTCATTTCACATCTTTGTATTGATTGTTATCAGAATTAAAATTACCCACTTGTCTTTTTATCCAGTTCTGGTTTCACTACAAGGAGAAACCAAAAATAACAGAGTCTTCAACCACACCTAAGACAATAGCTGGTTTTAAACTGCTGGTATACATGTGTTGTTTTCTGTCATGCGTACATTTGTCCATATAGATGAAACTATAATCTGTTGCATTTGGATTTTAATATAGGAAAAAAAAATGTAATTAATGGTGCTGCTAACCTTGCTACTATGTTTGTGTATTGAGCTTGTGGGTCCCAGTAGTACCAAGCACCATACAGATGTAAAACAAATGAATTGCCTATGTTTTGAATAATTTGTAATGTGTTAATTTCATTCAGGTAGATGTATTCCACTATAAAGTTACATTAAGTTTATATGCTCAAGCTAATATATAAATAAATAATGTCCATATTAATTCACTCCAGAAATACAATTTTAAAAGGGAAATTCAATGGAATTTATTATCTCTAAATGGGATTTTAGTATTTTAGTCCCTCAGTGGGATTTAGGCTGTCTTGAAATTCAAGCTTTGTGATTATAAAATTGTATTTTATTAAATGTCTCACAGTTATGAATCTAAAATGAGTTGTCAATATTGCTTTTCAATGTTATTTGTATAGCCAACTTTCTTTGTTTGAGAAAAGGCCAGGATTAGCTATTTCTTCTTTGATGCT
Organism: Chloebia gouldiae; assembly: GCA_003676055.1. Classification (NCBI taxonomy): domain Eukaryota; kingdom Metazoa; phylum Chordata; class Aves; order Passeriformes; family Passeridae; genus Chloebia; species Chloebia gouldiae. The sequence goes on along the minus strand of QUSF01000047.1, from coordinate 2,270,897 downwards.
TTCCTGAATATTTTGACACAGTTTGATTGAATACACATGATTTTTCTTTACTTTCCAGGGATTTTACCTCAGATTTGTGTCTGTGAGAATAGATCACTACAACTACCTATATAGACACTGTAATTTTTTGCAGAGCATTAGCTACTGTATATATAATTTAAAACATTTTCAATTAATTGTGAAGGACAGGGAAAAATTAAACATTAATTCAGAATACAGATACTTTTTAATGTGTAATAGGTGGAGGAAGAAAGCAGGGAAAAGAGATTGTGTTCTGCCTTATCATGATTAGATAAAAAGCAGGAATAATTACCAGCTCAGTGGGTAGGCTGGTACAAAGGAAGAAATACTCATCAAGCAGTTGTTTTTTCAGCTTCAGCAGATTGTGCACATAAACACACACACCCCCCTTGGTGAGTTTTGCTATCCTGTAAAATCTAATGAATTACCTTCATGGCACATGTTGATGAATATTGTTTTATATTACCAGTTGATGTTATTTCAGTTTTTGTATTGTCTAAGACATTATAATGGCTACAATTCAAATTAAGGATAACAAGGTACATGTGGAAATGATGAGGGCATTTTCCCAAGTCTTTTCAGGTTAAGCTTGTTAGCAGCATGAAATGCAATGAAGACTCGTTGAAAAATACTTAAAAATCTAGAGTCGAAAATGTATACCCGTATGGATAAACCCTAGTGAAACAAAGCCTTGTTTTCCCCATTTGCCATTCTGATGTTTGTTGAAATAAGAGATTAGTTCTTTTTCAAGTGGTATTTCAAGTAAACTTCAGAATAGACCTGGGAGTTCTGTAAACGTAGTACAGAGTAAATAAGTTAATATTAAACAGTATGCTTTTTTATTTGAAATTCCTTGATGTACTCAACATTCTTTGTCAAAATGCCCTGAGGTGTATCATATGCATTGCTCTCAAGAAGAGGAAGAGGGAGCTTCAGAAAAAAATTGCTACAGAAATCCAGACTTGGTACCCAAAACAGGAATGGTGAGACCAACACAGAAGATCATATACAGAATAAGGCTTGTCAAGTCAGATGGTTCATGGGCTACAGTTCAGCTGGGAATGTTTGTTGGGAGTCAGGTAAATATTGCACAGACTTCTAAGTCTGAATCTACCAACATACATAGTTCCCTGTCTCTCACAACAGTATAGTTGCTGAGGTTTTAAGTATCTATAATTCTTGCTTAAGTAGTGTGTATCACTAATTTTAAGACAAGGACTGGGCACTTAGAGAAATTAACAGTGGTGATATACAGGTATATAGGCAAGTACCAGAGATGCAAGATAAGTATATTTTTAGAAGCATCCTCTTCTAATCATTAGCAATAGGCCTAGGGCTATAGATTCAAGGGATACTGTCAGGAAAGAAGAAGAGCTTACTGAAACTCATTATTTGTACCACCTCGGTACAAAAAGCAGGCTTAGAAGATGTTTACCTCACATCTTATGTTCTCTGTCACTTAAACCAATGCTTTTTTTCTCTTTAGGGTACTAGGTGTAATATAAAGCACAGACCACAATTACCTTTGTTTTCTTTTTATTTTTAACTTCATAAAGTCTTTCTCTTCCTATAATGATTTGAGGAACAAAATTATTTGCACACTGTATGGTGTTACACACAATTAATAGACTATCCATGCTTCTTTCAGTGAAATGTCCAACTGATCAACCTAATTCCTTTCTCATTGGTACCAAATCTCAACCCATGTTTACACTCATGGGAATACTATATGACATTTTACTGCTACTCTAGTTTGTTCTTCTCAATTATTCATGCCTCATAATTGGATTGAAATAGATCTTAAAAGGTAAAAACACTCAGTATTTGTTATAAAGAAACTCCCATCAGTTGATTGTTTCAAGATACTAATTTGTATTTAAGAAAAGGACATGTAAGGTAGGAAACATAGACAGGTTCAATGCATAAGACAATAATCCACAAGTTGATGAGGAAAGTAAAAAATTTTGCCAAGCCAGAAAGTATGATCTGTTATGTACTGACTGGCCTAATCTATGCAAATTTACAATGTGCTCAGCAGAGAGTAAATGTGGTATCAGTAAAGATGGATGTTTCATATAGACAGAAAGCAATGTTTATCCAGATGCTGCAAAGCCATCTTAATTTGTGGCTCCTTTAGACCAAGAACAAAGCAAACGGCCTGCAACCATAGCTACTAGTTCAAATGTCAAATTTCTCTCCTAAATGTACTACGGAGGCAGCAGCAGCTGACAAGCAGTCCAAGTGTAGAGAATAAGTGAGTAATTGAAATTTCAGGAAAGATCCCTTGCAACAATTGAGGAAAGCCAAACATGAAAAGAAATGCTACAGTCACTGTATATTTGTGAGTATTGCTCTGTCCTGCACTGAGCAGTGCATATGGAGTTCTGTTTCTGCTGTTGTCCTCATCCTTTGTCAGAAGACCCAATTCTTTTTTCTGTCTTTGTTACTGGAAATGCAGACAATAGCTATAACAGCAACATCAAGTGAAAACATGGCCTACTCAGCAAAAATATATCCAGGGATTCTCACTTGCTGCCTCATGTCTAAGTGCACAGAAATTCTGCTGTCTGCCCAGGTAAAGCATAAAGCTGGAAGGATCCTTCACATATGGTGATCTTGCAGGAACACAGAGCTCCACAAGTCAGCACCAGTACCTAGCAGGCTTACTGGGTCAGGTGGCAAAACACAAAATTTTGACTAGGTTTAGCTTTTTTTCCTTTTTTATACTGCTTTTTGATGGGATGATACTAATGGACAGATCTGACCATCCTAATGCTTTGGAAGATCATTCTCTTTTTTTTGTAACTCATATTTGAGCAAGAAAGTGAAGATTTATTTAATATTCTTTTCTCGCTCTCGCTCTTTTCTTTTCTGTTGTTTTTTGGTTTGGTTTGGTTTGGTTTTGTGGGGTTTGTTTTGTTTTGTTTTGGTTTGTGGTTTGTTTTTTTTTTTGTTTGGTTTGGTTTGGTTTTTTTTCCATGTAAGAGAAGCCAAACAAGAGAGCAGAGGAAAATTCTAGGAACAGGACAGTTAATCTGCAGCACATTATATTTTTAAATTAAGTTTCTTGTTTAATATGAGTTTTAACTATTGTCATGCTGACATCTCAGGTGCTGAATAAACTTGTTTGGGATACACGCTAGCATTTGCATGTATATGTTCTTACGAGTAATTTAGTTTTTGGGTTTTTTTTGAGATACATCAAAATTTACATCACTTTTTCTAAAGTGCTTGCAGTATACCAGATGGAATAACTTTTTCTTTTATGAAGGATTATTTTAAACCAAGATCCAGTTCAGTACTGTATTTATAATTACTGAAAAAAGAAAGAAGCAAGACATAAAGGAACTACATTAAATTCTATTTTGTCTGAGTTCTTAGGTGACATTTGACTTCTGTGAACAGTTACTGCTTATCTTCTCTCTGGAATAAAAACTCTTTTATCCATATCCCATGTTGCATTCTAACAAAGACAAATGTTATAAATGCAATGTCAAATGCATATAAATGCATTTAAATTTGAGATGGTTCTGTTTCGCTGAAACTGCAGTGTTCTGACAGTAGTATCACCTGCTTCAAAAGAAAGCACAAATATTCCTGCAGCAAGTGGCTTAATGAGAAAAAAAATTATTCAGTAGAAATTTCCTTTAAGAGAACAGTTTAATGTTCCATAGTCTAATTTAAACAGTATTCCTGAAGGGGAAGTTAGCCATATGAAATTTAGGTTTAGTCACCTGGTTTCAGATACCCAGGATGGCTCATACGAAACTTGCCATGGCACCTCTGTAACACCTCACCTCAGCTTTGCTTCAATATTCCCATCACCTTTTCATATAACAAGGTTACAAACTCAGTTTTTTTTACTGACATTCTTTTCTGTTTTTTCTCATTTTCAACACATTCAGTTTGGTTACCTATCATAAATATCTGAAAATCTACTTCACAATCTATCTATCAGCTGATGGGTCTGACTAGATGGCATTAAAAATTTAATTTAGGAGATAGTTAACTCTTAAAGTTTCATTCCTAGAGATAGTTAGAGTTTGTTGATTAGATGACAGACTGGCATGATAGACAAACATAAATAAAATTAACAAAGGAGTCTTCCACCTTGGGGCACTATCTGATCTTCCTGCATCTCTGTGTGAAAGCAGTCAAAATTCTAAGCAACAGCAACAATAATAATAATTTCTCCATATCTTCTGAAGGCCTAAAAAATACATACTCAGTTATGCAGACCTCTTTTGGCCAGATTTTCCTATTTTGAAATTTGCATAATCCTTGTGAAAACTAAAGAGAAATAATCCTTTTGAAACAATTTAGGAAGGCCATCCTGAGAAAGGAAACAGAACAGTTTAAAATTGCCCTAATTACTTTTAAAGATAATAACCATGTAAAGCATATCACCTAGCTCTTTTGCCTAATTAAACCAAACCTTTCCTAAATTATTCTTTAATTTGAAACATTACCAATGAATCTTCCATATAATTAAGCTTTATATTGGATTGGAAACAAGGAAAATCCTCCATTTGTCTTAAGTTTAAAAAAAATTGCCATCCTACTTCTGACAAATACACCAGTTTCACACATGTTCCCTAAATTTTTGCAGTAGTTCTCTGGCATGCAATTAGTGAACACAGTGCTGGGTCACAAGGATGTCACAATTCACAAGCACCAGAACCAAGATACTCTTTGCAGTAACAAATTGTAAACTTTTATTTTTCCACCATTTATCACTCCTTAATGTTTACCTATAATGCATGCACAACTTATTTAAGAGACCACATATGAAGTCCTGTGACTTCACAAATCCTATGCCCTTAAAAAGACTCACAATATTACAAAAAATAACATTTTGCAGAAATTATGCCAGCAGCAACAGCTTTAAATAATCTATCATTTCTCTTTTTTTTTTTTTTTGAGGCTCAAAATATGGACAGCCTACTATCTTGAGTGTCATGCCAGTATTCTCTGAGTACAGCAGTATTATTCAGAAGGAATTAACTGTAACTATACCAGTAGGAGGATATTTGCACGATGAAAGGAGCACAGATGTAAGAAAAGACTTTTTAAAGTTTCAGGAACCAAGAATTTATGAGACCAAATTTGGATCAAAAAATGTGCAAGAACTGCTGTTGGTGTGCGGTATTTTTCAAAGTCATCCTACTATCAAAAATGATGATACTATGTAGCAGAAAATAACAATAAATTACAAAGAAAGCATAACTTATAGTACTAATTTTTTTAAACAATATTCTTGTAAAATAATTTTCCATTTCCAGGAAAGCCATTCTGTCTCATTTTGTTCCTCATTAAAATGTTCATTAAAAATTTAAATTGAATAATTTGTGTGGACAAACTTGCTGTGTTACCATGACTGGATGCAGTCCTAGTTGGGAATATTTGGTCAAGAGAGCAACTGGAAAAAAATACCAATGGTGAAATTATGAACCAATTTTTAAGGTCTTAGGACAGCTTTCTATATCCTTCTTTACTCTCCATAACTCCAACCAATTTGTCCCTTTCTATAACTTCCAGGCTGTACAGGATGACCTTTGGAATGGTTTCAGTGCTGAGGACCACAGCTGTTACCCAGTAACTGGTGGCTGCTTCCCCGTCATAAGAGTGGTCAATTTCTGGAAGATGTGTATGGTGTGGAAGAGTTATGATAGCTATGAAATTATTAAATAAAGAGAGTACAGCTCAGAGCCATCTGCCAGCCACTCTGGTTAAATGCTCCTCAACAAAAAAATCCTGCGTCCTTTTGATTAATTCCCTTTGCCTCTCTCTTTGTTTATTAGCTGAATCCACATTGAATACAGTAATGGAAGTCGGT
>QUSF01000047.1:2063027-2260040 GCA_003676055.1 Chloebia gouldiae | reverse complement strand
ATTTGCAAGCTACCCACATTGTCTGTTAATTGCAACAGGGTGAATGACCACTAATGTGATTCCCATTATACTTAACATCCTCTGAGTTTAACAACCTCTCTCTAGCTAATAAATATATGTTGAGCATTGAGAAGAATGGTTGCAGTTAAAAAAAATTTTAATGGAATACCTAATTGTCATGCTTCAATAACAGACAGCAATTAAATAGCATGCAGCCTCTTGCTCACTCCCCCCAGCCCATCATAGTAGGGAGAAGAATTGGAAAAAAAATAGGTAAAATTAATGGCTTGAGATAAGAACAATTTAATAATTGAAACAAATATAACAATAATAAAAACAATTTTAAAAATAGTAAAGCCAAGCAGAGACAGAGTAACAGAACTCAAGAGAAAAAAGAAATACACAATAAAATTATCATCTGCTGACTGTTGTCCAGCCCATCCTCAAAGAGCAGCTACCTCCTACCAGCCAATTCCCTCTAGTTTATATACTAGGCATGGCAGTCTGTGTTATGAAATATCCGTTTGGGTCAGCTGTCCTGGCTATGCTCTCAAACAGCTTCTACTGCAGATCCTCACTGTCAGAGCATGAGATACTGAAAAGTTCTTGACTAAGGCTAAGCACTATTCAGCAACAACATAAAACATAATGTGTTAGGAACATTATTCTCACACTTAAAACAAAATTCACGTTATTGTAGCAGCTACTGTGAAGAAAATGGACTCTGTCTCTCAGCTGACATCATGTTAGTGTGTTTACACAGCAGCCTTCACAGTTCTGTATACAGAGGTTTTCACCATGTGCTTGCATCCTGCTCCATCAAATGCTCTGGAACATTCAGAAATCAAGAAGTCAGAAGGGAGTGCTAAAGCCACACTAACATACAAATTATTCCTAACTCTCATTTTTTAGAGGATTGAAGTTGTGCTACTGTTGTAATGACATTTGCTCAGCTGAAGAATTTCTCACAAATTAAAAAACAAAAAGTATGTATCCTCACCAGTCTTTCTACAAGAGCTTTTCTTTCATCTTGCATACTCTAGATACTTATTTCCACCTTCCTAATTTGCAGACTTTTCAGCAAACAAACTTTTTGGCCTGTCAGCCAATGTCTGTTGACCTCATGGAATATTGCCTTTATGGATTTTAGGCATATGCCAAGCTCCCACGGAAACGGCAGCAGTGGATTATCACAAAGGCCCTAAAGATAAGAAGGGACATCATGCACTATTGTTACTGCTTTTGCTAGCTCAGCATATGCCAAAAACACTTTGTGGGCTTCCTGTCCATGTTGTGTTTCATCTCTTGCATATGTGAGACCTGCAAGAGTCACAGACTTATCCAAACACTTAGTTCATCAACAGCAGTTCCAGTTCTGATGTAAACTGCTTGTGTTAGATATTTCCATGGTACATTAAGAGCTGTAATCTGTATGTGTAATCCTCTTTATGTTGTGATGTAGCACGAGTCCGCTGTCAGCTCCGGTATTTGTATCCTCTCTGGACATAAAAAAAAAGGCAGCTAAATCACCATAGTGTCATGAAATTGCAGCATATTAAGCTGCTTGTGTCATTATGCTTTGGATACTTCCCATATTCTGAAAAATATGGATTGACTTATGTTTTCCAAATCCCACCCCTGAAGAAACTGAAATGGTAGATAAGCATCAAACACAATTCATGTAAGGGCTGCACAGGTGCTGCCCCACACCTTCTACAGTTCCTCCACTTATGCATGTGAAGTGTCCCTGGGCGTCATGTCCCGCCATGGAGCCCGGGAACACAACTTTCTCGTCGAATAGTTCATTTTTCGCGTCATTGTGTCCGAATCAGCATTTCCAGAAACACAGCAGGGACCTGACTGAGGGAAAGAAAGACTTCACTCTAGCAAGAAGGAAGGGATGGGTTTAAAAAAGAGAGTTCGATCCTTGTTTATCTTCCTTTATTTCTTTATCTGGCTAGCTGTCATCCCTTCACTGACTTGTTTCGTTAATTACTTAATTAAGGCTGTCCGCGCTCCCGCCCGGCCCGGGGCCGGCCTCACGGCAGCCGCGCGGCGCCACCTGGCGGCCGTGCGGCGGAACTGCCGGGGCGGGGCCGGGAGCCCGCCCTGGATCCAGGGAATTCATGGAATACCCTCAGCGGCTGCTGCCCGCGCCCCCAGGGCGGGCTTTTCTTTTCCCCGCCTGGCAGAGGGAAACTCGTCCCAGCTCTCAGGAGTACTTGACCGGAAAAAAACATCTTTGGCAGCAGCTGCAGCGCACAGGTGCTGGTGGCTGGGAGCTCAGCAAGAGCTGGCTCTCTTTCTCTCCTGTGAGCTGCAACTGGATCCAAGTCATGTTCTCCAGATTGTGGTGGTTTCCTCCCGGAGCTGACGATGTCAACCATTTCACAGTGGCTACAGCCACGGCCTCTGAGAATTGGTCTAGGGGAAGCCCACACACCTACACCTCTACAGCTTAAGGACTAAGACCTATATATGGTACTAAGCATCTTCATCTGTGACCAAAACCTCACAGTTTTGTCTTATTTAATAGCTGGGTGCTTTGAGCACAGTCTGTAGGCTCTGTCAGATCCTTAGACTTATCCTTTAGTATTAGCATTCCTTCTTGTTAATGGCAGGGATAAAGTGTATATGGAGACTGTGCTAGAAACCTTGACATAGCTTGCTAACAGGTCCATTAGGCAGCAGTGCAATTCACCCCCTGATCCTCTATAGATCTCTGCTTTAAGTGGAGGGGATAGATATTCAGCACAATAATTGGCTGCAATTTGGACTGAAGTGCACAGGAGGCTAGCTGACCATTAGTGTTAAGTTGTAGGAACACATTGCATACAAAATCTTTTGAAAAAAACTCTTCCATTTCTAAAATTTTATGCTGAGCATATGTGGCCAATTGCCAGCTGACATTCTTCTCTTGTACTGTAAGAATGCTCTTCTCTTGGCTCCTCACCTTTACACTTCAAGCTCTTCAGGGCTGGGACAAACATTCATGTTTCCTTTTGTCTGAAACAACAGAAAACATAAACCAGTTAATAACAAATAATAAGTATTTACATTGTTCTATGATGTTTACATATTCATAGAAGTGAAGGAAATGCAGGGCAGAGATGCTTGAAAATTATCTCTCTATATCTCTTCTTAAAATATCAGTTTTTCAGAATTAATGCCTCCACAGAAATGTCTCTATTTAGGATAAATGCATTTAGAAATGTATCCTGTAAGGTGACTGCTTCATAAGGCAAAACTGAGAAATTCCATTTTGGAATTTCAGCATTTAACTTTTTTCTGCTTCAACAGCACATTGTGTTATTTTAAATTTTTATATAAGAAAGCCTCGTGAAATATAAAGCTGGAAATATACACTGGTTTACAAATCATTCAAAGTCTTTACTCACTCACTTTTTTAAGCTGCATAAGCTATTGCTGAAAGGAATTCCAATGAGTCTCTTCAAGCAGAATAGATTACCAGGCTTTCTTCCATGACATACAGCACGAATGAGTATACCCTCAGATTTCATTGTTGGTGTCTGCAAGAGCTGTGAGACACTTCATTGTATTTTATTCTAACTCTCCTTGTAATAATGGGCTTCACTGTTTTCTATGTTCACTTTGAACAATAAGGTCCTAAAATCTGTAGATTATCCACATATAATAATGTCATTATATTGTCTATTATTTATTTTAATCTAAGAGATATGATTTGGCAAATTCTGCAAAACAACCTTCTGTGTGATTTGCTGATGAGCTTCTCCCTAGAGCCTGTTTCTTAAGGCAGAGAGCCAGACCACTTCCACAGTATTTATTTTCTGTTTACATTATTGGATCTCATTCCTTAATGTCATCTCTGGGTCATGAAGGCCTGAATTCTGCCTCTTTAAACATGTCCTGTGGTACAGCTTCTTAACGAGACCTGACTGGTACATTTTCCATGCCTACATAAATAGTACATGGAAAATACCTAAACTTACATACTCATAGAAGAGTAGAGTGATTGTTGGTAGACTTTTCTCCTTTAGAATTAGATGACATATTGCTGCAGTGAAAATATTCTTTCACTGTTTATTTTGTGGATGATACATTAAAATACTGTTACTCGGAAAATCAACACAGTATATTTGACAGTGTATAGAAACAGTAAAAAAAGGATGAAGAAAGTTGGGCATAATTTTGCATGTTACAGCAACTGTTTTAAGTCAGATAACTGTGTTTTGTATAGCTATTAACTGGCTGAGTTTGAATAAGCAATCTGACTGGCCAGGGAAGATTATAAGCTCAGTAAATAAAGAAAATTCAGACTGTTTATATATGCCACTTTCTTTGCCAGGAAACAAATTAGCTTGAAGTGTGTAAAAGAATAAACAAAACAGACTTGGCTTTCCCAGCATGACCTGTGAGGGTTGCAGAAGCCATGCATAACTTTTAGATTCTGCCAATGATCTCTTGATGTTTTAGATATGAACAAAGATATGAACACTGCCAGCAGATTCTAGATGATAGGGAAGTATGTAGCAATCAACAGCATAGTAGATTATCAACAAACATAACAAGATGGCTTGATTTAATATAGGTCAATATGTACATTCAATTTAATATTCTCGAGCTGTCCTACACAATGACTGTATAAAAAAAATCAATCACTTGCCCCACAAAAAGAAAAAAAATTAGAAAAGTTGCCATCTGGTTTGCTAGTTACATCAATTAGATCTTGCAGGTGCTGTTACTGAAACAGAATGAAGATAAGTAGCAAGAAAATTCCTTAAGTAACTCCTAGCTTCTGGTTGCTGAAAAATGAAAATCTAGCTTTATGCCATCTTATTTAATCTGGAACATTTCCATTCTGAATTTTCAGTTCCTCTTTTAATTATGTTGTTTGTACCATGCTTAAATCAGTTGTGTGATGAAGAGAAGAACTGATGGGTTAGGCCTCCTGTGGATGAAAGAACTGATGCTGGACAAACATAGGAGTTATTCCACATAGACTGTGGACTGTGTGTTTTCACAGTGAAGCCTGTTCTACCCACTGCCTTTGAAAAAACTCTGAGGCAGACAGACAAATTATCGGATTAATTAGGAAACCAAACTGCAGATATGACATATTTAGCCATGGAATTTGAATATTTTAGCTTTCTAATAAGTAGGCCATGTGAAATTTTTGATCAGTTAGCTTTTTGATGAAGCTATACCTGAGAACTGACAGATTTTACCCTTTTCATAAATTAGTTTTTATTGCAACAATATTTGCCCTTCTTAGGCTTATCTTAATTAAAGAGATAAAAATTTCTGTTTCCAAAACAAATGCAGACTTTGTCTGTGACTTCAGCCAGAGTATCTCACACATTTCTGCTGTGCAGTGTTAGAGAAGGAGGACTCTGTGGTGTTTTCTGTCCAGCAATTTTATAAATGTTAGGCAGCAGTCCTAGTTTCTCTAGGGTGCTACAAGCTGAGGCTCCATAATTTCAAGATGTGTAATTATAGTGAGACACCTAAATTCCTTCTTAGCCATTCACATGAAAATTCACTATAGCACTACCTGCAGAGAACAACCTGTAAAGGTTCAGACTGTCTTCAGTTTGAGGGAAAACACACTAAAAGGTATGGGAGAACAAAATCTACTAAATGTAAGCTACTCTTTTGGGGAAGGACTCACACACATCTCTTGAGCCTTTTGGAAAACTTAACTACAATACCTACAGGTAAGATCACCATATGTGCGTTTATCATCTATGATATTCCTCTTTGTTAAGCCAAGACCTCTTTTTCTGATATGATTGCAGACATGCTTAGAAAGGTCTGAACTTCACCTAGATTCAGTAAGGTAAAGTATACTGAAGCAGTGAAAAATAGATTTACAGCACTATAAAGTGGTGCCAGTGTGCTGGATAGGGATTCTTCAACTTCAGTAGCTGAAGATGGAAAAAATCCCAGTTCACTCATAAAAAAAATTAAAAATCAATTCTCTGTGGACATAAACACATATCCTCACAGAGGAAAGTAAAAAAAAAAAAAAAAAGTAGGCAGTTGTAAAATGTGGGGGCGTTTTGTAGTACTTTCTTTATAAATATACCATACAAGGCTTTGAAAGACATGCTTGCAGCAGCTATACAACTCATACAGTTATTTTCTTTCCATTTTAGGATCAAATCTTCTTCACCCTTAGCACCTAGTAAATGAAAGAGTGCTCAGGTTTTGCTAAACCATATCAACAGGTATTTGAGGAGGTCTGGATGATGAGAACATGGCTGAATCTGTAATCTGTAGTTTAGGAGGTATTTGTGCAATGCTCTTTGTAACACACTCTACCTGTTGATCAAGCCTGAAGGGGGTCAGGCAATTGGACTGGATGATCATTTTATGTCCCTTACAACTGCAAATTCTAATTCTATTCTATTCTATTCTATTCTATTCTATTCTATTCTATTCTATCCTATTGCAATATAAAACATATCTTTATTAACCAGTTAGTAACCAGATGTTACCAATAAAACATTGTTATTCTTTCATAACCTGTTTTAAATGTACAAATGAGGACTGTCCAAGCAATATTTTATACCTTATAGTAGTGTTTTAGCATCCTACTGGATTAGCTAGATAATGTGACCTGGAATAAAACCATACTTCATTTGCTACTTTTTTTTTTCTTTGTTTTTGGAGGTGTAAAATAATCTGAAACAGTAGCTAGTTTATTTAGCAGCTAAATAGACTGAGTCCTAGAGCTATACAAAGGAAGTGATTTTAGCTGTAAGAAAGAAAAATCATTTTATTATCTAGTTTAGTTTATTTGTGTATTTGCAGGACTATTTAATTGATTTTAATACAGAAATCAATGTTTTGTTATGTAGAAGTTGCCATAGTAAGTGAAGGAAAAACTTAAATCTTGTTAAGTCTTTGCTAGAGCAGGAATAAAAGGAACTGGGGGAAGTACTCTGAAGTACAACATCAGGAAATAATCCAATCATGAAGAAATAGTCTTTTTAATCACTTAAAAATACTTTGAAATCTAAAATCCTGGACATAGATTTATAAAAATTCCTTCCATAATTGTTGTATGCTTTTGTTATTTATACTATGTAAACTTATATGTTGACCTTATCTCTAATTTGCAAAGTATACCTTATATTTTGCTAGACACTTGTTCTTAATGATAGTTTTAAATAACACAATTTGTAAGTAATACTTCCTTGCAGAAATACCCCCTGGCTAGTTTTACAGTGTGTCAGCAAAATTATTTTAACCAGTTTAAAATTTTCCACCTTTACTTTATTAAACTGAATATTTCCTTGCTCTTGTGTCACATGGGATTATATTTACGTAATCTGAGTTTTAAATTGGAACACAGTATGCTTTCCTAAACTTACAGCCATCTGAATTGTCTGGAGACAAGATTTCATTTGCAGTTCTGTATTTTTTACTGATGTTTTCACAGCTTCTTGTGCTGTGATTTCAGAGTTTGGGGGATACCTCTGAGTAACTGTACTTAAAAAAATCACTTGTAGTATGTACATGCAATAATTCTCATCCTTCTAAGAAATATATGCTCTATTTTGAAGTACATATCTTGTTTGCTCAGAAACATCCTGAAATAACCAATTGTACAACATTCCTAATATAGAATAGCAACTCCAATTGAAGCTGATGTTCATGCACACTGTAGGAATACCAAGCACCTGAAAAAAAAAGTAAAATAAAACACTTGAAAAGTACTGGACAAAATTTCTGCAGAGAAAATGGGACACATCAAGAAGGCACATAGGCATGACAGCTTATGATTTACAATAGAATTTTTTTACAGGAATCATAATTTCATGCCTGTCTTTCACTACTCTGTCACAGTTTTCTTTTAAATCCTCTATGAGGAAGGACGATCATTACATTTTTTTTCAATCATTATAAAGCATCATAATCTAGGGTTGGAAAGAGAGGTGGGAGGCCTTGATACAATGATCTTGACACAGTACTCTGTATGCTCTTTCTGGGTGCAGCATCAGTATGGGAAGCTACAGTTTGGCTTCCTGAGGAAAAAAAACATGGTCTGAATACTTGAAGATTTAAAAAGTTATGAAATAGTAAATGCTTACCTGCACAGATCTTTCTATATATGTGTTTATTTAGTCCTTTTACTACAACATGAATGATATCATGGATGCATCAGTAGCATCAGAAGGGTCTTATGCAATTTTAAAAAACTTAATGGACTTCTGTATTTTGTTTTTAATGGAGTATAAGCATCAATCAGCAAAGGAAGTCTTCAGAAAGAATTCCCACTTGTTCCTCAGGTGAAGATACAAAAGCAAGGTGTTTGCACAGTAGTAGCATTCCTCTATTTAGACAGACATTTTCAGCCAAAACTTCTTGTGTTGTCATGGAATGATGAGTTGATGCACCATTGTGAGAATTCACAGAAGTAATTTTAACCTTTAGTGCCTCATTTCTCCTGTTTCCTTTTATGCCAGTCTATAGGTGTTGGGGGGGAGAGGGTGTTTCCTTAAGAGGATATTTTTCAATATAAACCTAATTTGAAAAGCTGTATCCTCTCTTGCTGAGGAAGCCTAATTTGAAAAGCTGTATCCTCTGTTGCTGAGGGATTTATACTCTAGTAATAGTAGAGATAGTCTGCAAACACTAGCCTATCTTTATATTTTTGAATAATTCACATCATTGCCTCAAAGTATCTGAATTGGGCTTGCCTTTCCATATGTCTGTCTGTATACATGCGTGTAAGTGCCCCACTCTGATAGTTTTGAACCATCAGCTGTTTCTAGCAAAAGTAATTTTAGAAAAAAAGGGAAGGGAAGGGAAGGGGGGAGGGGAAGGGGAAGGGGAAGGGGAAGGGGAAGGGGAGGAGGAAGGGGAAGGGGAGGGGGAGGGGAAGGGGAAGGGGAAGGGAAGGCCTCACCAATAGTGAGTAGAGCAGGACAATCCCCTGTGTTGGCTGTTGGGCTGTGCTGTGTCTGATGTGCCCCAGGATGGGGTTTGCTCTCCTGCTGGCTGAGGTGGCGCCTGCTGTCCACCAGCACGCCCAGATCCTTTCTGCAGAGCTGCTGCTAATCCTCTCCCATTTCAGGCTTGTGCCTGGTGTTACCTGATCCCAGGATCTCAGTTTAGTATCATCAGCAAATCTGTCAATTCCTGCAACAAGATAATTGATAAATACATGGAATAAAACTGGCTCTACACCTGAGCCCTGAGGAACAGCACCAGCAGCTAGTCAGGCACATTCATAACAGCCCCTTGATCCCTGTACTTTATCCAGTGCAGCTTGTACCTTCTCTTTGCACAACTTTTCCAAAAGGATGTTATAAGGGACAGTGTCAAAAGACTTATTAAAATCCAAAAAAAACCAACATGGACTTTTAATGAAGCCTTCCCTTCATCCTCTGGGCAGGTGACCTTAGCCTAGAAGGATAAAAATTAGTTAACAGGACTTTCCCTTTCTGAATCCATGTTGACTGTGTCTGAAGATTCTATTGCTCTTTGACTGTCTTTCAATGGTACCCAGTATGTTCTTCTCCATAACTTTCCCAAGTCCTTAAACCCACAGGTCTGTCATTCCCTGAGTCTTCCCTCACACCTTGTTTGGGTAAAGCTGTGTTGGAAAAACACAGCTAACTTCCAGTCAGTGGGGACCTCCCTGGTCTCCCAACACTTTTAAGATGATCAAAAGGGGTCATGCCATAACATCCACCAGTTCTACCAGTACCTTGTGATTAATCCCACCAGACTCCATGGTCTTGTGAACATTTACCTTAAATAGACCATCCATCACAATTTTAGTGTCCAGGATCAGAACATGACTGTTCTCACACTGATGGTACTGACTCAGGGGACCAGGCCACACAGTTTACTAAAAGGCCTGTCAGTTTACTAAAGACTGAAGCAAAAAAAAGAAGTCATTGAATGCCTCTGCTTTTTCTATTAGTCAGGTGACCATCTTCAACAGATGTAGACTTTTGTAAGTTCTGCAAAAAATTAGCAGCTATATACAGGAGAAAGAAAACTAAGTCAGGATTTCTGTGGAGCATGAATTCCCCAATTAGCCATTCAGGAGGCTGGCAGCTGGAATTGCACATACTGGCCAAGGTATTAAAGCACTAGAAATTAGCTGCAGTGCATCTTGTCACTTCTCTTGCTTAAACTGAAGGGATATGAAATATAATGACAGAAAACACAGAAGAGTAAAATGAGTAAAAATGAGATCTGAACTGATAATGTAAGGGATGAAGGGAGGAGTTTAATTGTTTTACTCATTTTGCTGAGTGGCAGCATGAATATGGGCTACCTTAAGAGAAATCATATTTCTTTTGGCCCAGTGATCTCTTGTTTTCTTCTTTGGGGATAAAGTTTGTTCTCTTTCATGGTTGTCATGTTTCCATAGGTAGGTATTGGCATTCCTAAATTATTCACTCCTAACCATTTAGAGCATAATAATACTGAACAGCCAAAAAAAACTTTTGCTGTAGATGGAAGAAGGTTAGGCTGCCATCATCTAACACTTTTTTCTTTTTCTGTTTTCCAGGAAATGATTTTGTTTATCCTTGGAACAGAGGGTAGGAATACTTGTGCAGATAACAGTGTCAAACAATGTCAGATTATCTTAATTGAAATATTTCACACAAAGTTGACATTGAGAGATTTCCTGAACTAATGACTAATATTAATAAAAATTAATAGTCGTCTGTGCTGGTTTTGACTGGTGTTCAGGTAGTTTTCTTCACAGTGTCTGGTATAAGGCTGTGATTTGGTTTTGTGCTGAACAGAGTTGATCATTCAGAGATGGTTTTGTTATTGCTGAGCAGGGATTGCACAGAGCTTTTTCTGCTTTTCACACCACCTCACGGGGGAAAGATCTTGGGGTGCCTGGGAGGCTGGGAGGGGACACAGCCAGAACAGGTGACCCCGAACTGACTAAAGGGATATTCCAGAGCATATGGCATCACGGTCAGTAAAAAGTACAGAGAAGAAGGAAGGGTGGGATGTTTGGACTGATGGTATTTGCCCTCCCAAATCAACCTTATTGTGATGGGGCTATGCTCTGCTGGAAATGGCTGAACACCTGCTCAGCAACGGGAAGCACGGAATTCATTCCTTGTGTTGGTTCGCTCGTGTGCGTGCCTTTTGCTTTCCCTGTTATAAACTGTCCATATCCCAATGCCTGAGTTTTGTGGCTTTCACCCTTTCGGTTCTCTCCCCAGCCTAGCCGGTGGGCAGGCCGGGAGCAGCTGCCCGGCGCTGGGCTCCTGAGGGGGTTACACCACGGCAAGCCGCGCAGGCGGCAGGAGCCCACAGCGGCTGAGGGCGCGGCCCGCCCGGCGCACCACGGCCGCAGCCGGCCCGGCCCGCGCCCCGCGCCGGGCCCGCCCCCCACTCGGGATTGGTGGCTGCCCTCCGCCCTGGCTCGCGATTGGCCGGCGCGGCGCTGCCGGCGGCGGGATTGGCCGGGCGGCGGTCGGGAGGCGGCGGCAGGAGCGGGCGGGGTGAGTGCGGGCCCGGCCCCGGCCCCGGCCGGGCTCGGCTCCGCGGGGCGCCCGCAAAAGGGGGCGGGAGCGGCCCGGGCTGCGCGGCCGCGCCGCTGGCGGGCCCAGAGCCGCTCGGTTGTGCTGTGGAGCAGCCGCTTTGCTCCCTCCCTGCGGGACGGCCTGAGGGCGGGGGCCTCAGCCGGTGGGTCGAGAGGGCCGCGGTGGCCTCGCGAGTGGCCGTCCGTGAGGGGCCGGGGCTGTCTGTGGGTGCGGGGCGCGCAGCGGTAGGGCAAACACGGGCAGGCCTTCGGGGGCAGGGAGCTTGCAGTCAGTTTCCTTTCTGTGTTGTTGGTCTGGTTTGTTCTTGTTTGGTTGGGGTTTTTCGTTGTGTTTTGTGTTTTTTCTCCCACAACTCCGGGGCGGTGACTCAGTGCGCCGGGAGAAGGGGAGGTCCCTGCGCGGGCGCTGCGCTGTGTCATCCTGCGCGGGGGGAAGGAGAGTGCCTGGCGAAGCGACGTGGCTGGCGTCGCTTCTGCGAGGCTGTGAAACACTCACACCTCTCTCTTTGCTTGAGGAGACGAGGTCCGAGCCAGCAGAGCAACCCCCGAACTCAGGGTCAAGAGGAACGTGGGCCCAGAATCCAGGGAAGATTTGTCAGTGCTTGTAGCTGATGTGCCTTTTCTTTTGCACGAGTGAAATTAATTAACCTGTAGTTATACTGCCCGGGAAGGGTTTTGCACCTGGAGGAGAGTAGCACCTCCTGCTGCATCTCTAGAAGTTCTCTTGAATGTTTGTGGGGAGCAGTGTTGGCTGTGGTGGAGCTGAGTGTTCTCAGGATGCCCTGCACTGCACACGGGCTTTACTGGGTGCTGCTGGTCACTTAACACTGAAATATTTGAGTTGCATAGCATGTGAATCTCCGTGGTGTACAAAGAAAGTTTATTCTAAGTTTAGAGACTTTATAGGATGTGTTTGAAAGCTTAGAGTCTGTGTTTAGGTCCTTTTTCTTTACTGTACCATATTCAGCACTTTTTTTTTCAGTTTAATTCTTGATTTGCAGTTGTCTGTGCACACAGTTAAGTAGTTTAGAAGAATGACTTTTGATTGGATTTTTCCACACTATCTAGAAAAAAATGTGTAGTGTAGCAATGAGGAGTGGTGTCAGACTGTTAGTTTTATCTTTAATGCAGAAATGAAGAATATATACTTATGGATAGAAATTTCATTTGGAAAAAGCATGCTTATTTAAAATTGTGTAAGCAAATGTATGTAATAAAATTAGTTTTCTTGTAGCTGAGTCAGTCTCTCACAGAATTTATTCTTCTCTCACCCACTAAGGAAGAAGTCTGGAAAAAAAGTTGTACGCAAAAGTCTTTATTTTGAAGTTGCATTGAAAGGTAGGATCAGGAAACTTCTTTGAAATAAGCCTGCTTTTAAAATTTCATTTGCCAGTATAGAATTGCAGTGTAGTAAGTTGCAAGAGTTCTTGACAGATCAAAACATGGTCTAAATAAGAAACACTTACGAATTGTTGCCTTGTTAAGATAACTGATCCTTTGAAGATGTGTGCCTTTGCAAAAGTAGTTTAGCATAGCAAGTGAAAAACACCATTGGATGACTTACACAAACACTGCAACAGGTATTTGTTGCAAAGAGTTGAGCTGGCATTGCTACCGTTTTTGCACAGTAATCTCCCTGGTGGCCCCTATTACTTGTTGAGCTGTGTTTGTTTTGATTCTTGGATTCTTAGGAAGAATACCAAAAGTATTACTGTGCTGTACCACAGTAGGGGCTGTTTGGGGGGCAGACAGGTGGTTTGCAGGGTGAGTCATGTTCATTTGGCATCTGAGGTAATTGGAGGTGGGGATGTCATTTGAAGCTGTGACCATGAAACTTACCATTCTGTCAAGGCTTGTCCTAATAGTATTTTGAATAATATTTTGACCAAAGTACAGGCAACAAATTAGTTCTAATTATTTTAATTCACTGATACAGTAATAACCCCCCTGCATGTTAGTGGATTTGTCTGTAAGTCCAGTAGAGCCCACTTCAGTTACAATGGTACTTCAGCAATCCTGTATCTATATGTTTAGTAGTGTATTTTGACAGGTTCTAAAGAGCTACTTTGCATTTATTTAAGTTGGAAAATATGTTTAAAGGCTTCAGTTAATACCATGAAATAAATGCTCAAGTTACAGAAACAACTCCAAATGTGGAATAAGCAGATAAACCCAGACTACTAGAGAAGGACAAGCTAATCTCAGCCTTCTGTTCAGAGCACCCATGGACATAGTGTGTTTGTCCCTAAAGGACATACTGATCTGAACCAGTGTCTGGAACTTCAGCCTCTGTGGTTTCAATAGTCTGGGTTCAAACTCACTCTGCAGTTTATCAGGGGAATGTCCTGAAGCACGTGTAGTGGTGCTGTGCACATTTAATACAGGGGCAGTTATTTCAGTTGTCAAGGTGCAAAACGCAGCCGGTCTTACAAGAACCTTGGCTGTCATACAGGCCACACCTGGCTGTCTGTTTATGTGGAGCAGGACTATGACTAATTTATATGGGAAATCGAGGTAATTATTGATGAGCTCATAGTACTGAGTGCAGTACTGTGCTAGGATGACAGAGGGGATGGTCATGTAAATTGCTAAATGCTCATGTGTTGTGGTGGAAAAAATTACTTACAAATTCTGCTGCCAATGGCATTAATCACTCTGAGTAGTTTAAAAACAGCTTTTCAAATTTGTTTCATTTAAAGTGTGATGTTTTTATACTAAATCCTTATGTAGTATTTCAGGTAACTAAGTATGTGACTGTGGAAGCAGAGAGAATTCCACATGGCATGTGTGTGTGTCCTTAATAATTATTAAAACAGAACCTGAAAAGTTTGTGTTTGTTCAGATTCTGAAGTCCTCTGTAATTTTTATGTATTGCTGTAACATCATCAATATCTCTTTGCTAGAAGCAAAGCAGGCAAAAGAAAATTCAAGGTCGTAACAAATTGGAGATTTAAATGATGCCATTAGTTGATACTATAGAAAAGTGTAATACAGAGAAATGGTTCTGATCCTGAAGGTATCTTATGGATTATTTCTCAGGAGATTAGTGATAATTGGTTATATCAAAGTGTCCTGTCATGTCAGTTTAGTGGCAGAATGTTCCAAAACATTCAAGAGAAGTTTCTCTAACTCAGGTGCTTTTAAACAATAGCAAAATCTGCCTTTTGTTTTGGTGGTGCTATAGTCAACTTCATATGTTAACTAGATCTTTATTGATTATGTGTCTGGTGAATCAGATATTTATTGTTTGGCAGCTTAAAAAAAATTGTGGTGTAGGGTTCTGCAAGTACTGTCAGGAGCCTGCAGCAGTATTTTTGAGGCCTAAAATTTGGCTCCTAGGTAATGGATATGTAATATGTTTTCATGATTGTAATAAGGTGTTTTAAGTGAAAAGTAGTGGTTTTTAAAAGGAGATGACAAAAAATCAAGTATTTGTAACGTACCGAGAAAATCCAGGCAATTTCATATGCATATTAATTGTGTAACCTTTCAAACATTTTTGAAAAGAAGTGCAAAATTAATAAAAATTAATTGCAATTTATCTTCTGTGTGAAAATAAGTAAATAGTTATTGGTAGTCATGTTGTAGCACCAGCAGTTTGGAGGAAAAAAACCACAGATTTTCCACTCCATCCAAAAGTAAATATGTAGAGCTGTCATTCCAGCCTGGAGGCAGAATAAATACCTGAAATTCTGGAGCTTTGGTGAGGGAAGTGACTGTGGAGCTGTAAGGACCCTAAAGTTGTCAGGCTTATCCTTTCCCAGCCCTTCCTTCCAGTGATTCCAAACCAGATGTTTTCTTTGGTTTGTTTTTCCTGATGGATATTCTTCAGCCTCCCCTGGCAATCTGTTTGAGGGATACTGTGTCCTTACTGGTAGAAACATTTCCCTTGTGTCATTTCCAAGTGTTGTTTCTGTGTGTCAGGGAAAATGATGATCTTTTTTGAAGCAAGGTGTTTAAAAACTGTATGCAGAGCATAAGATCTGATTTCCATTGTTGGTCAGGATACAGGGGTTACTTTTCTTGCCTTGTTTTCACTCTAATGCACCTCTGTGTGTTGCTCTTTGCCAAGAGGGAAGCAATGATTTGACTTTTGTTTATTGTGGCCCTCTATAATCCTCCACTGCCTGTCTGCTTAGCTGAACATTGCCAATTGTTTCCTCTTTAGTAATTCCCTCAGTTGTTTATTCCTACTTGACAATAATCTCTCATGCTTCTCTTTTTGAGAATGATTTTACTTCTTCACAGGTATGTTGCAATAACTTCAGATTCTGTTTCATGACACTTCAGGTGAACTGTCCTGTCTGTCGAGTGGTTGGAGCAGAGGCTTTTGTTACCTTTGTATCCAAGACAAAGAATTAAGTTTATGAACGAAGAAGAGTTTGAAGTCCTGAGACCTCACTGTTCTTCAGAAATAAAAACAAAACCAACAACAAAACAAAACACCTCCAAACTTTGAAAAAAAAAAAAGGCTTTAAAAGTTGCTTTTACTGCTTCTGATAATGGATAAGGTTTGATTGCATGTTTTAGGTTAATTTTACTTTAATAAAAACAGTTGTATGAGATGATAGCAATGCAAAAACACATGTTTGTGATGAATTCTAGTCTGATGAATTGCATCTCTCCATCATGTGAGAGTTTCCAGGGCCTGCACTTCCACCTTGGGATTCTTTTGTCATTCTAGTTGCTGTGTTTATCAGGAGGAAAGGAAGTGATTGTTCTGGATTCTTAAAGTGTTTCAGGGTCATCTGCACTGAAAAAAGTAAAAGTGTACCTTTTCTGCTTAAAGTGTAGACAAGTCTTGGCATTTTGTTGATTATTGGTTTCTGTTTGAAGTGTTTCACCTCCAGAGACATGCTTCCTCCTCTGGGAAGTTTAGAATCAGAACTTAAACAAGAATACAAGATATGAAAGTCATAAGAAGAGAGGAGAGATATGGGAGTGGGGGGTTGGTGTCTGAATTTCTGAATGTCTTCTGACAAGCAGTAGGTAAAAATCACTACTTCTCTGCCCTTAGTTTAGTACACCTACTTAGAATACAAAAACTTGTGATATTAGGAAAGGAGGGAGATGAGAAAGCTTGCATGATGATTAGCAGCACATAATAGTGTTCTGTATGAACAGAACAGATTGCTACAGGGACTGCTGGTGAAGTTAGGCTTTTTATTCTCAAAGTTATAATGTTAGCTTTCTATGGGAGGATGGTGCTTGCTGTTACTTGGTTAGTACGTGGCATACACATTGTCCTCATCTTTAAAAGCTTTTGGTACTGCAGTTGCTTAATCTTCCCTCTTGAGATTTAATGTGTAATTTCTGCTGAAGCTATTAGTTAGGATGAAAGCTGTAAAACTGATTAATACAGTGGTAAGGCAAAGCTGTCAGTTTATCAGATCAAATAAGAGGATTGAGGATTTTCATCAGGGGAGATGAAAATGATGCATTCAAACTATTTACAGTTATGTGTAAGAAAGTAAAAAGAACTGGGCTAAAGTCAGAGCAAGTCAGTATAAAAAAACTGGAAATAATGCAGGAGTTGTGTAGCACTGAAGCAGATAGACCCCTCAGAAAATGGTGTCAAATCAGTACTGGAATGGCTCAGTTCTACCACCTCAGCTGTGCTAATGCAACAGCCTGCTGAACTTCTTAAAAATGAAGACAGACTCTCAAAGAAGGAGATCTGAGATCTGCCAGAGCTGAGGAAGTTAATGCAGGCTGCTTTAGAGCTTCACAGCCAACCATTGCAGAGACACCTAAAGCTGCATCAAAGGAAGCCACCCTAATTCTGGCTCTTTGGCTCAAGTCACCAGATGGCAAACATCAGCCTAGGGGGATTCTGTGCTGTTGTGTTGGTCAGAAGAGCCTGGAGGAGAGGAACTGTGCAGGATCTTCAGCTGTAGGAGGATGTTAAGGACAGAAGGGATGGTAGCAACTTGCCTATTCAGACACCCTCTGTATAGAAGGTGATGACTGGGCTCCACTTACTAAGGGAGTTCTGGACTTGAAGAATTTTTGTCTCTGCTTCATGAGTCCTGTGAATACATATAATGCATTTCTTTTAGAGCAACCACTGATATATATATATATATGCACTGATATACATGCATATACTTCAATTCACTCTTAATTTGGGTAGAGTTGTGAATTGTTTATGATGTTTATAGGAGGTTCATTGTTAAGATTTGGTATATACAGACAATATCCAAAATAGTAATCAATTTCTTTCTTTTAGCCTTCATGTTGACTAATGTTTTGGTAAACGCAGAAGTTTATTATTTGTAAAATTAATAGTTATATGTGTAATATTAATAGGCTGTCATAATTCAGAACTTCAGTTTTGCATTTATGGCACAAATTGCATACAAAACTGCAGGTTTTTAGGGAAATGCAAAACAGAAACCATTTAGTATTTAAGTGGAGGAAGCTGCTCTTTGCTGATGATCATTTGCCTCTTTTGGGAAGAGTCTCAAACCAGTATCAGAATATTTTTATATGATGGCTTTTGGGGGCCTATTTTAAAAAAATGTAATATGAGAGGTAAAAAACCACTACTAAACAATATTCTGATTTAAAATTAAGTCAGTAGTCAACCAGCCTGACAGCTTATTGAATTTGGGCTACAGGCTGCTTGCAGCCTCAGGCAGAGAGAAGGAACTATACAGAGTAAAAACATTGACTTAGTGGAATCTGTAGCTTAAAGGAGAGTTCAAAATGACCTGTAAGGTTGATAAAAAGACAATGCCTTGAAAATAGGTCCCTGAAGCATATTCCATTTGCCAGTGTACTTGTAGTGCTGTACTCTTGTGAGCTGATACTGCTAATGAAAATAATTGCTACTGTGTTCTCAAATATCCTAGTGAGGAGCCTTAAGTCATTTCTAATGCAGAGAGTTTGAGTAAGGAACTTTTGGTTGAATGAATTGGATCCATAAGAAAAATATTTGATTTTTGCTTATCACCCAGTGTACTGTTTTAAGCTGTGATAGAGCTAAATTTCTACACAACAGTTTGCATGGGATAATGTTCTATATGTTTGACTGAAAACAGTGTTGATAAACGGGGATATTTTTGTTACTGCTAGCCAAGCTTTTTCTGCTTCTCACTCCACCAGTGAGAAGGTTGGGGGTGCACAAGGAGTTGGGGGGACACAGCCAGGACAGCTGACCCCAGCTGAACAGAGGGGTATTCAAGACCATGTGGCAGCACACTCAGCTGGTAGGGGGAGGAAGGCTGGCCCGGCTGCTGGACTTTGGAACTGTCTGAGCATTGTTGGGTTGCTGGTGAGCAATTAGGTCTTATTTGCATTATTAATTTTTCCTTGCTTTTATGTCTTTGTCTACTTACTTATTTTTTCCTTAAAAAAAACCAACAGATTCCAAAACTCTCTTTATTGCAGCCCATGAGTTTTTTCATTTTTACCCTTCTTATTCTCTCTCCATGTCCACTGGTTGGGAGAGTGAGTGAGCACCTGTGTGGTACTTAGCTGCCTACTGGGGTTAGACTCTGGCATATAGTTTTCCTGAGGTTGAGATTTAATACCAGACCAAAAAAGTAAATTTTAACTGAATATTCATTGCTTTGAGTATTAATCTGCTATTGTATGTAGTCTGAAGGTTGTAAGCATTGTAAAAAATTTAAATATTTTCAGTGTTATTCTGCTCATAAAGGCAAGAGAAGGAAATTGTGACAGAAGTATGTTGTTTCAGTTATTTAAATTGAAATATTCCTATCATTTTTGGGATTGTGTACCTTTCTTCTGTTAACTGAAATGAAGTAATCTCTTTGCAGTCCTGAGCAGTGGTGCTTAGCAAACTGAAAATTCTCCATTCTAATTATTTACTTTTTTAATCCAACTGCATTATAAGCTTTCAATACCTGCAGAAGAAAGAGATGTAGAATACTGGTTCCATGTAAAGAATATTGGATAATACAGTTTTACAGTTTTTCCTGCAACATTTATTTGTGTTGAAAAGGGGTTGTGATTTTGTTATGATTCAGAAATAGTCAGTTATGGGGGAGGGTGTGAAAACATGAGTTGGTTTTAAGTTTTGCCCATTTGACAGCCAAATGAATTCATATACTTCTGGAAATAAATGCAGATTTTTTTTTTTAAGATGGTAACCTAGAAAACAGTAATTGTATCAGTATAACATGCATTCCCTTTTCAAACCTTGAATGTGAGATCCTATTGTTGCCTTGTAGGAGAAAATGTTTTCTGTAATTCATGGATATAAGAGAAAAAAGAGCAATTGAGGAGGATAAAGGATTTATTTTTATTTCTATGTCAAGTGTTGAGATTGAGTCCAGAATGTGCATGCAAGGTTTCTTTACAAATGCTAGGGAAACCTGAGGAAGAACATTTTAAAAAAATATTTGTTAGATTGAAAAAAATACTTCTTAGAAATATTTGAGGCTAACTTCACATTTCTTAAAAAAAAAGACCAAAAATGTAGTTAAATAGTTCCTGCAGCAGAAGGAGAAACTTGGAACTATTCCCTTCCACCTTCTTGCCCAATCCCCTCCGGGCCCCCAGCCACATTCTGCCAAGCTTTTTCCTCCTATGTAATAGGCCTATGATAAGAAGTCCCTCTCCAGCTCTCTTGTAGCCCCATTTTAGGTACTGGAAGGTGCTGTAAGGTCTTCCTGGAGCCTTCTCCAGGCAGAACAGCCCCAGCTCTCCCAGCCTGACTTCATAGGTGAGGTGCTCCAGCTTCAGATCACCTTCATGGCCCTCAGTCATGCACTGCTTGACCCAAGAGAGCTGCTGCTCTTGTCTCTGGTGCAGAGGATGTGATGGAGTTGAGGAGATAGGAGCAAACAAAAGGTAATGGAGAGGAGACTAAAGAGAGGTGACCAGGTTTCAGTGGGTGAGGACAGGATCCTGCCAGCATCTGTCTGAGCAGGAAATTCCAGTTCTACATGTAGCTCTATAAATCAGTTTGAGATTTCTTTAATGTAGTATTGTGGTCAAGAACATGGATGTTTTCTGTAACTTAAACCTACAGTGCTAGGTTGTGAGCACATGCAGGCATGCATCTACTCTAATCTTGAACACTTGCATCTGGAAAAACAGAGATTTTTTTTCCTTTTTTTAAAATTTGTGGAAGAGGACAAGTTGGTTAGGATTTGGTCTAGATTCTGAGGCTTTCTATGCTCCAGCCTGTAATTTGGTGTCTCTAGGGAGTGGTGTCCTTAGTGCAGTGTTGGTAGAAGTAGAGGAAGCACACCACTCTGTCAGTGATTAAGGCAGTGCCTGTTAAAGGTTGGATCTACCTCTTTGTGAACTGTGTGTTTTATGAGACAATCTCTCCCATTTTTTAATCAGCTCTGGTAATCCAAAATGCTTTCCTGTTCACAATCCTTTTGAGGAATTCAGGTGATTGTAATATTTTTTCTGGAAGCATGGAGGTGTGTGTATAAACATCTTCACCCAGAGAACTGAATAATTAGCTCATTTGCTCTATACTTCAGTTATTTATTCACTAGTGTGTTGCTTCTCTAAGACTGGTCCATTTTACAGAAATGCATCTTGTCAGGGACTATTGGGTGTGCTTTGAACAGGTCTACTAAACTGACCTGCTGAAGCAATACCTACTCCTTAGGCTGAGCTAGCCTGGAAGAAATACCTGAGAGAGGATACTGTGTTTCACAGCTTTGTTGTCTGAAGGGTTTCTTGTAAATGGTCTCTGCATTGATGTGGCTAAATGCTGCTCAAGTGCATGTCTCCATCTCTTTATTTTTGAGATGTTTTGTATTTAGAGAGAAGTTAGCCTCTCCTGAAAAGCAAATGTGATATCCATACCTCCAATAAGTGATGAAAGCTTTCACTGTCTTGATCAAATAAGTCTTCCCCAGGACAGAGGAATAGTAACTGCCTGATCTATCTTCTAGAATATGTTATAAGAAGCTCTGTATGTGAGAGCTTTATTTGGAACAAGAAAATATAGTGCATTAAACAGATTTTGCATGTTTTGAACATCAGTTTTTTAAAAAATGAAATACTTGCATTCAGAGAGCTTGCAGATGAGTGGACATCTGTTTTTGAACAATGCTGATGTTTTAGAGAACAAGATGAAATTAAGAGTTATGCAATTTTGTATTTTTACCTTGTTTGTTTCAACCACATCTCTGTTTGAGAACAGATTTCTGCATTGCTTTTCTGATTTAACTGTTGGATTTTACTCTGCAGATTTGGATGTGGCTGCTAATTATCAGTTCCCTCTGGCAGTCTGCTGACCAACCATGTTGTAATGAAGGGAAATTTTCGAATTGTCAGAGCTTGGTTGAAAAGAAATAACTTGCTGGTTGACTTAATAAAGATATTAACTACTGGCTGACTAGATAGGAAAATGAATTGTCAGTCCGGTTTTTTCTTGCATTAGCTGCCAGGATTTTTGTTTGGCAAAGATGTCAGAGTTTTCACCTATCTAAAGATTGCAGGAGTGGTATAGTTAATAACAAAACAAACATTTTAGGTTCTGATTTTTAATGTAGGATAGGCAAATCTGGACAAATACTCAAAAATATTTCCAGGGAAAATTATGTGTAATCAAAGTACATAGAGCTTTCTAGACGAATGATGAAAAAAATGCCTCAGCTACCTGCTGATTTTTTTCTGCCAAGGTTCAGTCTTTTTCATATGTCTCTGCACATAGATATTCTCTTTTTAAGTGTAACAAAGAGATTAGTTGCACAGCCAGGAAATAAAAAAAGCTTCATATTTTTCTAAGGTTCATAATACTCTATATTAATGGTTGCAAACTTAATCTTCCTTGTCTTTAATGTTAACTTTTTAATTTGGTGAGTTTCAAGAACAGAAACTTTTTAATTCCATATCTAGTAAAGATTAAAAGTGACTTAGAGGGACACAAAGAAGTCACTGTATAGCTGAAATAGTGAGCTTCTAATTGCATTTGTACAAAAACAGCTTTTGGGCATGAACCCTTGTGTTATTTTAATACCTGATAACACTGCTGAATTAAAATCTCTCTTTGTTACAATATTTCAGCCTTTTTCCACAGTTTCTCAAGTTCCTTTTTAGTCCTTATGCTATATTTTCTTGGTAAAAGCTGTAAATTTCATTAATAAGAAAAACTACTGCAAGAAGAAGTAATGTCTGGGCAATGCTTTGTATGGCCATGCCTGAACACACTACCTCTAGCAGTGAGAATAAAGCCTTCTCCCTGGGACTTTCATTTTACAAAGTGTGAATTGATGAATTATACTTTTCCAGTCACAAAGATAAGCTAGCTAGGGCTGCCTCAATTGTGCTGTTTTACCTGAAGGATTTTCCATTGCAGTGCTTGCAAATCTTTTCTGCAAGCTGATACATGTGTCACATCACATTTATGTACAGAGTAAAAAAAAAAAAAAAAAGCTGTGACATCTAGGATTGATTAAAAAAAAAAAACACCCAAACTATTAAGTCTCTATTATGTTCTAAAGACATATTAAGATGGGGGCACGATCAGTGTTTGCCAATATTATTTAGTGTAGATGAAAACTCAGTTACATGCTTTCATAATGTATGGGCCCAGAGCACTCTATGTTCTTAATAATCACATTGTAAATGAAGCTTAAGACTTTAGAGAAGTAGAAAATTCCTTGATAAAAAAGTATATCAAATTGTTAGGGAGGAGAGAAACTGCAAAGACATGTTATTTAACAAGTATCTCTGTCTTTTTCTTTCCTCCATATTCTTGTGTAGCAATGGGCCAAGGACTTGGCAAAACTGCCTGGCCCAAACCTGCAGAAGGATACCAGACTATTACAGGTGAAAGAAAACATTCCTTTGTTGGGCTTAGAGCATTTTTGAATAATCAAGACAGAGATGGACATCAACAGAACGACGCCTGCAAACAATTAGAATTGGAAGATGTTCAGAAAGAGAATTCTTTATGTATGTATGTACATATCTTTGGGTATGTGCCATTTCATTGCAAACTGGGATGCTTGGGGCTGGAGGAGAAAGGCAGATTGAGAGCCATATAAGGTGCGCATGTTATTGAGCCACTTAAATAACATAAGTACATTTCCTATGTCTTTATTTTGCTTTTATACTAAATTTCATTCTATAAAGTATAAGTAATCTAATAAATCTATATTAGGCTATGTAGTTTTGCCTGAAGAACATTCATCATGTGTTCTAACAAATTAGAAAACAATACCATTGTTTAGTTCAAATTATTTTGTCCAAATTAAAATTCACATTTGGAAGAAAATGCCTATTCTAACCTTCTGTTTAGAATGAGGCTGTGAAATATTTGATGCATCATGAACCAGGTTGTTCTCTTTGTCAACCATAGGGAAAATTAGTTTAAGCCTCTAAAACATCTTTAGAAGTTCATTTTTTTTTAAATTTGTGTATACCAGTTAGACCCTTTCTTGTTTAATGAGTACTGGATGTTAGTATTTACCAAAATGCCTTCTGTGACATTAGCATCTGAATAATAATTTAATAGAGGAATACAGAATGCCTTCTTGGATTAGAAATATGGTCCCATGTCTTTGCCTGAGGTTTTCAGCTTAAAAAACCTTATTTGATACAACCTTAGATCTTCAAAAGTGCCTGGGGGGGAAAGGACTTGGGGATACTTCTCAACACTGGCTGCGTATGAGCCAAGGGCACCTGGCCTGTGTCAGCAATAATGTGGCACCAGAGCAGTGACGATCTGCCTGTGCTGGGCACTGTTAGGTTACAGCTCAAGTGCTATGTCCAGTTCTCGGCTCTTCAGTTCAGGAGGTACATTGAGGGGCTGGAAGGTGTCCAGAGAAGGGCGGCAGGGCTGTGGAAGGGTCTGGAGTACAAGTCAAATGAAGGGCAGCTGAGGGAGCTGCGGGTGTTCAGCCTGAAGAAAACAAGGCTCAGAGGATCTTCCTGCTCTGTACAATTGCCTGAGAAAACCCTGGAGTGAGGTGGGTGTGGTTCTTTCTGCCCAGTAACAAGTGATGGAGCAAGAAAAAATGGCCTCAGATTGCACCAGAGGAGGTTTAATTGGCTGTTAGGGAAAGTATCTTCACCAGAGGGTTTGCCAGTCATTGGAAGACACTGCTCGAAAACCTGGCAGTTGCCAGTTCCTGATGGTTCTTAAAAACCGTGCATACATAGTCTAATGGTGGACTTGGCAGTGGTAGATTTATGGTTGGACTTGATGCCTTATTGGTCTTTTCCAGCATAAGTGATTCTATTGCTCTACGAGGTAGCTTGTTTTTTTTTCCCCTTCCCTTATAGACTGTTTTCAAACTGCTTTCTTACTCTAATTTTTTCTTTTAAAATGATAATGATATAGTGCTGTCTTAGCTTTGTATTCAATTGTTTTTGTAATCTGTTAGGTGATGTAGAACATCTTGAGGTGGTTTTAATTTTTTGTAATTGAAGTGTATTTACTGTTGTCCATGCTTCATACATTTTCTATTCTTCCATCTAGTTAAAGGTCTGTTTCCTGTAAGGCAGTATTGATGTTAGTGGAGTCTCTATATAATGCTACCACATTTGTTGTTTCAGTTACACAGATATGAATGCAGTTATTTTATGGATCGTTAGATATATGCAGTTTAAGGGTGAATTCTTTCCCTGTTCCTAATACAGTTGCTTTGTATGTACATTAGTTTAATAATAAGATGCCTTTCCTTTACATTTGTTTGTGTGTGTTTTACAACTCTTCAAATTTATCTTATAGAACCATTTTGGATTGATTTACTTTCTTTGTCTCCAGTAGGCTATATTTTTCCCTGACGGGAATTATATTTGGGTGGATAGGTATTACCTAAAATGCTGCATATTTTCTGAATTAAAAGGTGCTTACAAGAATCATTGTGTTAAATTCCTGGCCGTAGAACATCCCCAAGAATTACTCTTGTGTGCCCAGGAGTATTGTCCATACACTTCTTGAACTCCGTCAGGCCAGTGCTGCAACCACTGCCGTGGGGAGCCTGTTCAGTGCCCAGACACCCTCTGAGGCAAGAATCTTTACCTGATACCCAACCTAAACCTCCCCTGACACAGCTTCACGCCGTTCCCTCGGGTCCTGTCCCTGTGCTCCCCAGAGAAGAGATCAGGTTCTGTCCCTCCTCTTCCTCTCTGGGGTTGTTGAAGACCCCAGTGAGATCTCCCCTCAGTCTTCTCCAAGGTGAACAGACCAAGTCACCTCAGCTGCTCCTTGTGTGGCTTCCCCCTTTTGTTTCTTCACCATCTTCATGGCCCGCTTTTAGACATTCTCTAATATCTTTGTATCTCACATGGTGGTACCCAGAACTGCCCCCAGCACTTGACATGAGGCTGCCCCAGCCCAGAGCAGAGTGGGACAATCCCCTCCCTTGCCCAGCTGGTGATGCTGAGCCTGATGCCCCCAGGACAGGGGCATCAGGACAGCCCTCCTGGCTGCTGGGGCACTGCTTACACATGTTGAACGTGCTATTGACCAGCATCCCCTGTGCTGCTCTCCAGCATCCCAACTTCGTGTCATCAGCAAACTTACTTAGTGCACCTTTGAGTCCTGTGTCTTAGTTGTTTATGAAGATCTGAAGAGCACAGGGATGAGGATGGAGCCTTGTGGAATCCCACTAGTGGCAGGTCACCAGTGAGATTTCACTCCATTCGCTGTCAGCTTTTGGGCCTGACCTGTGAGCCAGTTATTCACCCATCACATGATGTGTTTATCCAGCTGTGTGCTGGGTGTTTTGTCCAGAAAAAGCCTATATGAGGCAGTATCAAAAGCTTTGCTAAAATACATAAAGATTACATGAGTAAGTTCCCTTGACCAGTAGCTGGGATACCTTGTCATAATCGGTTTGACAAGCAGGACTGTCATCTCATGAAGCTGTAGTGGCTGTGACCAATGGCTGCATTTCCTTCAGGTTTTTCACTACAGCAGAATAGTCATCTCTGTAATTTTATCAGTCATTGAAATGGCCTGTAGCAGCATGTGGCTGACTGACAGGCCTGCCTTCCCAGCATCATCCTCGCCCTCCTTGAAAACTGGAACAGCATTAGCCATGGTTCAGTCAGCTGGGACCTCTACGGATTCCCAGGAATGTTCAAAAATCATTGAGAGAGGCCTTGCTGTGACATCAGCTGAGTAGTTGACTATCCTCAGATGAATGCCTTCAGGCCTTATAAACATAAAGAGATTCAGCAGGACCAGCAGATCCCATACATGTTCAGGATTGACTGGGAGTTGATCATTCTCCAGCTCAGGTACCTGGGACCTCCTTGAACATCCTCTCTTCATCAGTCCTAAAGATGGGCAAAGAAATCATGTAACAACTCTGCCTTCTCTCTGTCCCTGGCTATGCAGTGACCATCCTCATCCTATAATGGGCTAATGTTATTCCTGCACTGCCTTTGCTACTGACATACTTAATAAAGCTCTTTTTGTTAATTCCCCCATGTTTCTGGCCTCCATCAACCCCAAGTGAGCTTTGCCACATTAATTTTCTCCCTTCAGTGGCAGCAGCATCTCTGTATTCCTCCCATGTCACCTGACTTTGCTTCCACTGGCCATACTCCTTCTTTTCTGGCTTTAGCTTGAAAAGAAGATCCCTGGTCATCCAAGCCAGTCTTCTACCTCACTTTCTTGACTTCCAGCATTTTTGGAATTGCCTGCTCCTATGCCCTTGGGATGTGGTCCTTAAAAATGACCAGCACTGACCCTAGCACCTTCCATAGCATTTTCCCTGGATCTCACTAACTAGTTCCCTGAGCAGCCTGAAGTCTCCTCTCCTCAAGTCTAGAGTTCAATTTTTTACTTTTTTCTTCATTCACCAGAGACTTTGAACTCTATTGCTTCATGTTCACTGTGGCCAAGACTGTCACCAGTCTCCATATGGGTCATGAGACCCTCTGTTATCAAGCAGTAAATCAAGGAGGGACCTTTCCTAATTGGCCCTTTTAGTACCTGTACCCTGAAGTTACCATCCTGGTGCTTTAGGAATCAAAAAAACTGTAGAAGATGGGTAAGAGGAGATAATACTGACAATATTAAAAACATGACTGGATTTGATCCTTGGTGACTTACTATATATGACTCTGCTTGAGCAAGAGTAGTGGAGTGGATGATCTGTAGAGGGGCCTGCCAACCAGCCTTGGCTCATAGCAATTTTGTGGAGGACCTTCAAGATTCTAGTTAGATACAGTATTATTACCTAGAAGCCAGATTCCTAGTGCTGAAGAGCATAAGATTCCAGTGCCTGGAATTCACCAGCTGTTAATGGAGCCTCATCTAATGATTTAGAT
Source organism: Chloebia gouldiae (assembly GCA_003676055.1). Classification (NCBI taxonomy): domain Eukaryota; kingdom Metazoa; phylum Chordata; class Aves; order Passeriformes; family Passeridae; genus Chloebia; species Chloebia gouldiae. Next base: position 2,232,295 of record QUSF01000047.1, on the reverse strand, counting down.
AGACTCTGGACAAAATAGTTTGGACTATTGCCTTGGTTAGGAGTTTAAAAATGACTTGAAAAGTACTGATTTTGTAGTAGCAGTAGTATACATGTTTTTACATTCTTTAACTCTTGCTGCTAGAATTGAGGTTTATGGCTCCTTTATGCAAGAGGTGTTCAAGTGTAATATATCTAAAATGCATTTGTGATGAAGCAACTATTAACTGTAATAGCACAGTCAACCCTGTTATTTTCTTCTTATGAGGAGTTGCACTCAAAGGTGCAGGTAAAAAACACAGTTCTTTTAGTATGTAATTTATAGTAGCAATAAGTGACTTTATCTGAGTGTGGCAGAAGGCACAATTTAACTAGTTAATGGATAGTCCAATATGAAGAGAAGTGTTATTTTGGCTTTCCTGTTATCTTATAATTCCCTTTTATATAAACAATGTAAAAATTTTGCTTGTGTATATATATGCCTTTAATACTTTTTTCCCTATCACATCTGTAGCTGGAATTTTAATTTCAAATATAGATCTACTTCTGTAGGCTTAGTTTGTATAAATGAGAATGTAAATATGTTATTGAAGAATAACTACATCTTTGATAATTGTTTCTATCACTTTGTACTGCAGTCCTAGTAAATTATCTCTTCTCTTTAAATGAGCAGTTGTTGTAGACAAGAATATTTCTGTTGGTTTTGGTTATTCCAGTGCATTCTTTCTTACAGCTTTCTCTGAAGATTCTAGTCCATTGGTTCAAGTTTCTACTGATTTATTAGATGAACCTTTGTCAAAAGATGCTGATATTAGAGAACCTGTTTGCCAAAGTGCATCAAGCCAAACATCACCATTTTCTGTATTCTGTTACGGCCTTGAAGGCAACCAGATCTCACGGGACTTGATGAATCCTTATGAAAAATCTGAGGACCTTGCAGAATGCACATCTGGAGGGCATAATGATTTGAATGGTAAAAATGGAATTGCTTTTGTAAACATTGACTCCTATGAGCCGGATAGCAGTGATGGAGATGAAGAGGATGTTCTAGACAAATATTCTTGGTTAAGAGAAGCAGCAGGTCTAATTCAGGGAAGACTAGATAACATACTTTCTCAGTATGAAAAAGACATGGGGTCTATTAATGACTTAGAGTCCCCACTGTCTGCTTTAAACCACAGCATTTACAGAGAAAGTTGCGAAGAAGCAGGACCAATGCCTTTGGCATGTCCAAACAATAGGACACATAAATCTGCTGAAGATGAAGCTGCACCAAAAATTACCTTGAGTTATGAAACACAGCAGACAAAACATATAGTGGATGTTGGAATTGGAACCCCTGTACCAGTTGCTGATTTATTAAACATTGGTGATGGAGACACTGACCAAGAAAATTCATCTGAGCTGGTAGTGAGACCTAAAATTAGAACACAAAATACTGCTAAACAACTGGAGAGAGAAAATCATCTCTCTAGTGATGATGAAGAGGAAAATGAATCCTGGAGGAGAATTGGAATTGCTGATGTCCAGCAGTGCCATCCTGAGTGTCCCTTGAGAGATGGCAAAGATGAGATGAGTTCTGGTGTTTTCTTTCTCTCAAGAATGCACAGTCATCAGAAGAACATAGAAATAGATTCAAGAAGGAATGCACTAGCTCAAGAGCAAAATGTTCTAAGTGACAGTGTTCTTTGGAATGAGTTAGAAGACCGCAACACACATTACGTAATGCCCCACAAAGATGAAGACAGGTAAAAACTTTATTTTTATATCTGTTTTAGTATTGAATCTTTTGTGTAAATAGTGTGGTGAACTGAAAAATATGTTAGCAAAAGAGACATAAAAACTTAAGGCATTTCAGAATATGATCAGATAACAAAATGTCAACTTTTCTATTCAGTTATCCTTCACTCTTCTGGTAATGTAAAAAGCCTTTCCTTATGTCTGCTGTCAGAGCATCTTATCACTGAGGAATATTACTTGTTTATTTCATTTTTGCTGAGCAGATGGAGGCTAAAGTCTGAAAGCCTTGTTCAGCTTTAAAAGTTTCCTTCTAGGCTTACTCTTCAGAATTTGGGTATTTTTGCTTCCACATCTCAGTATTGTGCATGACAGCCTAGTTATGTTCTTATCTACAGCCTTTTGAAAGAAATTGTTCTTCCTTGTAATATCTGAAGAATAACTTTATAGGGTTGCTTATAATCCCTTTTTAATGGAAATTGTTCAGACTACTAGATGTTTCCAAAGTAGCTATTAATTGTAACAGTTTTAGATTTACAAATTGCTCCAACCTTGACACAAGAAGCAATGTTTAAGTTTCTCCTTTGAGCTCTTCAGCTGCCCTGGTTTAGGATGAATTTGGAAGGAAACTCTAAAAGCAGTCCCTCTAGAAAGCAGATTCAAGTGGTCCCACCCCCAGCTGATTCAGGGAAATATTTCATTGGAGAAAAGTTGAAAAAACGGTTTATTTAACAAGAAAAGTATTCACAAGCATAAAAAAAATGAAAAAGTATTAAAATTCAGAGAGTCCTTGTTGTGGGGTGTAACTCAGCTTACTTATAAGCTCTTATCATTCCTTCTGGTGCTGGAATGCAGCGTCCTGGGCCCCAGTGGGCCAAAGGTGTGAGCTCCCAGTGTTTTTGTGGGTTTTCAGTCCAGAGCAGGTTTAAACAGTTACAAGAAAAAGAAAAAGCACAGTCCAGGGAGCTTGTCTGCTTCAGATAACTAAAGACTAACTAAAAGCAAAGGAGATCTCTGTCCTGCTGTCTATCCATGCTGCAGACAACACAGTCTCGGGAGCAGGAATGTGTAGGGGTGAGTGCACTTCTTTCTCCCCGCTTCACTCTTGGAACTAGTCTTAAAGGTGCAAAACTTAATATCCAGCATAAACAAAACAGACAAATAGGGATAAAAGCATCATACAGTCACCCTAAGACATCACCCAAAAGACAAAGAAATTTGGATAAACCTTATGTTGATTAACTTCTGTTCATAAAATGTTAGCTTAGAACTCTTCACTGTTAACTGGAATTATATAACTGAGCTATTCGAGTGTAAACACATTTCTGATCCTATGATAATTTATGGAAGATGTAGTAGTGTTTTTGATGGCTTTTTTTCTTCTTTTTCTTGCAATTTGCTTTCATCTTGTTGATTCTGTTCCTACTGCATTCTTTACAAGACATGTGTTCTGGATGTTGATGTGGCTCTCTGTGTATGTGCTTGCTGTTCGTAAGCTAACCTGCTTAGTAGATTGTATGTCCTGTATTTTTGTAGAGAGAAAAGCATGAAAATTAGTTAGCATAAAATCTTGTCCTTAAAACATTGCAGAATTGCAACTATGAGTGAACAAAGTGCATTTTAAAATAGTAGACTTGGGGGCTTCTCTTCTTCAAGGTGTTAAGTATGGGATCCTGCACTTGGTGAGGGATAATGTCCAGTGGCAGCACAGGCTGGGGGCCCACCCACGGCAGAGCAACTCTTCTGGCTAGGACATTTGGGTGCAGGTGGATGACAAGTTGACCATGAGCTGGTCCCATGTGCCCTCGGGGCCAGGAGAGAAGTGGTATTTTGGGATGCATTGGGAAGAGTGTGGCCAGCAGGTCAGGGAGGTGATCCTGCTCCCCTTCTTGCAGTAGCAAGGCACATCTGGAGTACTGTGTTCATGTTTGGTTTCCACAGCTGAAGAAAGATAAGGAGCTACTGAAGAGGGTCCAGTGGAGGCCACAGAGATGATGAGGGGTCTGGGGCATCTCTCTTGTGAGGAGAGTTGGGATCTGGGTCTGTTTAGTCTGGAGAAGACTGAGAGGGGATCTCACGAATGCAAATAAATAGCTCTGAGGCAGGTGGCAGGAGAATGGTGCCAGACTCCCTTCAGTGGTGCTCAGTGACAGGACAAGGAGCAATGGCCATAAACGAAAACACAGGAAGTTCTACAGCAACAAGAACTTCAGGTTGAGGGTGACAGTGCACTGGAACATGTAACCCAGGGAGGTCATGGAATCTCCTTCTCTGAAGACATTCCAAACTCCCCTGGGACTATTTCTGTGTCCCAGGTTGGACTGCAGAAGGGTTGGATGGCAAGGTGACAGAAAGTTTGGACTGGATGACCTTCAAAGGTCCCTTCCAACCCTAACAGTTTTGTGATTCTTAATAAAGGCACTTGCAAATGAATCCTTCATTTCCTTGTAAGTTTTACTTTTAAAAAATTTTCCTTAGTGCATAATCTTTTCAAATTTTGAAATGCTGCTTCTAGAAAATTAAAATGGCATGAAGGAAGTGTAATGTATTCTAAAATTACAGCATTGGCTTCCATGATGCACAGTGATCGGTTATTGTAGCATGACAGAAAGAAAGATGGATTGATTATTTGAAATGTTCTTGATGACAGTAACTGAACTAGTAAACAGGAGTCATGTGTTTTTAACTTAGAACCTCTGTAATTTATGTTCTAAAACCTAAAAATACTTATATTTATTAAATAAATTGTCAATTATTAGTCTGTACAAAGGAGTAATATGTTCACTCTTGAAAAATGAAGTTTTATGTTTTAAGATTTAAACCATATTTTATGTTCATGCAGAGCTACATAAAAAGTGGATTTGACATACGTGTCAAACTACATCCTTCAGCTCAGTTTTAGCTTATCCCCAGCCTGGGGAGAAATTCACCTTTTAGTTGCTGCAGTGTGGGCCTCCACCTTGCATTTTCTCTTAAAGGAGATACACAGCTATTGTGATGTTAGCTTGTGGAAACTGTGTGGGAAGGAGAAAGTCTTGCATGTTTGTGAGAACCATGTATGTTCGAAGTTGGAAGGGTGGTGGAAGGTTCCAGGGTAGGGTTGGAGGGAGGAGTATCATATCTATTAGCTCAGTCCATTTAATTTTGGACTGTGTGCCGGGTACAGGTCAGGAGAGCGTTCAGCCCGGGAAGGGACTAGTGTCAGCAAATCCACATGCAGATGCTAAGTTCATGGTCTGTGCTTTTGGCAAGTGGTAAGTCTGTAACACTCTAACCATTAAGTAATGTTCTGGACTCATGCAGAACTGAGCGCAGTTAAATCCTGAGTTCTGACATATTTAATGTGCTTCAGTTGTTTAGTGTTAGTGACTAGGTATATTCTTTTCTGGTTTGAATTAGTTTTTGAATTAGTTTAAATAGAACAAATTTGATTAAAAGCAAAGGAGGAGTGTTTTTAAGTGTGTTGGAAGTAATTCTCAGATTGTAAATAGCAACAACTAAAACAAGGCATCTAAGTATTTCAGCTATATACAGTTATATACAATTTCATCTTAGATGAAATTGTATATATTCTCTATATCTAAGATGTCTATATCTAAATTGTATATATATCTAAGATGAAATTATAAAATACATATTAAATAACTTGATCAGACAACACAGAAACAAAACACATTCCAAACCAAACCCCCAACCCAAAACCAAAGAGAACAAAAGATTTAAAAAAGTCAATATTCAGTTTTAGATGGTGTAATATGAATGCATTAGACTGCATATCAGAATTCATAATAGATATGATTTCTGTTTTAAAGTAATCCATTAAAATAGCCCAAAATAATGAATATTCTCATTTCCATCACTTTTCTTAGTCATCAAAATTGTGATAGAAAAACTTATTCCTGCCTCAAGTTAAAATGCTTATATATAATCTTTGTCTTGAACTTATTTATTCTTGTAAAACTTGCAGTGTGTACTGTGCAGTTTTTCAAAAGCACTTAAAATTTCTTAAATTGAAAGTTCTATTGGCATGCATTTGTACTGTGTGATAAAGGGAGGAAATTAGTGAATTTGTAGGTGGGGAGGTAACAATACACTTAAACATACTGGGTTTAGCAGATTGGGAAACTATGCTGTGGGTGTTGTGGACTGCTTTATAAAATGAGGTCTAGTAAGCATGTTGGCTGTTCGCATGTATGTTTTCTCTAACTTTTTAAAGTGACATAGCTAGTTGGCTTTATTTTGAATTTTGAAAACTATCACTGTAGAGAGTGAGATCCAAGTGGCATTACCAATGCTAGCAGCAGTTCATCTTTCCTAAGATTGTGCTAACTCTACTATTTTGTTTAAGCTGCCCAAAGCTTATTTATTGCCCTTTTCTTTGTGGTGGCTGAGCAAATTGTCTTTTCAAAACTCCTTGCCATTCATCTTGTTTAGGGTTTGCAGTAAAAATCAAATCAAATAGTTTGCAGTAATTTATCCATTATATCTTAATATGTTAAAAAGGTCGTTCTATATGGATTATATGTTCTAAGAGCTGTTACTTTAAATTTGTTTGGCTGAGAGGTAAGGCCAACATTGATTATTATTTGTTAATCATACTGTGCCAATGATGCCATTTTTCTAATCTGGGAGAAGTATATGCATAGTGAGTCTGGTTTCTGTTCTTGAGTTGTTTCCTGTATTCTATATATGTGGCGAGGGAAGGACAAAACACTTCTGCAAAGTAGGATGGGTAGAATGTTTGAATTCTTTTTTACAGACTATTTTTTTTTAAATAACGGTATGTACACTTGATTTGTAATGCATCTATAGATAGCACAAGATTAATTTCTCTTAGAAAAAAGCTACCTATATTGAGAGCAATCTTGATAGAAAGGTAGGAAATTGTTTTATTTCCCCTAAAGCAGTGTTTGAATTCATACTGTTATTTGTTTAAATTGCAGCTCAGAGTGCAGTGATGGAGAATGGCCTACATCTGTGCCTTCCTATTTTACTGCTGTGGAAAAAGAGCAGTCCTCAAGTGATGAAAGCTGGGAGAGTATCTCGAGCAGGGAGAAGCATGACCCTGGTGATCAGAGGAGCAGCAGTGGTGTGAAAGAGGAGAGCACAGACTTCTGTTTCCAAGAGTATGCCTTTATTTTATTGGCTAACTTCCTATATCTTATAGCATCGCCAGTAGTAGGGTATTCACATAGCACTGCATAGAATAACATCTAAAAGCAGTTACCGTGCTAGCAACAGTCATTTGCCTATATCACAATAATCTGAATAATTGTATATACTTCAAATCAGGGAAAATACGACATTTCATGCAAGCAGTTCTGTGTAATGAAAAATACAGAAACAATGAGAGCATATTGACATGTAGTGTCAATATGGTTAATAGACTTAATATATTGATTTTAAAAAGCCAGTTAGGCAAGTTAATTGTTAAGATATACATGTTACATAAATATCCTTTGATACTGCTTAGAACTCCTTGAAAAGAATTTATTTATTGCTCTGCATTATTGCTTCTCCTATTACACTGGTGCTCATTTTCTGCAGCCCTCTCAGTGATTAAAGAAAACTTGAATTTCTTGCTTGCCCTAGTAACTTTAAACTTACTTTATTTTTCCAGTCATTCAGTACTTCATAAACTGTAGCTGCCATTGCTATAAGGCAAAATTTGTAGCTGTATACACCTAAGAAGAATGTTCTTGGCTTTTTTTCTAAGCATCTAATATTGACTCTAGTTTGAATCTTTATAAAGCAAAGGCCACACCTAAGTGTTCATTCAGCTTCTTCGACTCTTAGGTGCACAGTACCTATTGCTCTGCAGTCCCCTTTGTTGTTAACGCTTTTTTTGTATTCTCCACATTCTTGGGTCTTGAAGAACTAGTGTGACTTTAGGAAAACTTTATAACAACTCATCTCTTTCACAACAACAATAATGGAGCTGTGTGCTTTTTAACTGTCTTTGATATGAACAGCATGAAAATGTATTCATCTTTAACATAATCTGTCTTTCTATAAGGAAAGCGGGCCTCACAGCTCCATGACTCTGCCTCTAGGTGATTTCTGCTCCTCTAGAATATCGAGGAATAAGAGTCTTTCTCTTGCAAGATAGGTTCTCTTGCAAGTAGTAGCTCTTTGCATCACATTCAGTCCAAGCTTTGCCATGGAAGCTGCTCTGGATATCAAGACAATCTTTCTCCTTAATAGCTCTAGGAACTTGGAGATAAATAAGAAAATGTTTAGTACCAAATTTATTAACCCTGTCAGGGATGCTGTCTGTACTAGGGGAAATTGGAAACAAACTGCTTACTGTCCTGCTGGCCTTGAGCATTAGACAAAACTTTGCCACAGAATCATGGGTGTTACTGATTCTGAGCTCTGGGAATTTCTTGAATTGTTATGGCAAATGCTTAATTTCTAATCTGTGACTAGTCTGGGAAACATGCCTGTTTAGTTTTTGTGTTATGTTTGGCTTTTGTTGTTTATGTGTGTTTGTAACTTCTCTTAGCTTTTTAGTTTTAGCTTTTCATTTATTTATATAAAGGGAGCAGACGTTATTGGAGGAAGGTGAAATTGGTTGGTTACAGTACCAAGAAGACCTAGAAAGTAGCAGTGATGAGGAAAATGGTCCAATTAGTGATTTTGTACGTCTTGGATTCCTCTTGTTGGATGGTAATAACAATCTTGAGGATGACTCCAGTGTGAGTGAAGACCTGGATGTGGAGTGGAGGTATGCATTTGATAGTTGTCTGCTTTCATTTCAGAGGTTCTGTAGTTACTATTTTCTTTTCTGTGTAAGATGCAAGAAGTACTTATGACTATCAGTGTACACTTGCTTCAAGGACTAATAATCTCAGTTTTAATGATTAAGGTATTTCAACTGCTATGTATCTTCTAATGAGAGAAAAAGGAATAGATTTGCTATATCAGGCTGTGGTTTGAGAAAATTTTTGTGCCCTAAATATGCAAGGCATGGGTGTATTTTCTAATATAATTTTCAAGTGGAAGTATAACAGAAATAAGGCAATATGAATATAATCAGCATTCAAGTGAGTCCTATTTTATAATTGATCTTTTTCTCCTTTGAAACTGGTGTAAGTTAGTAGTTATAAATCTATTTTATTTCTCTTTGAAATGCCATGCACTTACCTAATATTACAATAATTTTGAATGCTTCACTCCATTTTCTGTCATTAGATTACTGAGGTTTATTGCAATCAATTTATTATAAAAGTGCTTCAAATACCAGGAATAAAGTGATTGGAGCCACATACAAAATAGTATAATGTGTTTGTTTTAGAATGTGATAGACAGAAGGCTTTCCAGTGAGAGACATAACACTTGCTCTCTTCTGCTTATTAAAATATAGACTTGAGTGCAGACATACCAACAGTGTTGTTTTCTCCTTATGAAGTTATATTGTAGAAAAGCATAAAAGGGACTAATGCATGAGAGTCCATACTAGAAGTAAGGCCTGTGTTCTTACACTGTCAGGCAGTAAACTAGCAGTTGAATTGTGTGATAGGCGCAGAAGCTGTCTTTTATGTGTTGGAGGTTAGCCTTGGTAAGCTTCCTAGTTACTAGAAACAGGAACAGAGATGTTGACGGTCTGTTAAGTTTGGTCTGCTGAGCATATGCAGACCTGTACATCATTTCACTTGTGCCTGTTTTAAGATTTAATTTCTGAATTTATAAAACAGAACTAAAAAAGGACCTGCCAAGCCATGAACTGTGACACATGATGTCGTCAAAATCTGATTGTTAGTTGTAAAGCAACCTTAATAGCATACATATTAGCTGAACTTATACTGTTTTACCATAAAAACTCCCATCTGGATGTTCTGAAGTATATACTGTGGGAGTATGGTACCACTGTGCTGGGACCAGAACTTCAGAACTGCCTCTGAGAGGCTGGGGCTGCCCCATGTGGGACACAGCTTGTTCCAGCTGGCTCCAGTGGACCCACCTTAAGGTGGGGCCTCTGGGAAGGTGCTAAGAAAGGATAAAAAATGCTGAACAGCAAGCAGTGTGTGAGAGAGAAATTAAGATGATGTGGGAGAAGCAACCCTGCAAACACCAAGGTCAGAAAGGAAGGGGAAGGAAGTGCTCTAGGTGCTGGAGAAGACCATGGTGGAACAGGTAGGGATTTGCTGATAGAACTGTGTCTGGGGAGAAGCCATGCTGGAGTAGTTGATGGACTGACGCCTGTGGGAAAAAAACCCATGTAGGAGCAGGAAAAACAGTGTGAGGAGGAAGTAATTGCAAAGAGGAACTAACCATGGAACAGACCACAACCCGTGTTCCTTTCCCTCTGCCCTGCTTGGGATAGGGAAACTAGAGGCCTCAAGGATGAAGGAGTGAAGTTGAGCCTGGAAATAAAGAGAGGGCTAAGGGAAAGGTGGTTTAGTTTTTGTCTTTGTTTCTTACCATTCAAATCTATTTTTATTGGCAATAATATTATAGAGCAGCCTAAATTAAAAAGGAACCTCAAAAGATCATCTGGTTCAACGTTTCAATTAAATTAAGGCTTTTCCTGAATTGAGTCTGTTTTGTCTGTGGTAGTGACTGATGACTCCTGGCCCTTTTTCTTGACCCATGAGCTTTTTATCTTATATACATGTCCAGTTGAGGCAAGGGCGGGAGAGATCAGCTGGCTGGGTATCAGGCTGTTATTAACAGGTGATGTGCAATAATTTGATATATCCAGACTTTGTTGTAACTATTTATTTTGAAAATAAAACCATGTTTCCTAACCTGTGTTTTTCAGACTACTTGATGAGTTTGGTGATGGTCTAGGACTTGCTCAAGGCATTCCTTACATGGAACCTCATTTTATCACATATATGGCACTAGATGGACACTTAGAAGCTGTGGAGGTATTAAAATATTTTTGATCATCTTATATCTGTGATATTGTGACATAAATAGTTGTAGTTGAATCATTTTTCGACTTCAAATCAGGACAATAAGAGAAAAATACTTTCCTGTGTTAGCTTGAACTTTTGGGTTGGCAAACATGAAAATACATCTTGAAAAATCTTTTAAAGGATGTACTCCAAGAAGTCATTTATCAGTACCTACTTCTTTTAGTATATGCATTTATTTCCTTGTAAGGCAAAGAAAGTTACTGGTTTCTACCAGTATAAACATATGCCATTTAATTCTAAAGATTTTTGCCAAATTCTCTACATAACAAAGGAAAGCTTATGCTTGAGTCTATGCTTGTAAGTTGTCTAGCTGTTTCAGGTTTTTTTGGCAAGAGTGCATTTGGATTTCTCAAATTTTTATTTATGAGCAGAAGACTCTTCTGTGTTTGACTGTCTTACTCTGTGTATTTTAAATTAAAAAAAAAAAGTTTAAAAAAAAACCCACAACAAGCAACAAAAACCTCCAATCAGGAAAAGAAACCACCTGAAAAAAAAAAGCCTTTTATCTTTACCTTGTTCTATCCCATTTCACCTGTCTAATTTTAGATATAGACCAAAGCATTTATTATCAGGAACCAGCTGGTTATGGTCTTTGTCTTTTGTTTATTAGTTGAGGTTGGTCAATGTCAGAGTGAGTATAAAGCTAGCTGAGATCTAGTTTGATGCAGTGTGACAATTTTTGCACTGCCAGAAATCTCTCCTGCAGGGTATTTGTCCAAGTAAGAGCTAAATGATGTGAAGACATATAATTTGGTGTTACAACAGCTGAACTGAATGTTTTGTAGGTTACGTAAGTTTAGGGCAGCAAGGGGCAATTTGACTGCTAGCACCCACTTTAAAGGGGTGAACCAGGCACTGTATGTCATAGTGTGCTTGCAGACAAAATATCACGGGCACTTTGAAATGCCCTCTAAAACTGGCAGACGGTGGAATAATCATAGATAATGGTTTTTTTTTCCATGAAATCTGCAAAGTCAATGATTTCCTGAATAACATTCCCTGGTCTTTTCCAAGGCAGTGGAAGGGGCCGTTCCCATAAGTTGGCAGTCATGCACTTTCCAGGTTTTGTACATCCCCCAAGGTATATAGGAGGTCATAATTCATGATCATGTATCACAGAACCTTCTCCAGCTGTGTAGGATCTTGTTAGCATTACTTGTTTAGAGACACTTCATTAATTTGGATAAGGTCTGCTGATATCCTTATTGTTAAAACAGTGTTTTGAAGCCATATAGAGAAGATTCTTGTCTCTTTCATAGTGGGTAGTTCTCACTACATCAATAAAAACAGAACTGCAAAAACAGTTGACCTCCGTTGCACCAAAGCAAGAAGATCTGTATAGAGAGGGGAAACTAATCCCTTTTTTTTTTATCTGCACATTAGCACTTGAGAAGGAGACTGAGTTTATTATGACTCCTAAGTTTCCCTTTCTCATTCCTGTATAACAACATTTGCCTAAGTACTCTGTCTGAAGAAATGTGTGCAGTCCTGTCAGAGTGACCTGTAAAAGTAGTCCTGGGTGATTATATGCATGGCTGGCTGAGGAGGTGCTGTAATTATGTTTGTGTCACCTGAAACAGAACGTCACTGAACACCATTAGCAAGCAGGCAGAGGATCTGGTGGTACAGGGCACTGTGAATGTGGAACAGGGCACTGTGAATGTGGAAAAGCTGATTCTCTTACGTAGCATTTGTGCTTGAAAATAGCACAAAAAGCATGTGAAACATTATGGTGGGCATAGAAGTCTTAGCATATTTGGAATTAGTTAGCAGAAAGTGATAACTGAGTAATAAAAGGAAGAGTTGTATGGACTGTGACCACATAGACAACACAGGTTTTGAGTAAGAATTCCAAGTATTCCTTTCAAATCTCAAGCAGAATGTAGAGCACATACTTTTACAGTATGAAGTGGTTACTAAAATTGTTCAGAAGATATGAGCAAAATAATTTACTGTTGCTTTGGAATTCTTGAAAGTATTTCAAAGCATCCAAATTTGAAGTGTATCTTAATTGGAGAAGAGGGAATAAGAGAGATCTATCACAAATAATTGTGACATTTGGACAGGAGAAGTAATTAAAATATTAGATACTTATTTTGAAAAGCTATGTTGTATAGCTTTTATAGCTCTCTGGGTTTCTAAAACTTAATAGAATATGTATGTGATTTTAAATATTTTTTTCTTACATCTGTTATAAAGAAACTAGATAGCTGGGAGTGTTTGATTTACTTCATTAGCAGTACAGAACAGGCTGGTTGCCTCTGCTGCATCAATGACTTTATAAATATTTCCTGTGCCAATTCACAGATGTAAGGAGCTCAAACCCTTGTAGGCTGTAACACTCTTGATTTTAACAGAAAAATGTCCAGCATTTTGTTTTTGCTGCATGGAGAAGTAAGCAGGCGCACAAGCAATAAGAGGAAGTACAGTTATTTTGAAGATGCATCTTATAAAAGTTATAAAACGGACACTGCTTTTCTTTGGATCTGAAAATGTGGCTTTCAGCCTCAGAGTAACTGTGGCTTTGTGCCTATAATGTTTCTTTTGTGTAGGTTTCGGAAGTAAGCAAACAATACAGTGCTTTCTGTTTGAGAATTCTCTTGCTGGATATAAACAGAAAAGTTTGACACATAAATAATATTGCAACCTTCTGTATCCCTGGGATCTTACCTAGTTTTTCCAGGTGTAGTAGTTATTCTGATTAAGCATACCTACTATTTATTCTCAGACCATTGGAGCAAAAACCAAATACAAATACTAAAATCATCTCAATGTTAGTAAGGTGGTACTGTCTGCTGTACCAGAATTTGATGGGCATTAGCTGTAAAATTGGAGCAGAGTTTTGTAGGGGAACTTGCACACCTGGGAATAACCCCAGGTTTTCCCTTAAACTGACAAATTTCTTGTTTCAATAGGAGCTGTAAATATTTCTTAGCTCATTCTGATCTCTCTCTGCCACAAAGGTTTGACTGTACATATAAAACTGCTAGTTTAGCTCTTTGGTAGTGTGGTAGCTTAAGCTGCCTTTTCACTGTGATTCAGGTCCGGGCATGTTTTCAGTTGCAGCTGAAAGTTCAAGAGGAAAGACTACTGAAGAGGTTTCTGTATAGTCCAGTGTTTCTCTAGTATATAGAGCTTTTTAGTTAAGTGTGTTCCCAACATTACAAAAATATCATGCTGTCTTACACTTCTTACTAAGAATTTTGTGGCCAACAGTGTAAATAATTTTCAAGCTGATTAGAACAGTAAGAAGTTGTATTTAAAGGATGTGACATTCATTCAGGGTGTGAACCCAGTGTTTCTGTGTTCTTGGTTCTTCAGTTTCAATTTGTGTGCTGTTCAAACAGGTAGTACATTTCTCATCAAATACAACCAAATATTCTGAGTTCTGTGATTTGTATTTTTTTTTCTACTGGATATCTTCTCAGTGTGTTACACAGTTGAATGCATGATGTACACAGCAAATACACACAGCAAATATGGTGTAGACTTGTAGTCTTAAAGATTCTGTATGGTAAAAAAATTGAGTATAAAAAAAGTTACTTCAGAGCATTCTATGTGTCTTAAGATTAGAAGTATCTGCATGGATCTTGGGGTCTTTATTTCTTCAAGTTTACACTCTTAGTATAGCTAAGGTACTTAATATCTTCTGTGTGTGCCTGAATAATTTAATAATTGAGGCCAGGAAACACATTGAGGCATTTATTTTCAGAAGCACACTGAAAGGACAGTTTTAGATTGACAAGCTTTATTACATTTTCAACTTGCTGCTTTTTCTGTAATTTTATAAAATTAACAAATGGTCATTGTGGATTAGGTTGTGACTGTCCTCATACTCTATGAATGCTTTAAAAGCAAGGCATTGCTGTTTTGACCTTTTGTTTCATCTCATTCATTACAAAAATGAAAATGATGAAATGGATAGTTTGACAGGCATATCTTCCATTTTAAAAGTAATGCTGCTAGAACTGGATTCTTTTTTTATTTGTTTGTTTGTTTTGTATGAAATGTTACATTTATGAATAATAGAACTTGATTTCTGCTTACCCCTTTCAGTCTGCTCTGACACAGTTGGAGTCTCTTGCTTTTGATGTTGAACAGACTCATCCACCAGCTACAAAAGAAACCATAGATAGTCTGCCACAGATTTTTGTCACAGGTAACTGCAATGGTGTAAAAAATAATGTAAAAGTAATTTCCACAAAGTTTTTAAGAACAAGTTCAACTTTCTCTAATACCATAGATGCAGTATTTAAGTATTACATCATTTTGCATTACTGCATAATGCTGTTTTAAGATTTTTGAATCTGAGTGTAATTTTGATCCATTTGGAAAAGTACTCTTTAATGGAGTTACTGGGACTGTACTTTGTAACCATTAGTGATACTGTTGATAATATATGTATTTTAATTTGAGCTTATCTTAGATGTAAAACAAGGTATTAATGCTTTTTCTTCATCATGGGTTTAGGTCAAGAGCAGTGTTGTACTATCTGTTGCAGTGAATATGTGGAAGGTGAAATCATAACAGAGCTACCCTGTCGTCATTTGTTTCACAGACCTTGTGTAACTCTTTGGTTACAGAGAGTAAGTACTACAGGACTGGTGGAGGGTTTAGGGGCAGGGGGGGTTGTGGATGTTGTGTATTCTTCTGGGAAGAAGAACTTTTAACTCTTTGAAAATGTGGGATGAGTTACCAAGAATTTATGAAATATTATTTTAATTTATGCATTATGGAACCAAATTCTAGTGCAAGTGAGGAAAAAATTACATTTGTACTCACCTGAAGGGCAGTTTCTTTAATAGAGGGAATATTTCTGTAAGGGAAAACAGGTTTTCCTTTACTAAGAATGAAGGACATGGCTGGGTTATAACTTGTTTAGGTACAAGAAAAGTTTTCTTTACTATGTTTCTATCTTGCAGTAAAGACAATGGAATCGTTTTCTCTGAGAAGAGCAAAGGATTTGTTCTATCTTATCACAATGTCAGACCCATTTATCGTGGCAGCTAAGGCTGGCAGATGAAATACTGAAATGCTTGTAGATTAACATTTTTTTTAATTACCTTTAGTAATTCTATATGATATTAGACTTAATTTTCATGATCTGTAATCAGTTTGCTTCCAAATGTCTTAAAAAGGCATCATGTTGAAGCTAGACTAAAACAACCATAATTAATGAACTGATATGTTTTTTTTAGTTGCACTTCCACTCTCCTTTATGTGCAGTGCAAGCCTGGACTTGGTAGTTCTCAGTGAGCTTACAGTGTAACACAATTTCCTCAAAAGTATAAGAGAAAGATTAATTATTTTACCATGGGGGTCATATTAGAAAAACTTTAGCATGGAGGGCTGATGGATTTAGTTGATGGGTTTATAAATTTTTTTACCTTGATAGTGTTGATTACCATATTCATTTTTCTCGTTAAACATGTCCTGCCTTTTTTTTTTTTTCTGTTGTCATAGTAAACTACTATAGCTGAAAACAAGGACAAAATACTTCATCTTAGATTTGGGCTGTAACTAACTTATTTTAATCCTTGCCTCAAAAAAAAAAAACTAAAATCCATGCTGTGAAGAAGAACTTGGAGAGAACCTGGTGCATTTACTATGTAGCTGGTGTAAAAACAAAACAAATCTTTCTTCTGAGTTTGTCAGCTCTAAGTAGCTGTCAGCTCTAGGTAGCTATGCAGTCAAATTTGAGCTTGAGGTGGTGCTGTTGTGGAGACCCTAAATACTTTATAAATAATAGCATTTAGCTTTTCAGTAGAATTGAATGCAAACAACCTGTTATTTTTTTTCTCTCTTTTTGTAGTCGGGAACATGCCCTGTTTGTCGTCATGTGCTTGCACCTCTACGTCATGAAGCAGCTGATGACTCTGTTTTTTTTGATTGATGTTTCAGTATCTTCTATTAACATTGCTACAGGACCCTCAGATTAGGGTTGGAAATAAAGTCTGCCACCAAAATAAAAAGTGAATTTTACCTGTTTTTTAACTATAATGTGAAAACAGTTCAGTATAAAATATTGATATATAATCATGGATTGGGTTGGGTTGGAAGGGTTTCTAAAGATGATCTGGCTCCCTCCTTGCTGTGTGCAGGGACACCTTCCTCTAGGCCAGATTGCTCCAAATTCCATCCAGCCTGGCCTTGAACACTTCCAGAGCTGGGGCACCCACAGCTTCTCTGGGCAACCTGTGACAAGGCCTCACCACCCTCACAGTAAAGAACTACCTCCTAATATGTAATCAAAACCTACTTTCTTTTCATTTGAAAGCATTCCGCCTTGTCCTGTCATAAGCCATTGAAGATGGTCCCTATCAATCCTTCTTGTGGAGTCTCTTAAGGGACTGGAAGGGACCTCAAAGCTTTCTCTTCTCCAAGAGGAAAATCCCAATTCTCTCAGCCTTTCCTCATAGCAGAGGTGCTCCATCCCTCTGATCACCTTGGTGCCTCCTCTGGACTCTCTCCAGCAGCTCCATGTCCTTCCTGTGCTGGGAGCCCAGGGCTGGAGGCAGCTCTGCAGGTGGGCTCTCAGCAGAGCAGGGCAGAGGGGCAGAATCCCCTCCCTGCCCTGCTGCCCACGGGGCTCTGGCTGCAGCCCAGGACACACTTGGCTCTCTGGGCTGGCAGTGCCCATGGCTGGCTCCTGCCCAGCTCTCACCCACAGCACCCCCAAGTCCTTCAGGGCAGGGCTGCTGTGATCTGCTCATCCCCAGCCTGGGCTGGCACCGGGGATTGCCCTGACCCAGGTGCAGCACCAGCACTTGGCCTTGTTAAACCTCATGGGATTGCCAAGGGCCGCTGCTCGAGCTTGTCCAGATCCCTCTGGCTGGCATCCTGTCCCTCAGGAGGGTCACTGCACCACTCAGCTTGCTGTCAGCTGCAGATTTGTAAAGGGAGCACTTGATCCCTTTGTCTGTGTCATTAATAAAGACATTAAACAGTTCTGGTCCCAGTAGGGATCCTCAAGGGCCACCAGCTGTTGTTGATCAGGACGCTGAGCCATTGACTACCACCCTTTGTACACGGCCATCCAACCACTTTTAACCAACTCATCAAATCCATTTTCAATTTAGAGAGAAGGATGTTGTGGGGGATGATGTCAAAAGCTTTGCTGAAGTCCAGATAAATGACACCTGTAGCACTTTCTTTATCCACTGCTGTAATCACTCCATCATAGAAGGCCACCAGATGGGAAAGAATGAGAAAGCAAGAGGAAAAAAATAACCTTGTTTCTGTTCAAGTTTCATGTTATCTGTACGTGCACTAGTACATAGGAAGCATTCAAGTTCTGGCAGGTGTTAAATTAATTTGTTTTGACCATTAGATAAAGAGAGAATTTTTTCCTAAGTAGCCATAGCAGCAGTAACTAAGATAGTGTGAAAAGAGTTTCCCTCAAGGCAAAGGGACAGTTTTAAGGGTTTTGGATAAGGTTGCATGGTAAGCTGCCTCATAAGTTGAAACTCTGTAGATGCCTTCCATGTCATACAAGGCAGAAAGCCCCTGTTTCCCCTTCTCTTATTCTGTGCTTGGTTGAAAACCTGAGAAAAACACACTCTTCTTTTATAAAGTAAAGCTGCAAAATGCAACTACTCTCTTAAAAAATAACTCGGTATGAAGCACATAAGCTGCTTATATAAACTGTGAAAAGTGCTTGGATCAGAGTGTCTGGGTTGAAAGGGCCCTTACACATCACCTGGTTCTAACGGCCCTGCCGTGGGAGATCCAAACCCCAGACAACCTGTTCCAGTGCCTTACCACGCTCACAGGAAACAATTTTTTCCAATATCTAATCTAAACCTTCTCCCAGTTTAAAACCCTTACCCCTCCTCTTATCACTGTTCTCACCCTGGTTAAAAGTTCCTCTTCAACTGTTGTGTAGCCCCCCAGGAAGGCTCCTTTAAGGTTCCCCTGGAGCATTCTCATCTCTGGGCTGAACAGCCCTAGGTCTCTCAGCCTGTCCTCACAGGGCAGGTGCTCCAGCTCCCTGGATGTTTCTGCAGCTCTCCTCGGGTCTGCTTGAGTATGCCTATGTCCTTCTTAAGATGAGGGCTCCAGAGCTGGACACAGCACTCCAGGTAGGGGGAGAATTCTCCATGGGAGTGAAGCAGGGAGACAAAATCATCTCCCTTGACCTGCTGCCCACAATCTTTTAACACAGCCCAGGACACGTTTGGCTTTCAGAACTGCCAGTGCATCTTGCTGGGTCATGTCAAGCTTTTCATCATGCAGCATCCCAAGTACTGCTAGGTACTTTTCTCAGTTGGTTCTCTGCCCAGCCTGTGTTTTATGTCGTACTTGGAATTGCCCCGGCCCAGGTGCAGGACCTTGCACTTGTCTCTGTGGAGCTTCATGAGATCCACCCAGGCCCCTCTCAGGCCTGTCAAGGTCCCTCTGGGTGACATCCCCTCCCTGCAGTGTGTCCATCACACCACACAGCTTGGTGTTGTCAGCAGATTTGCTGAGGGTGCTCTGATCCCACTGTCTGTGTCACTGACAAAGGTGTTCAGCAGGGCCAGTCCAACAATAACGCTGGAGGAATCTGCTTGTCTCTGGTCTCCACCTGGACACACAGGGACCACAACCCTTTGAAGATGGCTGTCCTGTCTGTCCAATCTGTGTCTCTGCCATTTAGAGAGAAGGCTGTTGTGTGGCAGAGGAGTGAAGGACTCCTCTCAGGGCAGTGGGTCCTGGATCCCAAATTGGGGTTCTGTTCCCACTGTCAGCACATCTCTCTGTTTGAGTGCACTGTCCAAGCAGGTTGGAGTCTTGTCCTGTCTTTCCTTTCAATTTAATTCCCTTTTGTCGTCTTGTAACTCCTCTGTAATCTTACCTGCAGATCTCTGCAACTGCTCTCACTCCGTGGACTAAGAATAGAAACAGATCCCCTTAAAGAAAGTCCTCAGGCAAAAAATCCAGTTCAAAGCCACCCCTTTCTTTTTGAAATCTCTACAGTTTTCTGCAGTTTACCTCTTCTGGGATACAGCCCTAAATTGTCTGTGCACTGTCACTTCCTATTTTCTTTTTGAACCTGCTTCCTTCCTTTCTTCCTTTGCAGACTGTCCAAGTCATTTCTTCCTGGTGTTTCCTGCCATCTGTGTATTGCTAACTTCCCCTCTTCTTTCAAACTGCATTGTATGCCATATTTGTTTTATGTTGCTCATTCTACCTTGCCTGTACCCTCAACATTGGAAATTCCTCCACGGCCTGATTGCTGCAGCCAAGGCTACCTCCTGTTTTGGTGTCTCTCCTAAATTTTTTCATATTAGTGAGAAACAAGTCAAGAAATTCTTCTCCTCTGGTCTGTCTTCATCATCTGGACCAGAAACCTACCTTCAATGCTATCCTGTATTTACCTGGACCTCTTGCAGTTGGCCGTGCGATTTTCCCTGCCAAGATCCATGTGGCTGAAGCCTTCTATTGGGATTGTGGCCTGCAAATGTGATTCTTCCTGCCGCTGAGGAAAGGCTTCTTCATCAACCTCCTCTCCTCCTTCAGGTAATGTGTAGTAGACACCAACCATAAGGTTTGTGTTGTTAGCCTAGTCTCTAATTTTGCTGTTCTTCAAGAACAGCTTTGTGCAATCAATCTCATTTTTGGCGTAGAGGAAACTTTCCCCATTTCTCTTTTTTGTTTGTCCTTTTTGAATAGTTTGTAGTCAACACTTACAGCGCTCCCAGCAAGTTTCTGTACTAGCAATCAGGTCGTAATTATGTCTCATCTTTTGTGAAGAGGTTGGTACCAGCTGGACTTTTAATCTCTTGCATGAATTCAATGCAAGGTCACAAATATGTGAGTCTTTGGAGGGTCTTACACTAACAACATTCAACTAATAGCACCTTTGTGTTTGCTTAAGCAGTTTTTCCATTTCTCTGTTGGATTTGTCAAGCCTCGTGGGATCTGAAGTAGCTTAAGTTGATTACTCATTTTATTTCTTTCTTTATTTTAATTCCTCACAATTATCTCCTCGTATTTCTTCGGGTTTTTTTTTTCTGCTTTATCAGTTGTCTGTGGTCTTGCTTTGGAGTGAAAGTGTTCAGCTGAAGCTCTCGCTGTGGGCAGTTTTTCATCTGCCTGAGCTCACCAGCTGTGTCTGCTTCAGAATTGTGTACCACTGTTCCTGCTTACAGCTTGGCTCTTAGTGCACTGTTACCGCTGGGGATTATCTGACAGCCTTGGAGCCCCAGGATGTGGTGCTACTTTTGGCTCTAGTGCTTTCCTTGAATTTTCATACTCTACATTTAAAATAATCTGCCACTGTCTTTGCATGGTATCATTTCCCCTCAGAATATATCTCTGGTGTATTAGTGTTTTGGCTCAAACTCCGGGCTTTAATTTGCTGATAATCAGATTAATCTCCTTTTTACATTGTGGGAAACTGTGTGCTCAGTATCTGATACCAGAGACACAGTCAATAGCATATGCAGAAAAAAAAAGAAAAAAGAAAGGAGAAGACAAAACATAAACCTCACATCCCCCAAAACAGCTTTTCAATCTAGTAAATACACTGTGCAGAAAGCCAACAATCTTGAACAAACAGTCCATATCTGCTTAGAACACGCTGAAAGTATTTTCTTTTTGTTGCTTTTAACATTTTCTCTTGAACTTAACTGAAAGGTAGGTGATCAAACTTTTAGGGACAGCATGTAGGATCAGTTGTTAAAGGTTCAGCCATTTCCAAGATACTACCTTCTTGTTGTATTTTTAAAGATATAAAGTTTGTTTAAAGAATTGCAAGGTTGAGTTGCACAAAAACTAAGTGTTGCAAGAACATAATTCTTCTGAGCATGAAGGAGAATATAGTTTTTGAGAACTTTTTACTCCAAAGATAGTTTACCCATTTTAAATTAAAATGATGGTAATTAAATACATCTCACAGGAGAGGGGAACTTGTTGACATGAGGATATGATTTGATATTTGTGCCCTATTTTGCAAAGTACAGAATTTTCCTAACTTTGGAGGATTTGGTTTTTTGGTGGCACTAGCAAGGCCTACTGCATGATCCTTTGAACTCTTCTTTTTTCTGGGTTTTTTTGGGTTTTTTGTTTGGAGGTGGTGGTGTCGTTGTTTATAGAAATCTCTCCTGTTTGGGAATTACTGCTTTACAGTTTGAATCCTAAAAGCTGTATTAATATTGTAGTGATGCTGCATAAATACTTAGGTGTATTCTCACAAAACTCCAGTTTTTCTTACTTGAACAGAACAAGGGTAAAAGTGTGGCTTTCTGAGGCTTTCAGACAGAATTTGTCCAATACAGGCTTCCTTGAGTAGCTTTTAAGTGGTTAAAGATCAAGAAAATTTATTTATATTGTAACATTCCTATAAGATACCGCTATTTCCAGTGAACAAAATATACTGCTATAGTTTGTAGTCTCGTTCTTTCTCAGAAAGCCAAGTAAAGACTGGAACAAACAAAATTCAGGTTCCTCCTTGATCAGCCCACTGCTCTACCTTGAAAATACATTATTTTCTTTCCAGTTGCTTTTTGTTGAAACAGATGTAATGAGGTTTTGTTGGACAACAAGGGTATACAAAGAGAGCCTTCTTTACACTGAGGTTTGATTCTTTATGGAGTAGGGCTCAATTACTGAATTGTAGAACAGCTGGCGAGGACTAGTAGATAAGGCTCCTTGTCTTGTGTTACAAGGAGACAAGTGGGCTGACAGTCATCTCTGCATAGCCGTTGGATGTACAGACCTGGTAACAAAGGCTTAAACCTTTGTTTAAACCTTTTAAAGGTGTTCAGGAGCCTTGAAGTTCCCCTGATTTTTGCTATTGTATCATTGAAATCCAGTGCAAACTAACCCAAACAAAACCTGGTACTAATCAAAGCCCAGAGAGTGCAAGGGTTCATCATAAGCTCATGCCACATTCCTTAAATGCAGTGTAAAACATAATTGAAAATAAAAGTTCTCTTCCCTAGGTTTGAAGCAAAGTTTTTCAGATTACTTTGGACAGAGAGAGTGGAGCTTATTTTGCTGAGAATATGATGTATTTGCCATGGATATAATTAATTCCCAAAGCACATTTCCAGGTACATTATCTTTCTCTTTGAACTTACAATAGAATCATCCCTGAAAAGGTCTGTTGTGGTTTAGTGAATTTAAGACTATTGCCATAAGGGACACATTTTAAAGCAGCAGCATCAGAGTGGTTTATTTCATAAAATGAGTATGTGCAGCTGTAATAATCCTACTTGACATTTTCCTTTTAATAGGACAATCTCTCTTTGGTGATGCACTAACGTGAGCACATCTGAATTGATACTATCAATGCAGTAGGTAAGTAGGTATCCTGTTCTGAAAAATGCCAAAGATGGAAAAAGAAAAACAACCCTGGCTCAGTAATTTCAGTTTTATTTTATCTTTTTATCTACACATTTTTACAATCCATGCTCTTTCCCTGTATTTTTTGGTTTTGGTTTTTTGGTTTTTTTTTTTTTTGGTGTTGGTGTTGGTGTTGGTGTGTGCTTTAGGATATACATAGTAGCAAACAGGAAAATTTGTTAGTTATCTGCAGTTATTTGCTCAAGGTGGTACACGCAGACAGCTAAGATGCATACTTATTTGGACAAGTGAAAAAATATCACTATGTGGAGAGTAAGTCCTTTTATAGGCTAGTAAGCAAAATATGTTTTAATAGATTTTATTGTCCTAAAATTCCTCATAATTGTAATCTTTTTCCCATCTTAAGTTTCTGTATAGATAGACAATTACCGTGCTCTGAGCCATGTATTATAAATAATTACACACAGAACAACTAATGATGGTTATTAATGAGTAAGTATGAGGATTTAAGGATGTATTGAGGCTAAAATGTAAAGGGCATGATTTTCATTTATACTAGAGTTGCTTTGCCCTCCTGAGGCTAAAGAAAAGGCTCTCAAGAAGATGTAGAAGACAATTAGGTAAGAAATAGGAAGGAGGATTAGTCTAGGTGGTTTCTTTACCTCCATTTAAATCACAGTAAAAACAAGTCCTTTTTTTCAGTTGTGAAGCAGAATTGTCTTTAGCTTACCAGACAGGAGCCTTTGAAAATAGTCAAGGAAATCAATGAAATTTAATGTGATGGTGAGAATTCCAAGGCAGGTTAGGTATTTTATGTCAGATTTTCTAATTTACAAGAACCAAGGGCTAATTTTAGTATTGAAAGTTCTACTGATAGGACCTGGCTGATCTTTCATATCTTTGTGTTAAGAAAACCTAAAGAGGAAATAAATTTCTTAATAGGATATAAAAATAATTTATATTGTATATCAAGATTCTTCTTTATTGTATATTGAGTACTATGCTAATATGTATGACCTGCTAATTTGGAAGATTGTCTCTGTCAATGGGTAGAAGAGTTTCCCTGTGGATGAGTGGAATTCCCTCCTCTTACTAAAAGCAGAAACATAAAAAATGCTTTTCTAACATTGCTTTAATACTGCAGTAGGAGGATGTCAGCTGCAGATGCACTGCCACCAGTTTGAAAATGCTTTTTGCATATTCCAGACATCCTTTTATAAATTGTTAACTTGCTTTGCTAGTCAAGGAAGATGTTCTTGTCAGCAATACTGTAAATAGATTCCTCTTAAGCTATTTTAGTGAAATGAATTGGAGCCTGCATCCTGTACATGCCTTTGTCTTCTTCATTGTTTTAACTCCCCAAATCACAAGTCATGTAAGCAAGAAAGAAGTTTTGCTATAGAGATTAAAAATAGGATTTAGTCCTCTTATTTACATTAAGGCTTCATGAGACTGTGAGGCTTTTCTTCTGACAATGTGAAAAAGAACTGAATGGACCAACACAAAGCAAATCTAGCATCACACACAAATAAAAAAAATAGCCTGACTAAAAAGTTTGCTGCTGAATGGTGAGCTTTTGGGACATGAGTGAATAGCACAATTTAAACAGAAGTGATGCAAGTGAACAGGGGATCCTCAGCAGTGTCTGTCACTTGCAGATAGCCACAGTCCTCCTTCAGTTATCTTTCTCCCTGTGACACAGCAAGTATCTTCCTTGGAGCTTTTGAAACAAATTTCTAGTTTACCAGGACTTTTGGTGAAGAGATGCCCTTCAGGTCCTTTCACTTCATGCAGTTTTCTTCTGAAAATAGCCAGCAGGAAGGGGAGAAATGGGAGCAGAAAAAGTGTGGTCTTTCAAGTGAATCTAGGCAATCTACAGTATCAACCAAGACACCAAATTCAGTTGTGAGTAGAGGGAAGAAAGCCAAAAAATGGAATGTGTGGCACAAAAATACTTTTTGGCAGCTCTGTCCCACAGCAGAAAGCATGGAAGCTCCTGAGGCACTGCTGTCTGACCCGCTGCACTCCTAGCTCTTCAGGAAATGTGGAGCCTGATCACTATAACAGATTCAAAATCTCTTGGTCTAAATCTTACACAACCTATGAAACAGTTTCTTTCTGACTGAGAGGAATAACTTGCATTTATTGGTGTGAGGGACACTGAAAGTGTGCCAGTGTGCCCTGCCAGTTAAGGGTATGTTCATGAGACACCCGTGACCTACAGAAGGGTCTCTATCTTAAATTATCAGTATTGAGTGTGTTACTGTACACTCTCCTGCTCTGAATAATTTATCAGATCTAACTGAAAAAAAGAAGCATCAGTTAATTTGTTGATAAAAATTAATTTCTGTTCTGTTAGTGACGATGGTTTGATGAATGACTGTAATCAGAGGCATATTATTGCTGCTACATTCAGTTTGTGTTAGTGGGGAAGTATCTGAAGGTAGCATTTTCTCCTTCCATACACCTTCCAGAGGGAAGGTGTCTCTTTGTGGGCATAATGCAAGCACAGGGCACCAAAAGCATCCTCTGGATATTTCATTTTCAGAGTAAATACATATTCAAATTGTAACTTATATTCTAAACAATTATAGATTATTTTTGTTTTGTACCTGGGATGCCAGCACTTCCAGCAACTGTTCCTCTTCTGTCCTATGTTAGACATGACATCACGCATCTGAGGGAGACAACTAAATTTTTCCCCACCTACCCACTGCATTTTGAAGTTATCAGCAAGACAGTATAATTAGTTAATTTGCATTGACATTTATGTTGCCTTGTTATGCTGTGAATTGGAGCACAGTGTAGAATGTGAGGTAGCCTCAACTCCTCTACATTACCAGAAGATTAGATGCACTCAGGGAGTGTACTGCAATGCAGGGTAGCAGCTTGTCAGAGACTTTAGACAATATTGCCTTTAAAAAAAAATGGTGAGAGCATGTCAGGGCTGATCCAGTTTTTCATAGATTTTTTTGCATAGTTTCAGTGTTCACTAGATAATCATCTGAATACTAAGAGTTGATACCACAGGGTGCTGTACTGAAGTACAGTATCTGAATAAACTGTTTGGGGTTTTTTTTACATAATTACCTGCCTTCAAAACTGAGATCACAGTACAACATCTGGTGGAATTTCTAGTTCACTTTAAAGCTCCAGAGATCAGTTAGAAATTCTTTCAGGCTTTTCATTATCCAAGTACAAAATATATTAAATATTGATGAACTTCTTGAAGCATTGTGATCTGTCATTACATCATTTTAATTAAAAAAAAACTAAAAAATAAATGTATACATTTATATTGGCTACAGTTAAAATTGTTCTTGTGCAGCTTTTTGCAATCATTCTTATGAATGCTATTTATGTTTTCCTGTATCACATAAATTAAGCTTTGATAAAGGTCTAATTCTTCAAAATTCTTGCTGCTCTCTCGATGCATAAAATTCAAATATATTTGCAGTTCCCAAATGTAAAACTCTGTTGCTGTTATATGACACACATCCTCATTCAGACACAAATTAGTTTTTTTTTCTTTCCTGAGGTAAAAAAGGAGTGAGAGAGCAAAAAAGTAGCTAAGCCTTTGTCTGTTTCCTTAAGTGAGTCTCTTGTCCTCTGTATGTGTGACAATTTGACATATGAGGTGATGATTAATTTTGCAAAATTTCAGAAGTGTAACTTAGAATGGCAGAACTGCTTGAAAGATGTTGTGAAAGTTCAGTTTGAAATTCTAAAATACATATTCATTGCAAAGATGCTTACATGCCTGCAAGCATTTGCATTCCTTTCTATGCTACTTAAAAAGCTAATGGAGGATAGATAGTACTAGATGCTAAGTGTTAACCTTTCAGCCTTTAAATGTCTTTGTCAGGAGCTTTATTATATTTTCTTAACTGTGACCACTATCCTTTTTTCTCTTGAGCATCTGTGTAATACAACTGGGAAGTGATTTATAGTTCAAAGTAGGGAAGCAGAAGATTGAAGGTTGTCCCTCAGTAGCTACATACAGACTGCAGTGTGCAAGGGAAAATGAAAAGCCTGGTTATTTTCCAGAAATCTTAGTAGTGACATCCTTTTCAGGCAATATTCCCACTGAATGTACTAAATTAATATTAAATAGATTTAAGTTTTTCTTCACAACTGTATTATTCAATGCAGAAGCATCTGAGTTCTTCTAAGAGCTTTTATTTGCTACTACTTCAAGGCATATGCTATTTGTTTACTTTAGCTATTCATAAAACTTTAGTTTGTGGCTTTTATAATTTTGACACAGTAAATTCTAGAGCACTTGATAAATAAAGCATTAGGGATCATTGTAAGCAATGGGGGAAAAAAAAGAAAGAAAAGAAAAGAAAAACATTACATTTCCTAAATGCTTGTATAAAATAGTGTGGGATTACACAAAGAATATGTGTAATCTGTGCAGTAGGAGTGTATGGTCTACTGGAGACTGAAATGTCAGCAAAATAGATATATTTTAGATACAAATGGGCAGTCTTTCCTTGTCAGCTGTCTCAACATGATCAGATTACAAAGTGGTTGAATGATCTCTGCAGAGCTTTCATGAGGGTTGTGAAGGAGGACAAGACAGAATCTTCATGAAGTTTGGCAGGTAGCTTTGCAGTGACACATTTATTCAAGAAGGCGTCTTGGTGCTAGGGACAGGAGGCTCTCTGGCACTTCACACTATTGTAGTGTACATGTATTTGCTGCACTTTGTCTGGCCAAATACTGAATTTCAGAAGTCATCCTGTAGCCATAACTGTGGTGTTAAGTGTCCTAATCCTGCAAAGAGACTTAGACAATTTAGAGAGATAAGCAATCACCAGCAATATGGAGCTCAATGAGGGAAAGTGCTGGATGCTGCACCTAGGATGGGACAACCGTGGGTGTAGGGACAGACAGGAATGAGAGGCTGGAGAGCAGCACCGTGGAAAGGGACCTGGGTGTCCTGGTCAGTGGTAGGTTGGATCTGAGCCAGCAGTGCCCTGGCAGCCAGGAGGGCCAGCCCTGTCCTGGGGGTTTCAGGCCCAGCATCACCAGCTGGGAAAAGGAGGGCATTATCCCACTCTGCTCATTCACCAGGACCTTTGTAGCCCTTCTATCCATGCTGCTCTGCCAAGTGCTGCCTGTGCTAAAGTGCTTTCCAGGTTCAGTTGGAGGTGGCTCACATGGAGCAACAGGGCTTTGCATTATTCCCAAATGTACAGAAGGAAGGAGGAGACTTTGCTCCCTGATGTTCAAAAAGGAATTTAGGCCAATACACACTTGTGGAAACTCCAGTCAAGAAAACCTTTGCCCTTCCAAGAGTCTTAAAAGTCAGAAAATATTTTTTCTTAATCTCAATACTATGATGTAATAGCTGGAAGGATACAAAACCCATATTGCTTAAGATGTCATTAAATAGATGGGTTAGTGTTTATCATGTATTTAAAAATTAGTCCAATTCTGTAATTTCAGCAATGTGATTTTAGAGTAACTAAATGCAATCTGGTACGTTTTTACGTCTCTTTATGTATGTATATAGGAGAGAGCAGTAAAAGCATTGACATTAAGATGAGAGGGTGGAAACCGATGGTTCATTCACTTAAATATACAAATTTTTGGCAGATAGGGTTCTGTCCTTTAGCTGGTCATCTCTCAGGTCTGCCAGGAATGGGTACTGTTTGAGTGGTCTCTATTTTGTTTTTGTGAAAGTATTTTGTTACGTACTATTGCTGCTTCCTGTTGGTATCATATATGAAGATAATGTAACATCACAACAAAATCTGAAAGCTGAAGAATCTGTTTCTGTCAGTTGTGCACTTAAAATATTTTTCTGTTTGGGTCTTCTCTGGCTGTAAGTCTGTTTTCACACTTTTTTTTTCTCAGAATAGGAAATTTGAGATTAAAAGTTGTGATGCAGTTTTGACCAGAGCTGAATATAGTTAAGCGTTGGTTTAGCCCAGGCTCATGCAGATGTCTTTTTTATTATTATTTTTCAGTGCCAAAATTCAGCAGCTCATTTTAAAGTTGGTTGTCCTTTCTGCATCCCTGGATTTTTAGCTCCATCATTCACCTTCTCCTAACACCCCAGAGAAAGGTAAAAGGCTGTGACAATGATTGCTAGGGGGAAATACCAAGAAGATTAGGGGTAAAAGAAATCTGATAATAAACGTAGTTTCTCCTTGGCATAAGGCAATTTAGAAATAGTTCATGGAATGTAAAAGCCTGTGATACAAATGTATCACATGCATTGGTATATTTTGCATGTGACTGTAATGTTCTGTTCATTACATCTATGCCCATTTTTTCTGCATATTTGGAAGTACTTTTCCACACAAAGTGAAATAATTTGTTTTTAATACAGTGCAGATGAAAATACAAAATTTTTGTTGTTTGGTTACTGGAACTTTATTGTTGACATTGGTCTGGTTGGTCTTAAAAGAAGAATTTAGATAGACTGTTCTTATGTTTGTAATGAAATTTTTTTAAAAATGGAACCAAATCTCTGCATGTTTTAACTGCATTGATTTCTGTCTGTTTTTCCTAGTTTGCTTTGGCATATTAAGTCCAGGCAGTGCACTGTGTTTTTATACACTAGACTAATAGAACTCTGCAGGTGTAGGAGAGAAATCATACTGTCCTTATCAGAAACAGTCCTGTGGTGAACATCATCAAGAAAAGGAAAAAGCCACTGTGCTAAAACCTGGAAAATGTTTTTGCTGCAAGCAATGAAAATGAAAGAGAGCGCATACCTATTACATCTCTTGTAAAAAAAGTGGCAGAAAGTTAAATGCTTTCTAATAACCCTTTGATTGTTATCATGATTCTGAGCACTCAGACGTGTTTGAGGTGAAAACCTTTCTTTTTTGAGAGCAGGAAAAATGAAACACACAAGAGAGGAGGAACATGAGTATATTTTTTGTCTTTCACTGTCCTCTAACCTTCCCATATTTCCACTATACTGTACAGTGCATCAACTGTCAGTATTGGATTTCCTTAAAAGGTCAGGGAAAATGCATTCTGGATTTGAAAAGTAGGTTATATTAGTTTTGGATGGATATATTATATTATTTTCAGAAATGGTAAGGAAGAGAAAAGTATAATCTTCCTATTAATCCTCATGTGAAATATATTATCCTCAGTTCTGGATAAGTGGGCAGTCATCAGCCAAGTGCTGCCAAAAAGGCAGAGAGGAATGCATTGATTTAATCTGTTGATTTGGAACTATTATTTTGGATTTTTCCATTTCTCTTACTCTTTATTATTTTGGATTTTTCTCCAGTCAGGAACTGATTTCTTCCTCCATAATTCCTGGTTTTTGTTCAGTCATGAGATTTTTCAGAGGCCTTTTGTTTTCTCAACTTTTCCTCTATCCCCTCTTACACTGTATGTGTTTCTTTCCCAGCCACAACAACACATTCCTCTCCAAACAGCTCTCAGAAGAGCTGCCCCTTTAGCCTGTTCCTGGGGGAAGGAGGAGAGAAGGGGCTGGGTGCTGCAGCACTCTGTGCCTGTCTGTTCCCCCTCTATCCTGCTCCTGTCTACTCCTGTAAAGCAGAAGGGAGAGAGACAGGCAATGCTGCCAGCACCAGCAGCAACTCTGGGGCTTCTGCCCAAAAGGAGACACCTGCAGATCTTGTTACATTTCTGGGAACAGGTTGCTTGGATAGGTGACTCTTTAAAATTTTCTTACTCTGAAAATTATGTTGTAACTGTGGTGTTTCAGTGGAGTGTTAAATCACTTTGCAGTAAGAGATTACTACATTTAAATGTCAAATCAAATGGCTCAATCCACTGATTGGCAGATGTATTTTAGTTAGCAGTGCTTTTATGAAAAAAATACTTTTAAGATTGCTCTTCCTGTCAAAGCTCCCAGCCTGAATGTGGGTGAGGAAGACAGATCCCTTTGGCATAGAAAAGAGCTTCTGAGGGGCTGCAGGAGCAAGGGTGGCCCAGGCCAGGTGTGGGGATGAGCCCCTCACTTCCTGCCCCAGTGCGAGAGCCAGTAAGCAGTGAGTGATACAACAAAAACTCCCCTTCAGGACTAAAGAAAGGATACAATTCTTTGGGCCATGATCAGCAGCTTAATCCTTGCCAGAGGACCTCCTGCATGAGCTGCAGCATGTGG
This sequence comes from Chloebia gouldiae, assembly GCA_003676055.1. NCBI lineage: Eukaryota > Metazoa > Chordata > Aves > Passeriformes > Passeridae > Chloebia > Chloebia gouldiae. Next base: position 2,201,258 of record QUSF01000047.1, on the reverse strand, counting down.
CCCAGCTTTTGCCTGCCATTAATCAGCCTCTTGGTACTTCCTCACTTTGTGGGATGCTTTTCACACTTCTCTGGGATGGTGGGTTGCCCACTGCGGGGAGAGCAGCAGCTTCCAGAGAGCATTCAGCTGTCAGGCAGTTCTTCTGGCTCTGAAATGGAGGAAATCAAGGAGAGAACAGACAAGGAAAAAAAACCCAAAACAATAAAACAAAAATAATAATTATATATACATACATATATATATATATATATATATATATATATATATATAGAGATAGATAGATAGATAGATAGATATATATTCACCAATAATAAAACCAAACACAAATTCTTTATGGGGAAAAAATGCAGAGAGATGTCTAAGGTGAAAATAGACAGCTTTAATTATCACTGTGGTGATTTATTTATTTATTTATTGTCTTGCTTTTTAGAGCACTGATCCATCACAACTCCCCTCTCAGCACCAGGCAATGGCAGGGGCTGTGGGAGGTGAACTGCTGGTTTGGGAGTGAGAGCTAGTCTGCACCAACCCTCCATGCCAAACCAGGGGAGGGGATCTGCTTAAGTGCCTCAGCACTTCTGTTTGGTAAAACTCTTCAGGAATATATTCATGGAGTTTATGTGATAAATGTTTTCAATATTGAGAAGTATAGCACAAGTCTTTTTTTTTTTAACTCTGGGTGAAAAACAAGGATTTTCTTCAATTTTCTATGCTTTTGTGCATATTTCCTAGTAGGTGCTCCTAGAGAAATAAACATGAATTAGCTTGTAGTAAGACTATAATTTGCATATTTGTAAGATGTATGTGAAATGTTGTCTGGCAATAAGGAATGCCTTTTAAGCGGTAGCATTTTGAAAGGGGAGGAGCAATTGTAACCCATCTTTTGTTCCTGATGGAGGTGGTCATGACACCAGGGTTGGCTTTTCTGATGTTGGCAACGCCTGACAGACTTTCCAGATCCAGAGCCTCACACATCTTGTGCAGAGAAACCTGAGGAAGTGAGACAGATACCTGAAGAGGGTTTGCCTGCCACCCTAAACATCAATTTGCCTCTGTTCTCTCCTTTACTGTAAGTTACTGCCTTCTCTGTGGTTGGGGGTGGTGCTGCAGGGGGTGGGATACAGGATCTTGAAGGTTTTTTTCTCACAGATGTTTCTATTTCTGTCTCAGGGAGGGAAGAGCATGGCTCCAGCAGCTTTTTGCCAGATTCCCTGGTGTCCACTTACCTTCAAAGCTCTGCCATCATCTACTTGGTCACACACCTCATGCAGGTGTCCTCTCTCCGTCTTGCTCAGCTCCTGTGGACTAGAGGTGAATACATCAGCAACAACAAAACCAGCCATGCCTGGAAACAGTGACAAAGAACACTGTCCAACGTGGGACAACTTCTCACTGCAGAGGCCATCCCTGCTCTGAGCTCAGCACTCATTACTGTGTCTCACCAGCTTGTTAATAGAAAATTATTGGCAGAGAAGGTTTAATAAAGCATATTACAGCACAAACCACCATAATAAAGATCTTGAAAAATATCAGTGGGCCACAAATAAAAACCCTGACATGGGTTCCTTCCTTAACACATACTAAGCACATCTCAGTGTTAATGGGTCTTAGAGTGAAATGAAAAATGATATGTTATTTCTGCTTTAAGATTCAATACAGATCAAGTTCAGGCAGTTTCTGGTTTCTACATAATTGTAAACCACTCTGCTATTCCGCTTTTAAAAACAAAATTAATCTGGGAACCTTGGAGTGCTTTTTTTCTGTTTTTTTTTAAACTTATTTTTTCATTACAGTTTCATAACAAGTGCTGGAAAATAAACATTTTTCCCTTTTCTATACTGAAGCTGCTGCTTAGTGCTCATGTCTAACAATAATTTTACCTTAAAAACAATCAAAACTTTCTTCTGTAATTTCAGAGACTTCAACATGCTCATCTGATCTCCAAGGACAGAAAGAATGATTACATTCAAGGGAAAAAAAAAGTCCACTCCTATTTTAATTAAAAAGATGCTGTGTTTGTGCTGGAAATTACTTCAAAGTTTGAATTAAAGATGAAATTATTTCCTTTAATCAAAGTTATAAAACATTTATGTTATTAGTGTGCATACCTAAAAGGGATGAAAATATATTATTTGCTTGTTCCAGACCTTTGCTGAGGATTGGGATGTGTCTTGTTTCCCTTATTACTTTTGGTTATTTACAATAGGTAACTCGCAGGTCCTGTAACATGAGTTCCACATTAAAAACACCTCAATCTCATAGCACCACCATCTGAGAATTTCTACTTATTTATTTCTTTACCCTAATTTTGCAGAGGACATTAGTTCTTGTCATTGTTTTTTCCTTTCAAGGAGCCACCTTGACACAATATCTGACATAACATTGAGGTTTTGAGATCCTGAATATTTAGAGATTCTATCCAGGCTAGTGGGTCTAGAGATGGTTTGGTGGGGGTGCTGCAGGGGCAGCCCCACTGGGCTCCAAGGAGTGCTCAGAAGTGACAACTCTTTTCCCTCATACATCAAGCTCCTTAGCAGCCACTGCAGTTCGTTTTTCCCCACACGCAAGTCTTCAGTCAGAAGTTGCTCTATGAAATGACATGAGCTGTCACACAAACCTGGGCTCTGACTCAGATGGTGTCTGTGTCCCTGCAGTGATGACTCAGGTATGTGTCACCTCAGCTCTTTCCTTGTCTGCCTTTTTCATTGCTCTTGCCAATAACCTCCACCATCTCTGTGTGTCTGGCAGCTTCCACTATTCCACTGAACACCTGCAAATTCCAGAGAAGCATCCTCTGTTCAGGAGGGAGTGAGACCTGCACGTACCACAGGTCCAGCACAGCATGGCAAATACTATTTCTTACCAAGATCTTGAAAACTACAGGCAGTAACACCCTTATTTAGCAATTGCAAACCTGGTATAAGGCTTCACTTTTACCAGTGATTAGTATGCTGTGGAAAGGTTGGGGGAAGACACTTCTGAAAAACTGTCATTCCAATTTCAAACAGAGGAGGTCTGAGTCATGGGAGAAACCATTTCTCCAAGCCTATACACTGAATTGTGACAAAACCAGAATTAAAATATCCTGCTTTTATTCTTTTGAAGTGTTGCTGCTGCCTTTCATCTGTATATTTTCTGCTTTCTGCACTGTTGCAGATTTTCTTGACTTTGTGTTTGTTGGTGGTGTTCTTTAAACCAAGAATGCAAAACTCCTTCCTTCCTTCTCTTATTGCCTCAAATTCTTTCAAGTCTCTTATCTCCCACCTCATATTAATTGTTTCATTCCTCTCTCCAGAGTTTAGCACTATCAAAACTAATCATTGTTGCAGAGCTCCCTGTATGTTTTGGGCTGAAATTGTGACTTATTAATAATTGTATGTCTATTCGTATGAGAAAGCTAAAATACTTGAAAAGCTGAAGTAAGGTGATTAACTTTTAAATCGATCTCCATTTCTATCCAGATTTTTGAAGACACCATGAGGTCTCACTACATCATATTTTTTTCAGGCTGCTCATAGAACTTGTGAGTAAGGATGCCTGTGAAAATGAATGTGCTGGGGTCTGTCAGTGCTGGTCACTTTTTAAGTACCACCTCCTCACAGGAACAGGCAATTCCAAAATGTTAGAAGTCAAGGTGAGGCAGAAGGCTGGCTCAGCTGAGCAGGGGCCTTTTGGAGCTAAAGCAAGAAAAAGGAGATATGTGGGCAAGATGAGGAGACATGGGAGGGAAACAAAGATACTCCTGTAAGAGAGAAAATTCATGGAGCCAAAAATACTGGAGTTAAAGCTGCCAGAACTGTGGGATACTGACGTTTTCCCCTCTCTCAGCCCCTAAATTATCAGGCTAGCCCAGGCCTTGAGCACCAGGGGGAACAACAGGAGATGGGAAAGGGTTCTAAAAGAGGCTCTTATGCTGATGTAGTTGTCCAGCTCTTTATTCCATGAGATCCGAGGGGAAGAGCAGGGGGAAAGAAGACAAACAGGAAGAGTCATTGCCTTTTCTAGGCTCTGGGCAGGGTGGGCTTCTCTGGCTCTCCACCCACCCTGTTGGGGCATGAAGGAGGAGACCAGGCTTATCTTGATCAGAGTTACAGGGGTCTCGGGGAATGGGGGAAAACATGGTCTGAGCGTAATGTATCAGGATACAATTAAAAGAGCTTTTTTAAAATAGCTCAAGAGATAAAGACAGCACAGAGGTAACATTGCCCATTACAGGCTAAGGGTGGTCACCTCCCAGACAGGGACAGAGACAAGACAGAGATGTTTAATGCTTTCCTTGCCTCTGTCTCCAGCACTGCTTATGGACTAAGGGGGTCTGAGTGCCTTGAGCTGGAGGAACATGGCTGTGAGAGTGACAAACTCCCAGCCAACCCTCAGCCTGTGCAGGTCCCATTGCTCCAGCTGGACCCCTGCAAATCTATGGGGCTTGATGGGATTCGTCTGAGAATACTCAAAGAGCTGTTGATATCAGCATGAGCCTCTCTCAATGATTTTTGAACATTCCTGGGAATCCGTAGAAGTCTGAGTTGACTGGAAGCTGGTGAACATTGTCCCAATTTTCAAGAAGGGCAAGAAGGATGACCCTGGAAACTGCAGGCATGTCAGTCACACATTCAGTGGTGTCATGGGTAAAATAATGGAGAAAACTATTCCTGAAGGTATTGAAAAATGCCTGAAGGACAATGCAGCCCTTGGCTATATCCAGCACAAATCCATGAGGGGAAAGTTCTGCTTGTCACACCTAATTTCATTTTGCAACAAGATAACCCACCTATGGGGATCAAGGCTAACCATGCAGTTCTGATGTAGTGTTCTGGATTTTAGCAGAGATTTCAATACTGTCTCTTCCAGGATCCTTCTGGACAAAACACCCAGCACACAGCTGGATAAACACATCATGTGATGGGTGAGTAACTGGCTCGCAGGTCAGGCCCAAAAGCTGACAGCGAATGGAGTGAAATCTCACTGGTGACCTGCCACTAGTGGGATTCCACAAGGCTCCATCCTCATCCCTGTGCTCTTCAGATCTTCATAACAACTAAGACACAGGACTCAAAGGTGCACTAAGTAAGTTTGCTGATGACACAAAGTTGGGATGCTGGAGAGCAGCACAGGGGATGCTGGTCAATAGCACGTTCAACATGTGTAAGCAGTGCCCCAGCAGCCAGGAGGGCTGTCCTGATGCCCCTGTCCTGGGGGCATCAGGCTCAGCATCACCAGCTGGGCAAGGGAGGGGATTGTCCCACTCTGCTCTGGGCTGCGGCAGCCTCATGTCAAGTGCTGGGGGCAGTTCTGGGTACCACCATGTGAGATACAAAGATATTAGAGAACGTCTAAAAGAGGGCCGTGAAGATGGTGAAGAGCCTGAAGGGAAAGCCATACAGGGAGAGGCTGAGTGCATTTGATCTGCTCAGCCTGGAGAAAAGGAGACTGAATTACATTGCAGTTAAAACTTCCCTGTGAGGGGAAGAGGAGGGGCAACCCTGATTTCTTTTTTGTGGTGACCAGTGACAGGACCCAAGGAAATAGTCTAAAGTTGTGTCATGGGAGGTTTGGGCTAACTATCAGGAAAATTGTTTTCATCCAGAGGTTGTTTGGGCACTGGAACAGGCTCCCCTGGGCAGTGCTCACAACACCAAGCCTGACAGAGTACAAGTGCTGGACAGTGCTCTCAGACACATGATGGGACTCTTGGGGATGGTGCCATGTAGTTGCATGTGATGATCCTTGTGGGTCCCTTCCAGCTCAGGTAATTCTAAAAAATCTGCATGATTTTTTTTCTACATTTTATTTTCCAAGCTAGAAGTACTCTTGTTCAAATGTTTTTGGACTGCTTTGTAGATTTTCTTTTTTTAACATACAAAATTATTTTAAAGAAGCAAAAATCCAGTGATACCACTCAAATGTTAGTTTGGATCTCTTGACCAGGTAGTGAAATCATGCTGGCTTTTACACTGGTAATGTAGGACACCACATCCTCTCTAAATGACTGCTGACATCAGTCCTAGGTGACACAGAATGAAATTGCAGGCCCAGAAACACGCTGCCCAGGGACTTTTAAATTCAGAGCAGTGCAGTCGTTGAAATATTGAGAGGTAATGTAATGTGTCTTGTTTTCAAAACTTGTGTGTGTCTGATCAGCCTCTGTATGCCTTGTTCCACTAATGTTCTTGTCTAAAATCACAATGCTTTAAATGACCCTGGTGGTCATGGCAGTGAGTGCTAAAGCTGTACCTCATGGTGCTTGCTAGTTCACATTTTGATCAAGTAGGGTAATGTGTGACCTACAGCTAACTAAACATATTGTTTCTCACAGGTCCAGCTGAGTCACTGAAACATGTCTGCATGCCTCAGGATATCAAACTTGTGACGTGAAATACAAGTTATTGATTATTGCTTCGGAAGATGTAGCCAGAGGCAATTAATGAGACATCATATAACTTCTAAACTAAATGATGGCTATACATTATAATTTTCAGCTGAGATGTTGGCAACTTATTAGAAACAGCTTCGAGATAAGATAAAGTGTGTAGGATTTACATATCTGAATTTATTTCCAATGCTGTCCTTCAGCTTAAGAACAGCATACTGGTTTCAGGAAGAAGGGATTATTTTATCAGAAGTAAAATGGTAAATTTGTTTTACACTTTATTTTTTAAGGTGGATCCTCTTGTCTAAGCCCTGCAATATCTTAGCCTTGAACAATATACGAGCAGTCTGCCACAGTGACAGCATCCCTTTATCTTTTAGGTAGTCATGCTGAAATTGATGCTGGTACTGAGCAAGGACATCTGTGAGTTTTCTTAATTCTTTGGTTTTATGTGAGGAATGGAAGCAGAAGGTGGTCCTTGCACTTGTAATACACACAATGGCATCCTACAATGGCAGTGAATAATCCTGCTATCTTTGTCTGATCTCCTTCACTCAAAACCAAAACCAAACAAAACCCCAAACAAAACTAAGCTTTCACCAAAGTTGACCCAAACTTAGTTATTATTGTCCTCTACTTTGTACAGCCCACAATGCTGTAAGGAGCTTTTCTTTTCATGTACTGACTGACACACTCACGGCATAGTTTATGTCCTGGAATATGCATACAGTGGTTGTTTTCCATAACAAAACAGTGCTAATGCCTTCATATAGTGGATTTTTTTTTCATTTTCCCCAGCATTCCAGTTAGCGTCAAAATTTTATCAAAAAGTTCATTGATTGAAGTTAAACTACACCCAGGCTGCTGTGATGCTGTTAGTTATTGCAGGCTCCCTGGGGGTGATGTTTAGCACAGAAATCCTTCTGTACAGCCTCCCTGTGCAGTCATCTCCAACAGACCCTCTGTTTGCTCTGACTAATGACAGATTAGCCTTCATTTGAGGACAAGATGATAAAAGCAATTTTTAAGAGGCAAAAAAAACCAAAAAAAACAGCTGCTGAGTTATTTGATACAATGAATTCATCAACTGATGTAGCAAACCCTAGGCAGAAATAGTGCTTGAAATCCTAAATCAACACTTCCGACCTGTTGTTGGATGATGTGAATGCAGGAAAAAAAGCTGTTTTAGTATTCCTTTACAATCTAGGATCAATGGAAAACAAAAGCAGAGGACATCCATCACAGTCAGAGAAACTACTTTTGGAGGAGGAGGAAAAACTGTGCATTATTTTTTCTCTAAACACCCTGTGCAGCACATTTGTCATATATTTGAATCAAAGAATGGTATAAAGAGACAAAGCAGAAGAGCATGTTGATTCACTAGCTCAAGTCTTGCCCTCAGAAAAATGGTTGCTTGCATACTCCTGTCTTAGCCATATCTCCTAAAAATGCAACTAACAACTTTTAAAACAGAGTATTGACCTCTACCATGAATAAAACATGATGCCTTTCCTTAATACATTTGTCCTGCTGTAACAGTAGTAGTGCTGATGCAGCTAGAGCAAGGGACAGCAAAGACCTAGGACAGCAAAACTTCATAGAAGCAGACTGTGCTACATGACCTTGCAAGGTACATCTCTACTTCAGAGCGGTACTACAGACACTGAGAAAATAGTATCACTATATGATACAAGATAAGACTTATTATTGAATAAAGTTAAGAGGCTCTGCTTCTAGGCCTAAAATTTACCTCTTCCAGCCCTCTAACTTCCCATGTCTCCTCTTGGTTTAGTCCTTTACTGTATCCAAAACAGGAAGTTCTTCTTACAAGTGAGCCAGTGGTATATTATGCTTTTTGATCTTCCTTCTTATTTGGCACTTTAAAATCTTAATGTTCCTTAATCCTCCGCAGGATTGCTTATTTTGCTGCAGAGCAAGGTTTAAGCCAGCTGTTAAGCGTAGTTGGAATGCTGCTTCTTATACGAGAAACAACTGGCAGAGAAATTCAGTTTTAGTAAGAATTTGTGCTGCAGCTGGGAGGACATGTGCTACTCGATTAAAAGGCAGTTGGTTTTTCCAGGGTGCTCCTGTGTATTTCTGAGGAAGAATTGGTATCTTTGTCTGCGGTTTATAGCAGAGTGAGAGATGCTGTAGATTTCAGGAAGGGATGAAGGTTATTCTTGGAACACTGTGTTGGACACCAAGGACTGCACCTCTAGTTGTTTGGTTTGGTTTCAAGCAAGCAGCATTTTACTTAAGAGATAGTTCTGTGTATATTATAGTGCAATCTGTTTTGTCCCTGGTGGAAGGTGGAAATGTGGAAAGAGAACATTGAGGGATAACTGGCAAATATCTTTGTCAACTAGAATGGAAACAGCTTGATGCATGAAGTGTTATTAATGATTTTCAAAAGCAAGGACATGAGAACAAAAATTTTGTGGGTTGCCAGAGTTGCCCTAAGGATGCTGCAGGAGTACGGAGATGTGAAGTATGCTCTAGAAAACTTGTAGTGGGCTGTGGAAAATAGCTGGGAGTAATTCAGACATAGCAGGGGATGTTTTTCCTTGGTTCAAATACAGAGAGAAAAAAAGGCAACTTCTCTGTTCCTTCCACACATAAACCAGACCTTTAGTTGGTCAGTTAGACTGTATTTACTATAACATTTGTTTCCAGGCTTTGTTTCCTGGAATTACTGCCTCATGGTCTTACAAGGATCATCCCAAACAACAAAACAAGTTAAACAAAATTTATTTCAGCCTACTTATGCTAGGAATTAGATAACTTCTAATGTATGCAGCTTTCCTTTTTTTTTTTTTTTTTTTTTTTTTTTAATGTGTGGGATATTGTTTTCTTCCTATTTCCCAGTGATAATGCCCTATTAGTCTGGACAGTGTTTGCATATAGCTGGAGCCTTCTCAGTGACAACATAAGCTGTGCTGGAGCAAACAAGGTGTTGAGGTTTCCCAGGCAGAGCACTGACATGGGAGAAATGAATGTAAAAACATTTGTGCTAAGACCACAAAACTTCAGTGTCTTTTCTAGAACCAGGACAAGCCTAGTGTTCACTTTTAAATACATCAGTGCTGTTTACTAGGGGTCCAAAACATCTGACAGCCACCTTATTTCACATTTAAAAATTAACTTTAGCAGTTCAAGAGTGCTTAGTTTTGATTTGTTTTGCTCAATTTGGATTTAATCTATCTTTGTGCAGGACTTGCTGGTCCTTCTCCTTGGTTACTCAAACCTTTCTCAAAGACTTATTGGCTTGAAATGTTCTTTGCTCCCTCACTGCCTAAAAGTCTCTCACAGTCTTTCCTGGAAATCTGTTAGCTATAAAGCTGCTTAATTCCATAGTTCCTGGAGGCTTTGGGCCTCTGCATCAAGCACTGGATACATTTAAATTTCATTGGGGATGTTCAGTTCAGTATTAACTAGCTTTGCCTCACCCTGCAGTCACTGGACTGTGAATTTTGCCTGCAAAATGACAGTGACTGTAACAGTGACTATAGTGAAGCTTTTATCCCTCATTCCCTATCTGAATTTGGCTGGTTGTTTCCTCCTTTGTTTTTTTCCCTAGCTGTTTGAATTTCCCTTTTGTTTTTTGGCCTCCATGGTTTATTTGCTCTGCCTTTGACTTCCCCATTGTTTTTTCCTTTCCTTTTCCTTTTTGTCCCTATTGTTCTAACCTCAATTATGAAGTTCACTTCTCTTCTCTGGGAAAGGAGGCAAGAGATTTGGGACTGTAGAACGGGGGTTTTATATTGATTTGCATCCTCTACCTGGTTTCACGCATGCAGCATTCTTCTCTTCCCAGCAGTGCTGAGCAAATCCCTAACTGTGGTAGCTCCTCTCCTTGTGGCTGTGTGACCATAGGGTGGCTGATATGGGAATCTCTCTTCTGCAATTCCCAAATCATACAGAAACAATTCCCTCGGTGTGACCAGAAAAGGTCACACTGAAGAGCAGGAATGTGTCTTGGATTGGAGAGAGAAGTGACAGATCTCTTATGGTAGGCTTTTATTCAGTTTCTGCTTTCTTTTCCCTCCCAACAGAAATGCAGAAATTCTGCCCTTTTTAACCCAAAGAGAAAAAAAACAATTAAAACGTGTGAATCTAATTATTGCCTTGGCTTAGAGTGAGTTTCTACAGGGAATGAAACTAACCTGGCAGGAATTGGGATTATATTATTTGCACAGGACAAAACCATTGCTTCTTTGAGTTTTGGAGGAGCTGACAGCATGTTTTTCTAGACTATATGTGCTTCTCCAGTTTTGCATATTGACCTTTTAGATTACTCAACAGTGACTCATGATAATTTGCACTTTGAAGGGTGGCTTTTTATGCAGAGCACTCTTTTTTCTTTTTTTTTTTTCTAAATTACTTGTCAATTATGGCCATAGACTGAGCAAAGGTTGGGTGAATTTAATGCATTTAATGCATTCCGGATAATTTCTATTTTACAATGCAAGAAACTAGAATTCCCATGTTCCTTCCCCTCTCTTTCTTACTTATATTGGCTGTTATATTGCCTCTTGAATGCTACAGCAGAAGTCCAGGTAAAACCAGAGCTCCACATTTGTTAGCCAGACAGGTCTGTAGATGCTGCTTTACAGGCGATGTTGCAGAAGGACCTTCAGGTGTAGCTGGGAGAGGTTGTGCAGCTCCCTGGAGTTCAGAGAAGGTTTCCTTTCTCTCAAGGCTTCTGTAGTGTGGCATAGCAAAACTTTTTGAGGCACTTGCATGTTTCATGATTTTCTTCTTTCAAAACTTAGGTGCTCTTTTAAAAACTGGACAGGAGATGCTGAATGTATGAATGTGTGATGTATGAATATTGCAGTCATGTAGTACCCTAAAATACCATTCCATTTTGCTGTAAAGTTTTGTGTCATGAGGAGGAAGACTGGTTGGTAAGGGAGAAACATGGCAGAAACCCCCACTTTTACTTTCATTTAACTTCAGTCTTTTCGCTGGACAATATTTGTCCCTGAAAAGCTACAGGGGTCTTGCCCTGAACTATCAAAAACTCCATTTCAAAATGTCTGAAAGGGCCTTCAGTGTGTAAGATCTGTTTCAATCTGTTGTTACATGAGGTGTCTGCAGAAACAAAAAATAATACTTTTTTCAGAAAAAAGACATAATGTAAAAAGAAAAAGGTTAGTTGATGAAACACAAAAGAATAAGGCTGACTCACCAGCTTGTTCTGTGTCCATTTTAACCTGCAGAAGGGGGATTGGCTGGATGCTCATCTGGGCTCTCAGGAGGACTCCTCATCCTCCCTGTGAAAAACAGCAGGGAAGGCCTTGCTCTCTATCCTGTCCATCACTGCAGACACTTGTCACAGTTTTCAGGGAGCAGATGTTCAAGATACCCCAAGCCATTTATTCCCACAGTCTGCACAATGTGTATACTGCAGACATGTATTACCTATGTGGGAGCTTCAGCTACTGTTAAAATACTTTAAAAAGCTCTTTAACTACTGTTCTCTGCTGTTCTTGATTGGTGGTTTAATGATGCTGGATCAAACCCTGAAGGGAAACTGGCCAGATTGGAGGAAAGGGACTTTATGACACGAAAGACAATACCAGCACAAAAAATGACAGGATGAATTGGGGAATAGGAAAGAAGCACCTTCTAATCTGCATGGAAGTTCAAAAACAAGTTTCCAAGATGATTAGTGGGGTATTTAAGACCATTTATTTTGTAAGACAGATCTTGAGCAGTTTATGACTCAAATTGATGCTTCATGTATGTGGGTGCTGAAAGTCGGGATTTTTTTCTTCTTTTTTCTCTCAGTCCAAAGATTTTAAGACTTATATGTCCTTTTAAAATTTCCAAACTGTGCACACAATATTTTGTTCAAGGGATTGTTGCAGTTCTTATTGGACTTGATTATAATGCAGGTGTATGTTTTATGATGTTGTTGATGGATGTGTCCTAATTGTGCAGGACATGACAATTTTTATAATGAATGACTATACACTGTAAGAAGTGCTTGACTCAAAAAGAATTTTAATACCTTATTAAAGGTAGCAGGAGCAATAGAGGAGGGAGGAAAGAGAAAGCATACTTACTCTGGTTTGGGTATTATTTTGTATTTTAACATGGTTTTTTCAGTAGATTCTCTTTACTCTCGGAAGAGTAGATCTGATTTTTCAATGTGGTTATGAGGCATCTGAGAGGTTTTAAATGATGCTGAAACAAGAAAGAGTTGTGAAAATTGACACTTGCTGATGGTATCCACATCCCTTTAAAAATACATTTAAAACTTTTGTGTCTTTCAGGTACTTGTCTAAGTGCACATGGGTGTAGGAAGGAAGGGCATTCCTGTTTGCAAGGAAAATGTTTGTGGTAATTGGTGGGTGAAAGGAGTACAGCTGTATCCTGTAGGGAGTTACAAGGGTAGTGACAAATCAACAGCCTTGAAAGGTCCTTGATAAATGAATGCCATGTCCTGACTGGGACCTAAGCAAAACATGTAATAGTCTTTCCAGTCTTGAAACCTGATTCTGAAGGCTACAGAAACCTTGAAATAACTTTCCATCAACAGCCAGGCCAATTCCAGTTACAGCAAGGGACAGTCAGAAGCACCTGGAGATGGAAGATACGCTGAGTTAGAATGGTCTGCCTGATACAAAGCAGACTTAGGATGTAAATGAGCCTTCCATAACCCTCCTGACCTCAGCAGCTTCATCAGCACCAGCAGCAGTGAGAGACACTGACTGAGGCAGCCTGGCTGGGATCCTTGCTAAGGGCTGAGCCAGCTTGGTGACTGGAGCATGACTGGAGGGCCCACTCAAAACCTCTGTAATTCCTGGATGCTACCACATCCAGGAAGGTGATACAAAACTCCCTAAATTCTAAAGCAATCTAACCTTAACAGCATCTTTTGTGGAAGAGTTGTGTCTTTAGCTGACAGCATCAGAGGATAAATGCTATTTTCAGAGTGGGAACCAGTCTGTATTTGAACTACTCCATGTGGATTTAATGGTGTCAGAGTAGTGATAGCAGAATCACACTTTCTCTCCCCTCTGACTTTTTTGTAATGCATCCCTGAAGCAAAGCTTACAAAGAAAGAAAAATGAAGTGCTTAACTTTGATCTTCATGAACAAGCAACTAGAAAAAGGCAAGATGCCTAGGATACTTACAGTAAAACTTCTTCCTGGTTATGTTTGCTTTCCTGCAAGTGCTTTGCTGTTCTTTGAAGCCACATTTTACTGCAGCTGACATTGTATTTCAGTAAAACCCATACCCGCAGTTTTATGCATGAGTGAGGGGTGTGTGATGAAGAGTGATGGATGAAGACATGGGACCATCTGGAGAGCAGCTGCCGCCTCCCTGCTCTGAGCCAGGGTGGTGCTGATGGCCAGAGCTGGCTGCCCACTGCACCCACCTTCCCTGCAGGCTGGCCTCTCCTCACAGGCCCTGGGCAGCTGAAGGCTGAGACCCTTTCCCAGGTCAACCCTGCCTTGATTTGCTGTGTGCTGCTTGGCCAGTGGCATCACCCTTGGGCTGGACAGCAACACTAGCAGTTCATGCCTGGCTCAATTAAGACAAAACCTACAAATTTACATGGAAGATAACATTTCTTTATTTTTCTAAACCTATATTGTTTCACTCTCTTTTTCCCATCTGTGCTCAGTATCACTGAAGCATAGTCCTGTCATCTGAACTTGACTTAAAATGTTAGCATTTGGACAGGAGGGTATTAGAGAAGCTCTGCCTCCTCCTGCTCACCTCTAATAATATTTTACTCTATACTATTTTTTAAAAGTATGTATGGATATGTAGTAAGATGATAGATGTGCTTTGTATGAATGGATTTCTCTCAAACAGAAAATCAGCTGTTCAATGGCTCAAGCACCGTAGCAGAGACTGAAAGAAGAATTTCAGGATAAAAATACATATAAAATAAAGAAATTGAGAGATTGAAGTGAAATTCATTCTTTGAGAAATAGTGCCTGTGTTTCAGAAGAGAAAAATAGACAGAAATCATTGCCCTTTGAGGTTTGACCTAACTTTTCTGCTGAACTTTTATGTATTTTTGACACTATAACAAGCAAGGAGTCAGCTGAGATGGGGAGGATTTATGGAAACAGGTGGGACATCACTGTAATGTTGCATGGATGCTTCCACACTTGTTCTGTTGCAGGCTTTGAGCAGGGGTGGTCTTTGGGGCCTGTGCTCTGTAGCCCCATCCCACCTACCCTCAGGAAATTTAATTGCCTTCCTTTTTTGCTGCAGCAGTGACAGGGCTCACACCCAGCAATGAGATACCTTTGATGCATTGCCTGCTGTGTAATCAATAGCAAGGAAATTCCATGTGCTTGCAGTGACAAGGGGCAAAGAAATAGTTATGAGAAGGGAAGGAGAGATAACAGCTGTAACATCCCTGGCCTCCTCTCCCCCTGGCTGTGCTTGCCTACAGGGGGACCACAGAAGAAAAATGTCTGATTGAATAATGTTTGCACAGAATCCAGCTGTGAATTCCTTGGGCAGCACAGTTAGGATGCAGTTTGTCAAGTGTATCTTTTGTGATTGTAGCTCTAACAAGAGCTCTGCTGATGTGTTTTTTTCATCTAGTGAAAACTACATTGCCTTTATTCGCCCTCTGTTCGAAGACCAGCTGTGAGGATTGCACTGAATTATTGAATAATCTCTGCTAATGCATAAGCAATACTTGCTGACTTACATGAGAGTTGGTCCTATTTCTTACTGAAAAAACATTTAATTTTTATTAGGTAAAGTAAAAAAACCCTGTTGGTAAAGACTACAACTCAATACAGGTTTCACTTTCATTTTGCTGCTCTATTTCATCTCATAATCATGTAAGTTAGTAACCTTCTTAAAAAAAAAAAAAAGGTAAGAATCAAAAACCCAACAACAGCAACTACTCCTACTAGAAACCTCTCACAAAAAAATTAACTAGCACTTGCAGCACAGAACCCCTGCAGATTGAGGAGGAAAATATTTGGTGGTGGCTGATCACTGAGGAAGAGCCCTAAATACTAACACAAACATCAAGATGCCATCTTGAAGAGGTGGTATGCAGGTCCTTATTACAATACTCATATTTTTACATTTCTGAAACATTTTTCTCTAGCTTTTACTATAAGGATTCCCTACAGAACCACCTAAATCCTCAGACAGTGGTGGACATACACACTTGGAGTAGAGTACAGCTGACCTCCTGCATGTGCAGGCAGGATAATGAGGAATTTTGACTGGATGCTTAATTATGAGTTTCTTAATGCAGTTGGTGCAAAATGGGTCATCTGCCTTGAATGGCAAGGTGCCACAGGTGGGCTTTCCACCCCTCTGCCCCGCCCTCCCTACAACACAGACATGTGAAAACTGGGTTTGAGAAGCAGCTCTTACCCCATGGCTCACAGTCCAGTGTGGCACTCCGTTTGCCCATGCACTATAGGTTGTTTACCCTATCAGCCTTTTTGCTTTACAGCTGTATTTGTGTGCAAGCTGCCTGGTTATAGCATGCTTCATCTAGTTTTAAAAATAAAATTGTATTTTAAAACTATTCAAACCTTAGAAAGTTGGTGGCTCTTTTTTCTCCTCAGAATTTGCATAGGTGGGCAAATAAACAGCCACAGGTATGTAAAGAACTCTTGTTCAAGAAAACCAAAAGCCCTAAATATCTCCAATGTCTGAAAATTTAACATCTTTTTTAGCCCTGTATTTTTAGCTTGAGTAATAACATTTACATAATCAGAGAAGAATCTGGTGATGACAAAGTATTTTGTTCATGACATCTACTGGTGTCAGAGAGAATGATGAAAGAGCAGCCTTTTAAGATTTTACTGAGAAGGTAAGACTTATGTTCCTTTTCAGGTCCTGCATAAGGCTTCTTACTAGCTTTCACTGGTTTCCCCTCTAAATAAGAATTAAAGACTAGTGCTATCTATCCAGAATTCTTGCTAAAGGCAGGAGTAAGAACCATATAGGAAAACATATTATTAGAAGGACTAGTTTGTCCCTATATTGACTATTTCTGTACTTTCTTCTGAGGACTTGATCTCCTCTCTTCAGCTTGTGACATACCAGATTTTCTGGAGAGCCATTCCCTTTGGCAGTCCTGCCCCAGCCAGGTCTCTGTGACATGACCTGATCCAAATGGCACACAATGTGTCAGCCTCCTGTCATTTTTCCACTTGGCATGCTGCAGTGTGTTGTTTATTCTCAAAAACAACAGCGAAAGAAGAAGACTCAGAAATGTGTTTTCTGACACAAAAATTGCCCTCCCTTTGGAAAACAACCTTGCTGTCAAAAGGCAGGGTGCAGATAAGTCTGCTTGCTGCATGTGGAGTGTCAGTGCCACTGAAGTACTATAATGCCCTCTCAGTCCTAGATTATGGAGCATTTCTCCAGAAATGAGACAGAAACACAGAAAGAGCAGGCTCATTCCTAGTGTGGCTGTGGTAGTATTTCTGAGGCAAGCTTCCCACATGAAAAACTATCTTCAAGGTTTAGCAATAGATTGGTTCTGGTCTACATCTGCCTTTAAAAATGTATTTTAAACCTAATTACTTAGTAGTCACATAATGAACTTGTTTAGAAATTTAGAAAGAAAGTACTTAATGACATTTTTGTGAAATCTTGATGTTAAAAAAATCAGTAGTTTATCTGAGAACAGAGGAAAAGCACAGTTGAATACTTAAGAAGCAGGGTGCAGAAGCAGAAGGACTACCTGGCTGCTCTCGGTACAACAAGGCAAACAAGATCCAAGAATTGCCTTGGATGTGCAGAACTGAGCTCTGGTGACCTCTGGGAGGAGCAGTGCCAAATCCCCAGTTTGGATCCCTGCTCCTTGTCTTCACACCTAGAACAGCAAGAGGAAGAGAAGGGATGCTCAGAGCTAAAAGCAGGCATTTTATCCATGCCTGGCCGGGCCCTCTGGGATGGCTGCCAGCTGGAGGGCAGTGTTGCAGCAAAGTCATTTCCAGTAGGAACTGACACTAGAGCAGCTGCTATGCTTGCTTGGGACTGCAGCTGTAGGTATGTCAGTAGCGTAAAGCTCTGTTTTCTAGCAGAGTTTTGCCAGATTTTGGTAACAGTCAGGAGCCTTAATCATACTCCTGGATGCTCGAAGTTTGCTCAAATGTTGGGAGACCACACAATGGTGTCTTATTCCATACAGGGCTTCCATCTTTGGCCTTAGTGTTGGAAATAGAACTTAGGTGCTAAGGTCTCTGCATGGTTTTCTTTGATTCATATAAAGGTGTGATGCTTCAAGTCTTGACTGAGTTTATTGTATTCCATGTAGTGAAAAGAAGAAAGTTACAATATAAACTGTGATGCAATGGGACCATTGGATGCAGCATTTAATTTTGCATCTCTCTAGCATCAGAAACTTAAAGTGTCCAGAAAAGTAGCTGAGTGTTAAAAGCTGTGCAGAGAATGACTGGTGTTTTGCTCAAGTCATTAGAGAGTGCAGGGATGGAGCAGGCCCACAGCAATGTCACGGGGTCTGGTGTTGTGTGCTGAATTCCTGCAGCACACATGGAACACCAAGCCTAGCACTATTTCTATGTGCTCCCACATGTGTACTTTCTCTCCTATCTTATGTTGTTGCTGAATATAGTCTGCACAGCTTCCACTGTTGTTGCCACGACTTTCTTAAAACACCAACTAGATCAGAAAAAAAAAACAACCCACAGACGTCTTGGAGCCACGTCTTAGCAGTGACGACAGCTCCCTTTTGCACTGTCTTACAAGTACATCTGATAATAAGAAATTAAAATGTAAATGCCAGCGAAATCTCATGGGGCACACCTAGGACTCTCAGGAGAAGCTTGGTCTTGAAAGGACATTTCCTAGGGGCTGGAGTAGGGCAGCTGAAGTCAGATTTATTCAGGGACTGTCTTGTCAGGAAAAAAATGTAGATCTGAGTATGAACGTGCCCCTGTAAAGATGGTGGGTGCTCTGTTTCTTACTTTCCACATTCTGTTGCTCTTCTTTCTGCTTGCTTTCTGTGCCTTGAGAGGAGCAGCAGGCCTGCCCATTTGAAGCACTGCAGTAGCCTATCTGACCTCAAAAGATGTGTCACAGTGCAGCTTTTGCTGGAGGCTATACAATGGATGGGTTATTCTCAATGGGAATATGAGAGTCACAAATCATTTCCACACACAGACCCGAGAAATCACATTACAGATTTAAGGGCCAGTGGAAAGTCAACAAAATGCCCTTGGGCCTGAGGAAACTTTTGTCCTGGATCACAGAGATCGCAAATGTTGAGAGAAATAGATGGTACATTGGAAATAGTTTTTCTGCTTCTGCAATGAAATATTTCTGTTCAATATAAAAATAATTACTTTCCATTTAGCTAAGATTATCAATTTGTTGGGCCAGCAAAAGATAGTGTCCAAGGCTGGAGCCTCAGGCTTACTGATAGCTGTCTTCAGTGAAGGATCCACAGGGTCTGGCAGACTGCCATTCGTGAGCTGCTGCCTGGGTGCCTGACCATGGCCCATGTCTGCGAGCCTCCTCCCAGCACGGGCTCTCTCTGGTGCTGTTGGCCATGGCTACCACACAAAAAAGCTGGATACACTAAGCAACAGCCAGGTATTAGTTTATCTTTTTTCCACAAGTGAAACAAACAAGACTTAGTCATACCAGTTTCTAAGAGGAAAGCCAATCTTCTTAATGCAGAGTATATGCAATTCATTATTCATTTCGGTGAAATGCAGAGTGCACCTTGCTGTGCAGGCCAGCTGCTCATTTATAAAATTAATTATGCATTCTCTAAAGCCATCTCTAGGGAGCAGCTAAATTGCATCCACTGCCACCAAAGTCTTTGATATCCCCATGGCTGAAAAATATTATAATAGCAAGGAATAAAAGAAAGATAGGCTATGTTCTGATTTTTGATGTTTGTCAGATTTTGCTTGCCTCAAAATGTTTCAGGAGAATGTGTTTCTGGCATAAAAGCTGGCCATAACCTCACAGCAGGAGCACCCCAAGAAGTCTTGGAAATTGAAGGCTACTTTTACTGTAAAAAAAGGTAAGAATTCATCTGCTTTAAATTTTTTCCCCATAATAATCTGGTGCATGGTTCAGAAAATACCATATTGACTCTTTGATTCTGTTGCTTTAATAGGACTTCACCATCATCTCTGTGAAGAGTATATATGATATATATGATAACATTGTATGAGAAGATCTAGCAGTTTAGTATTCACTCTATATACCAAATAGCTGGGCATAAAACTGCCTGAACTTTGACATCACTGCAATTTTCTGGAACAATTTCTTTTCCTGAAACTAAACCTTAAGGAACTCCTCACCCTCCCCTCAATAAAAGCTTCCCTATACCAGTGTAGGCGAACATCAGAATGTAAAGCAGATACTGCTTATAAGTGGATCATGAAGAAACTGCAGAATAATTAAAAGGCTATATGGGTTTTCCTATTTGCTAATTTTAAATTAATTTAAACCTTTTATTTCACAGCCATTTTGTAATTAGACAAGCTGTAGCTATAAACCTAATAATCCCTGAGTGACAGACTGTGGCATATATTGTTTATGCTTTTCAGAGTCATCTATAATCTTTGGCTTTCAGGAACTGCTTTAGGTGGTATTTTCAGCTCAGAGAAGGGAAAGGCCTGTGGAAGGATGCAGGATGCTGGAGCTGCCAAGGTCCAAGACAGCTGTTGGCATAGACACTGGTTTTGAAGGGGCAGATTGAACCTCTTGGGGGGAAGATCTGGTCCTACCTTCATGCTTAGCCAAGTGTCTCCCACACATTTCTGGATTAAGGATGTCTGTGAGCCTCAAAATGGACATTTCCCCAGTTTGGTAGCCAGAGCCAGAACTGAGTCTGCAGGGAGGCAAATTTGGGAGGTAAATTGTTCCAAGGCCTTTCCCTGCAGCCCTAAAAGCCAAGGTTACAAGTGCTGGACAAGGGCTTTTCTCTCTGCTCCTCCCTGTTATGAAAATACAGATTTCATGGGGCTCGAGGATGTACTCTAGTGACTGATATAAACAACTACAGGGTGCTTACATATTTTATTTTATCCCTCCACCTCTGCCTGAGGAACAGCCCTGACCACCTGCTTCTTTCAGCCAGCACACCTGCAGCTCTTTCACAAGAGACAGTTTCAGACTTGTGGGGTCAGAGTGTGAAATGTGACTGCTGCTGTGAGCTGCACCCTGAGGAGCTGCATGAGCACTCCCTCAGACCTAAAACTTCTCTGTGTGCTCTCTTATGCTGGTTTGGCTGGGATAGAGATAATTTTATTCACAGTAGCTGTGAAGAAAGTAGTAGTGTTTTGTATTTGGGGTGAAAACAGAATTGATAACACAAGGATGTTTTAGTTATTGCTGAGCAGGGCTGGCACTCAGGCAAGGGCTTTCCTGCCTCTCATACCACTCCAGCAGCAATCAGGCTGGGAGTGCACAAGGACTTAGGAGGGTTTTTTCCATAGTTTTCCTGTTTAAATGTTGGTGCTGTATTAAAAAAAAAACCAAAACAACAACAACAACAACAAAAACCAAAAGCAAAAACAACAACAAAAAAAACAACCAACCAAAAAACCACAAACAAACAAACAAAAAATCCTAAGCTTCAGAGAGCTTGACAAAGCCCCTGGGCCTGATCCACCTGAAGTACTGGGGAAAGACAGAAAGTCAAGGTATCTCTCTGTAAATCAGATTCATAGCACAAAAATGACCCCTGATCAGGCCCAGACTTTAGACACCTGACCCTCTGGGTCCATAGCTGTGAGTGAAATGGAGCTGTCAAGCTCCATCATATTTCACGGTTCTTTAATTATATTTAGCTAGATCTAGGTCACTGCATTCTTTTTCGTTTCAGACTCAGGGCAATAGAGTAGTGGAAAGGATTTTTGATTGCACAGGGCTATAGGTTTAGTTAAGTGAAAGTCTTTATGACCACTGGGGGTATGGGCTTAATATGTGTTTGTCTGACATTATACGGGCTGCGATTTCCATGTGTTAATGTTAAAAGGATGAGCTTTCATAGCTATTGACTGCAGACTAAATTTTAGCAACTGAATTATCCTACTAACCTTTCTCTGTACTTTCTCTTTAGTGAATTGCACTTGGCAGTGAGAGCTTTTAAGATAGAAAGTAGAAAAATATTTCAGTGTACTCCAGGTGTTTCTAATGCAATCTCATTTTTCTTTCAGCTGTCAGAGAATTAATCCATCATGAGTTGGAAATGTCTCTTGAAGATGCATGCGTCTTCCCATTACAGAATGGTCAAATGCCAGCCTGTTCCTTTGAGAATTCTTTTGAAGATTCTAAGCCAGTTAGTAGCTTGATTTTTCTCTCTCCTTACTTCTTTTTGCAGCAGATTAGGTCATTGAAAGCTATGGGAGCTTAGCTGTTAGAAAAATAGAGCACAGTATCTCATTATTCTGTATTCTCAAGACAGAGCTATTTCTTTAGTCCTGATGCATTTCTGCACACAGTTTAGCAGCAGTGCCTTTACTGTAGCAAACCTGCAAGGAACAGAGGGTGAAGACAGGAATACTGATGAAATTGCATCAAAGACCTCTGTGAGTTGCAGTGTTAGTGTTGTGTGCATGTGTCATTGACTTGTTTATTTTCTGTGGTTATCAATATCATGTCCCTTGAGGTGTAAAGTGTACAGTTGTAATCCAGACTATATCAGTGAGGTTTCTGTATTTTTGCATTTTCTAATGGCTGGAACAGGAGTTCAAGGAGTTCAAGTAGCTGCAGTGTGTGATGGAGACAAACAGTTTTCATATCAGGAGCTTATCTGAGGAGAAAATTGTGGGCCTGGTGAAACTTCATGCTCAGTGATCTGTAATGGCCCTTGTGCTCAACACTAAGTGCATCTTATTGCACATTTCCTCAGACCTATTTTTAGGCAGTAGATCCATCAAAAATCTTAAATATGGCAATACTTGGCTTTTGATCTCTCTATGGTCCTTGGCTAAGTTAAGCTTCCAGAGTGTGGAGCTGGTGGAAACATAGGGATCTATGAGAACCTTTATGGAAGTCAGCAGACCCAGTGTACCTCTAAATTGAATATGCTGGGGAAAAAAAAAAACGTAACAACCAAACCACTCCCCAAAACAATTCTCTCCCTCCCTGCTTTTCCACAAATGCCCCACGTAACCAGCCTGAAGTCAGGCACATTCTTCTGCTTAGAGTCTACAGATGTGAGCCTCTTCTCTGTCTCTGAGCAAGATTAATCTTGCCCTCATTTAGCAAAATTGGTATTTCTGCCAAATATCGAGAGGATTCTATCAAAACATCTTTGCATGCAAAGTATTTGGATCTAAAAGAGAGAAAAAGAACTGATCCAACTTTGACATGCAAATGGTGGCTGTCTAGAAAAATAACCGAAAACAGCATTGATATCCAGGACCAAAACTTCCAGGACATTTGTGCCCAAATGTCTTCTGTGTGGACTTTTGCCAGCTGTACAGTACCTGCGACATCAGGGCTCACAAATCAGCAAGACATAAAACGTCCCAAGTGAAGAACTTGACAAGAAATACAAAATAAGGTATTATGGTCACCTGGGAAATGAGGAGCTAACTACCTTGAAGCATTTTCCTACTGCAGGCCATGAGGTTTGTTAGGATAAGATGTGCCTCCATGGCTAAATTTGGCATCTCAAGAATAGGGAAATGCTGTGTTCTGCCATTTAAAGCGGTCCTTGTGCACCAGTGTCCTTTGGGATCCTGTGAGAAGCCTTAAATCAACGAAATCTTTTCAACAGCAAGTCTTTCAACTGTACTTCTAAACTGGAGAAACTGTAGGACTGTTCAAAGGCCCTGATCTCCTCCAAGGCTCCTTTCTTTAGCCTCATTTCAACTTCGCTGCAGTGACACTTCAAATGAGGAAATCTGATGACCCTGCGCTGCTCAGTGTTTGGCAGCACAGGTTTTCAAACAACATATTTCTCTTATTCGGAGGCCAGGCATCACTGAGCAGAACAGATTTAGCTGCAGTAACTTTTTCTAAAATAATCCTTCTAATAAATTAGTCTCACTAGAATTGTACCACACCTGTGTGCAATCCCACGCTGCGCTGTCTTCTGTTCCAACATACACTGGGGAAATTCAGCAGATGAGCTTTGGACTTACACCTCATCCATTCATGATTACAGGAGATGGTGGGGAAAAACGCCTCAAAGGGTTTGTAAAAGGGAACAACTGTATTCTATTAAAAAAAAAAAAATCGACACAAACCCCAGGTACCTCAGTCCCACTTAGGAACCAGAGCTGTAAATTGCCTTATGTGCTATAAACTCCTTCTTCAGTCAGGCACTAAGTCTTGCAAATCACCGTGCTCTGCCAGTCTGCAGAGTGCTCAACTACTGTGTACGGTGCAGGCACCCAAAATCCCATCTTTCTACCTGGTTTTGGGTCTTCAAACAAGGTGCCCCTACAGGGAGCAATAGGCTCCTCATTAGTGGAGGAAGTTCTTCATAGAAGGGTATTCATACTTTATGTTACCAACAGGATCTTAAAACATTAGCTTGTATTTCTTAAAGTATATAAAAAAATTCTCAGTCCATTTCAACATCTCCTTTCCCTTCTGTCCTCCTTGCTTCAATTTCTTCTGATATGCAAAAGGTAAATAAAAGTAATGCAAAATTGTGAGTGAGGATCATACAGAGATTATCTCCAGAAATTTCAAAAAAAACCAAATCAAATTGGGTCTTCCCCTGCTGTGTGAAACACAGTATTTTGAATTGTGTCTATTCCCAAAAGCAATGTTACTAGAGTTGGTCTTCCACCTGATTACAGAAACAAATGAAGAAACACAATTTGTAAGTATCAAATGAGACTGCTTGATACAAACATTTTACATTTATTGGAAGAGTACAGTAAAACAGGGACTGCAGACTCATTAGTGGTAAGTGGTCCAAAGGAGAAGACAAAGGACTATTCAAAAAAGGTCTGCAGTTTACAAGAATATTGAAAATCTCTTACATAAACAGCCTAGGAAAATAAAAAGTTAGCTTGAGTTCTAAAGTGTAACTTAAAAGTATATAAAAAATTGGCAAATAAATAAAGTTAAAATGCAGATCTATTTAAAATTATAAAGGACAGACAACTGGCAACTGTATAACATAGTTATCATTTTCAGACTTGATTAAAAGCCAGATAAACTCACAAATGTTGTTTCTTTTTTTTTTATTATTTTATTTTACATGTACTTTAGGGAAGAAGGACCCATTTCCAGTGTTATGTATTATCAATCTGTTTCACAAATATATTATTTTTAAACAACAAAGACCATAAAAGGTGCTTTACCTGATATTGCTGGTGTGTATTTTGGCACAAAATTGAGAACTGGATACCTAAAGACATCTGCAAATGGCATTTGTGCCCACTCAAGGCTACTGGTGACAAAAGTCTGGCTTGTGATGGCAGGCCAGTGAAGTGAATTTCCCTCCTTCCCTAACACCCCTGCTCAGTCTCCAGCTGCCAACAGTTACACAAAGGAAAAGCAACATATGCAATTTTAAAATCAGCAGTCCTCCAACCCCAGCCCAAGTTTCATCCCTGGAAGTCCTTTAATAGAAGGTACAGGACAGGTGTTTAATGCAGGCTTTCACTCCTCAATATTTCTCTGCAGGAGTCTGCCTGCCTATTGTGTCCTGTGTGATGAACCTGTATCGTGGGTTTTTCTCCTATTACATGCTTTCAGTGAAAATTAAGTGGGAAGCCTGGTGAAAAACAAATAAACTTGTGATTTACAAGTAATGGTACAATTAACATTGGAAAGAGACATCTAAAGAGACTTCACAATTGAGACCCAGTGCAAGATCAGTTCCCCATACACAACAATAATGCTTATCTTGTGAAATTGCAGGTCTCAGCACTTCACAGTGGTGGGGATGTATAATTATTCCTGTAAGTAAATGTTGTATGGCATAGTGAATTCAAATTTCTGAGAGCAGAATGATGAAAATTAACACTGTCTGAAAAGGTCTGTTAAGAAGAAGGAAGTTCACAATAAGGCTTAGGTGGAATTAAGTAATTGCAGTTGATTTTGAAGATACTGCTCCAATATGGCCTGACAGCAAAATGTCAAGGAGTGTTTTTAACATTTTAATTCTCCTATGTGGAGCAGGATGTTCTGTATTGTAAACCAGACAGTAATGAATGTTGTTCCTCTGATGTATTTTATGATGTGGACAATTCGTGATATAGCTATTAATTAAAAATCTGATTTTAACAATATGCTTCACGTTAATTCATGGTTACTTCCATTTTCATATAAACACATTGCCCTAGGTTTTAAAGTATAACATCACCACAGTACTTCTGAATTAAACAAAAGCAGGAGTGTATTTGGACTTTTCTGTCACCAGAATAACTTTGTCTGGTAAGTGAAAGGGTGTGTAAGTGTACATGGAGCCTTCAGAATTAGGAAATATTTGAGAGATGCAACAGTATAGATTATTACAGCAGAGCTCAGCTGGAAGTGTAAGATTACTGCAACCCTCTTTAGAAAGATTCTCAAAGATTCTCAACCCTCTTTAGAAAGATTCTTTGAGAATTGAGGCAACGGCTCAGAATCAATTGCTTACATATCAGTAATCCAAGAATTCTGCATTATTACTTGCATGTGACAACAATAGAATTCATCATATATTGAGAAAGACTGAGCTGACTGAAAAGACTACAGCGCATCTTTTTTTTTAGCAATGGAAAGTTCTGGCTCATACTTTCAACATCTGTAATGCAGAGGGAATCACTGATCTGATTTTTGTTTTAAAAAGTCTAATTGCCTTATACTGATGAAGAGTTTCAATGGCTGTCTCACTCACTGTATTCACAAAACTTAAGTACTTATCTATAAACATCTGTGTTTCTAAAACTAGATGACAGATCCAAATAGTAGGAATTCAGGATTTTTTCAAGTATTCCCTGCTCAGTGTGAATCCTAGGTTGCCATACTGGTTCAGAGGCTATATTAATCTATAAACAATAAATCAATATAAGTTGTGTTTACAAGGTAGATTTTACTAGATTTCTTTTACTAGATTTTAGGATTTTATTTTTCCATTTTTTTTTAGTATACCTAACAGTTTTTTGTTTGGAGAAAGCATATGGATCTGAGATCTCTAAACGAACTACCCTTCCATAGCTACAATCTCAAACACCTGCAAAACAACCATGTAGTTAGTGAACTAATTAGTTGCTTAGCTTACACCCCCACCCCCAAATAAACCATCTGAAAATTCTAATTTAAATCCTGCCTAGATGATGCCTGAAAAAATGGTGCTCTGAAATAGTCAATAATATACAATTGCCTGAAAATTAAAAAACTCTGAGTTAACACCCAAGTCTATACCTGGACATATATTCCAGCTGCAATTTTTTATCAAAGAGAAGGGAACATAATGGTAACTTAGGGTTGTTGGTGGAGGTAGCATTTCCTGGGAGAGAACAGTAAACAAATCTCTAGACCTTTCTGTTTTATAGAGTAGTACTAAGGCTGAAAACCAGAAATTTCTTTTGCTTATTTGACAGAGAAGCAAAATCAAGGTGGATTCTAGGGTCAAAACTAGAGAGAGAATCTTCCCTTCTTTGAAATTTCAGGTCTCAGCAAAGTTGGGTATTAATAACACACTACTAGGCAATTCTGCAATGCATATAGGAGCTGGAAATCACAGTTCAGTACCACTTTGAGAAAAGAAATGGTAGTTATTTTTGACTGTTTATGAGGAAACATGTGAAAAGATTCTTCCATTTCAACTTGGAGCTTTCCAACTTTGAACTTTATATCTTTATAATGGGAAGCTACCCCAGGGAATATTTACTCTTAGAAAAACTTGATAGGCTCCTGAGATTGATTTGCTTTCCTAGTAAGTTGCTGCTGATGATTAAGAACTGCTTTTTTGTTTGTTTGTTTTGTTTTTCAGTAAATCTGCAGAAGGGAACTGAAAGAAAACATTTCTAATAGAGCTGATATTTCAAATTGACCAGATCTCTTAAAAACTCATGGTTGTTTGGAACTTCAGGAATACTGGACTTGCCTTGTTCTTGCCATGCACCTTTTAATTACTAATTGAGGTCCTGTATTACTAGAAGTGAAGGACTGCATGGAAATAATTCTAAGAAGAAAAAAATGCCTAACTTCAGTGGTAGAAGGGGTGGTGTTCCCTTTCTTGCCTAGGAGGAAAGCTTCCAACAGTATCTGAAGTCCTTTTGTGCTTTAGGAGATAAAAAAAAAATTGGAAAACTCTTCCTTTAATAGCAAACTATTTTATGCTTAGCCATAAAAATGTTACAAATCCAAGTGCAGTGGCAGAAACAAATATTTCTAGTGCCTACTAACAGAACAGCTGTTACAGAAAATGGACTCTCTCAGCTCCTTTCTCTTTATTTAATCTTTATAATGAGTTATTATTTGTGGCCATCAATTATTCTCAGAACTGCTGAATACAATGTTTTATGACACTATTTACACACTAGCTTAGTTCTTCAAATACTGCACTCCTTCAAGTCTGTGAGTAGCACTGACATTTACAGGATATGACAGCAAGAATAGTGGGAATGCGGCTAGTATTTAATCACTGTTGTTAATATTTGTGCAGCAGCACATCTGAGAAAACTGGAGGGGAGATATCTGTAAATACTTCTGAGACTTGGTTACACTGTAACCTTAAAAAACGTGAGGGATTTTTCTTCTTTTTTTGTTTTCTTTATTGCCTTTGCAATGGGTGCAAAAAGGGTAACAAAATAGTTTATAAAGGGATAACAAATAGGTAACTTCATAGTAAATTTTAATGATGTGCTTGTAGGATTTAAGTAGGCGTAACACGTAGTCAAAGACATTAATGAAAAAATACTTGAGTATGAATAACCTAGTATTTTCTCAACCAGTTTTCTATTTCCTGTCAGTAAGAATGGGCTTTACCAGCTGCACTTCTCACTGATGGCCTTCTGGTGATGCACTTCCCAATAACAATTTCCAAAAAAGTTTTAGGCAACTCAGAAAAAGGGCATATTTTTGTTAAGAAGAAATGCAATATAACTGTAGTTGATAAACAAAAAGCTAGTCCATTGGTTTTCACAAAAACAAATGAAAATGCACATTTCAAAGATACTGCCTTTGTGGGATGCTAACTCTACATCACTACCCTTTGCTGAAGCAAGGTTTGTTTCCAGACAAGATACTTTTTACTATTTTACTTTTCATAAAATAAAGAAGCTTAGAAAACCTTATGACTTCACTGAGGACTGGACTTGGAAGCTAATATGTGCTTATTTTCTACTAAAAAAAACCTAAGGATGCACTTTTTGCCATCAAAGCAATTTTCTTTAAATAATGAATGCAATGCCTGGAAAAAAACATAAAAAGAGGAGATAACCTGTTGAATTCCTTCTCACATTACAAGCTGAGGATAACAGTATTTAGTATCCTATGTTTAACAATGTAAAATAAATCAGGATTCCCTCAGCGTCCCTCTGGCTGTGACAGTGCCAGTGTTAACAACCTAACCTGAAATCCATGCTTACAAAAGAAACTGAAGCTTAACGTTTTGTCTTTTTGAGTTCTCTATGATAGACACAGTACATGAGCCAAATGACCAGGATCTGGCTAACCTGGTAAAATTAATCTGACAACAAGATGAAGTCAACAAAAGGCCATGGAGAGAAGATATTGAAGCTTTGCTTCTTTAGTGTCATGTCATTATTATAAATTTAATGGCATGGCAGACTTGGTTGTGAATGCTCCTATGAGAATCCTACAGTATCTATAGGTATGGATTCCACTTCATAAATTGAACAGTTTCAACAATTACAACTCAGACATGACGAACAAATTCTGCCACAAACTGTTAAATTAATGATACAAAAAGTTTAGATAATTGAAAAGACATCTATCTGTGTTGAAATTTATTCTCTGCTTATAAAACCATTCTGGTATTCTCTCACAGTATTACTAGTTTTGAACAGAACTGGTGCCTACTTCAGTAACAGAAACAAAGTTTCCTAATGCTGTAGAAATCTCCTGTTTTAAAAAGACTTCAAATTTAAACAGAAGTGTGATATACATGTATGGAGGTTAACTACTTCAGAACAAAATGTTAGTGCTGTCTTTATCCTTCTGTGAGAGTCAGGATGGTAACTGGTTAAATTATGACAAACACAACAGTATTATATTTTACCTGAATAAAGTAGTATTTCTTGCTGTCAAGAGGATATATGGCAAAGAAACAGTCCACCTCTCTAACAAAAGAGTATTAACTCTCCAGAAAAGCTATGAATGCTGACAATGTTATCCTTACTTGCAGACTTCAGGGATGCATATGTAAGGAAAAGCAGTTGGATGCAACTCTGATTTTCCCAAATGATTGTGAAACATTTCTTAGATCTTAGTACACTTGCACTTGCATTAGCATACTAGCAAATTAAGGCACAGACTCTGTGTACTACTTAGAAGCATACAAGCTAACAAGAACATTTCCTATTGCTCTTTAGAAATATCTCTGGGCTATACTTGAAGTACAGAACTAAGTAAATATATCCAGTACACTTACAATGAAGTTTTAATTAATGCCACCAAGTTTTCCAAGCACTACACTTTAATGGGTATGTGCATATAAATGCTTCCTTATCTCCAAGAAAAAAATCACTTAACAAAATGCAAGAAGCACATCCTTACAGCTGGATACTGATAGTACCACCTCAAATGCAGGTGATGTGATCCCACACAACCATTCACTGTTGTAGTTGGACACTAATTCCTATGTAACAGACAAATTCTTCTAGACTACACATATTTTGGTCACACACAGCCCTATACCACCACTCAGCACTACTGTAAATATACTTGAGAGAACAAAAGATGATGTGAACAATAGAAAAGCCACCCTAACAGAAATAAAAATGTAATGTAGCCACTGACTTCACTACATCTCAACCCCACTGTAACACTAAAATATAAGGCTAATTAACATTCTAGATGCTGTGTTACTTACAATCCCTGTTTCTTACTTGCATTAGCAGCAACTGGTATCCCTTGATCTGAATAGTTTAGTAAATTCCTAGAAATATTTTAAGCACCTTAATGCTGGAACTCAAGACAGGGATACGGTAACTTGTTCCTATTTCTATTCAGAGCCCTAGGAAACAATTCCAGCTGCAAAGAGGACCCAGAGTCAAAGTAACAAATGGTGCACTTCCTCCCTCCCCTATCTAGTAAGTTTTTATTCTTTCTGGCTTTTTTTTAATATATATTTATATGTATATATATACAAACACAAGGTTTATATTCTTGGTGCATTTAAACCTTGTTTATCCCCAGTCTTTTGATATTTGATTGCAATAATGTAAGAAAAATAGAAGGTTAGTATTTTTACTCTGCTGCTCCCTGTCAGAGGCTTTAAACATACTTCTTTCCTTTTGGTTGTTTGAACAACTTCCTCATGCCATACAGAAGTAGTATTTTCCTTTGGACACTATGCATGAAATGTTCTTTTGTTCAGAATAAACTTTTGCATGCTCCAGCTGATTCTGAGAATTTCTACCAATTTAAGGGAAAAAATCAGGGTCAAAAGCAAATCTAGCAACATACTCTTTAGCGCCTCTAAAATCAATGATATTTGTTATTTGCTGCTATCATTAATAAACTGCTTTTTCTTGGCCTACTACTTTCACATATTCTTTGGAAGGCAGAGAGTTTGCAGTATTTCTTAGCATGTGCTAAGAAATATACTTTATATTGGTCTTTTTTCTAAAATAAACATAAACATAGGTCACCATAAAAGAAACATGTTACTGAATTCTGATGGCATTGAAGGAGAAAAAAGGCATTAAGTAGATCACATATAAAGTCAGAAGTATTTCTATTGTATGGTAATAAATGCACAAGTAATTCAACTACCAAAAAAATTCTGAATTTTTCCATTCAGTAAGCATGTTTGCATCCTGAATCTAACTGAGCTTCATGCTTAAAACCAAGTATCACCTAAATATATCAGATACAGAAAGAATTAAAAAAAAAAAAGCTTCTAGTTGAAATACTTGTCAAAACTTGTCTTCAATTTTAAGGCCAACATGTATGACAATCCCCACATTAATATGCTGACCTACAGGACAAGGATAGCAGAATGAGAGCCCAGCTTAAAGTAAAATACCTCTGAAAAATGTCACTAGCAGTTATTTGCTGTAAAACAGGTAGAAGCCACAGTCCCTTAAATTTGTAATATGTGCTTTCTTATGTACATGTAACCTAAATTACAGTACTACTGTGACTGGATATATAGCATTTCGCAGTTTATATCTTTAATATCTTTAATGCAGGTGTAGATACCATTCAAGATGATACACCAGTTAATTTCAAAGTAATCCTAGAAGAATATTGCAAATAATGCTATATAAATGCATAGTGTTTGAAGGAAAGAATTACTTCACTGGAAAATAAAGTCCCAGACATTGAGTTTGGCACTTCTTCATCACTATGTTACTTTCTTTTTGATTGAAGACAGCTCCTTCTGAATCTCACTGAATTTTGGCCGGTTTTCTGGCTTGTAGTCCCAGCATCTCTGCATTATTTTATATATTTCTTCTGGACATTTTTGTGGTGCTGACATTCGGTAGCCTGGTACACAGAAAAAGCGGAGAAAACTTTTAGCACTGAAAACTGATGCATATTGACACATCTAAAAAGGTAAGAACAAAGTTCAAGACCATTTCATTTATAAAGATCTTCAAGGCATTATGGGGAACATCTTCAATACATATCCTATACATGAGAGATTAAATTAATTGTTAATTAGTTATGAAACTAATTAAAGCTCAGGTACTACTGACATTTAAGCTGGGCATGCTGAACTGTAATTTTGCTGCTCTTCCCTAACAGAAGCAACCCATACAGATTTCTTTCCTGTATCTTAGGAAGTAGCTACCCTCTGGTTTTCAGTTGTATTTCCTTACTTCCCTGCAGCGAGGAAATTGATAATAAAAACTATGACATGAGTAAATTTATTTGCTCTTTTGAAGATGTATCACTTTTACTCTCACATTTCTTCCCTTTTTTCTCCTTAAGGAAGTTCTTTCCCATTTGCACTTTAGTAATTAATCTTTCCTCCCTCTGTTTTCTTAACTTTTGTATCTCCCATCTTATCTCAACTCTCTCTTCTGGTTTGCTTAGATAGGCAGTGGCTTCCACACCTCTCTGCTGCCATCAGTCAAAGAGTTCTCTGACTTGATAATGAGCAGGAGAATGGACAATCAATTAAGTAAATTGGCAGCTAATCATTCAAAAGTCACAGGTAAATGGCTCTTCGGGCATATCATCAATACCCTGAATCACAGAGGTGTATTTAAAACAGTGAAGACAATTACCCAATGAGAAGGAAGTTGGGAAAAATGCCAGGAGGAACGTATGCATTAACAAGGAGCTTTGGACAAATTCAAACACAAAATCAGGTAATGGAAGGAATATCAAAACACTGTCTGAACCTCTAGTCAGGAAGTTAAGAAAAACAAAGCCCAGAAGGGATTGAACCTGGCGAGCCACATCAAAGACAACAACGGGGCTTCTCTAACTTTGCAGGGGACAAAAGGAAGGCTTGAAAAAATTGTGCCCACTGCAGAATGAGGCACTGAGCAACTCAGCAACATAGGACGGGGACAAGGCCAAGGTACTGAACACTTTCTTCATCTCAGCCTCTACTAGCAAGACCAGCCTTCAGGAATCCCAAGCTCCAGGGATCAGTGAGAAAGGCTGGAACAAGGAAGATGTACCCTTGGTGGAAGAGGACCTAGTCAGAGAATATTTAAGCACACTGGACTTAAGTTCTAAGTCCAGGGGCTCTGACGAACCCATGAGTGCTGAGAGAATTGCTGATGTCACTGTCGCACCATTCCAAATCACTTCTCATCACTTTGACTACTGAGAGGAGTACCTGAAGAAAGGAGTAAAGCAAATGTCACTCCTATCTTCAAGTCAGAGCACCCAAGGAACTGCTGGCTGGTCAGCCTCACCTTGATCCCAAAAGGTGATGGAGCACCTAATGCTGGAAACAATTTCCAGGCTGTACAAGGAAGTCATCAGGAGTAAGCAGGCAGAAAGTCAGCATGGTTTCACTAAGAGCAAGTCATGCTTGACAAATGTGAGAAACGTCTTCAATGAGATGAGTGGCCTGGTACATGAGGGGATTTCACTATAAAATCCCCACAGAGACACATTTGAATTTATGGGCTAGATGACCAGACATCCCGGTGGATTGAAAACTGAGGCTGAACAGTGAGCCCTGAAGGGAGGTGATGAGTGTTAAGAAGTCTGAGTGGAGCTCCAGGGTCCAATCCTGTGTCACACCTTCATTAAGGCTGTGGATCCTTAGCGATGGTGACACAGCAGTGGGGCACCCTGGCGGGTGGCACTGAGCTCTGAGGGGGGCTGATACACCACAGGGTCGTGGTGCTGTCCAGAGGGACCCAGACAGGCTGGAGAAAGGGGCTGACAGGAATCTCAAGCAGTTCAGCACGGGAAGAACCAAGTCCTGCAGCTGGAAACAGCCCCAGGCACCAGCACGGGTGGGGAATGCCCTGCTGGGAAGCAGTTTGGCAGGAAAGGCCCTGGGGCTCCTGCTGGACACCAGCATGAGCTGTTCCAGCAAAGAATGCTAATGGCACACTGGGCTGCACTGGAAGGAGTGTTCAGCAGTTGAAGGAGATCATCTGCCCCCTCTGCTCAGCACAGTCTGAAGCAACATCTGGAGTGGTGGGTCCAGTGCTGGGCTCCCCAGTACAAGACAGACACAGGCATAATGGAGAGAGTCTCATGAAGGATCACCAAGGTGATTGAGGCACTGAAACATCTCTCTCTCCTACCAGGAAATGATGAGTGAGCTGGAGTAGCTGATCCTGGAGAGGAGAAAACTCAGGGTTTCTCAGCAATGTATATAAACACCTGCAGGGAGGGTGCAGAGAAGGTGTGTCCAGGTTCTTTCCATGCCCAGTGACAGGACATAGAGGTGATGAGCACACACATGGGAAATTCCTCTTGAGCATCAGGAAACACTTTTTTCCCTGTCAGGGTGACTGAGCACAGACTGCCCAGAGGGGTGGTGGCATCTTCATTCAGAGAGATATACAAAAGCCATCTGGACATGATCCTGCAGCTGGGTGGACCAGATGCCATTCAGAGCTCCCTGCCCACTTCAGCCATTCTTTGAGTCTGTGATTCCACAAATTGTTTACCACATGTAGCTCTGAGCAAATGACAGGCAGTGCACAGTGATGTGCATTGGACTCCACAGCTAAATGCAGCTCTGTGACTCCAGACTCATTCATTGCACAAGTCTCTGTCTGTCCCTTTTTAAAGAATAGTGCCATGACACAGACCTCTTGAACAGGAAAATCTGAGAAACATTTTTGATTTTTTTGTACTGCACACATCTGCTCTAGGTACTGGATGAATGCATGCAAGTTCAAGCAAAAATGGCTTGGGCTCTAGGATTTGATTTGGCCTTTAAGGAGAAACTATATTATCACCTACAGTGCTCATAAAACTATAAAAAACACTGACAATGTGTGTAAATCAGCAAGCCAGAGTTTTTTTGTTTGTCATTTGTTTTCTTTTACATAATTTGGAAGTTTTACTAGCTTAGAACATATTTATAAATTATACAGTAGTACTATGTAGGGAAGGAACAGTTCTGACATGCCACAAAAGACAATGAAAATAAATCACATTCCTGAAATCCTGCTCATTTTAAGTAAAAGCCTTTAGATTATTTTGTAAAAGAGAAATGCAGCTTGCAATGCTCAACTAGCTCACCATTCTCCACCATAATTACTAAATCTTTCTGTGAAATGATTTAATAAAGAAGATGGAATGATAGGGATTTTTTTCTGGCAGTTTAGAATATTTATACCTGCATTAGCATAATCTTAAATAATTCATTCTGTTCAAGCTTCTGCTTTGAACAAGCACAGTAAATCCCTCTTTTCCATCTCACCTGTTAGTTCTGCAACAATGAAAGTCAGCATGCTCTAAGTCTTCCAACCTTTAAGTTACTGGTCAGTGTACTCCTTTTTTTTTCAAAAGGCCTATATATACCACCCTACTCCTCCCAGAAAGCTAGATTCAGCAATTTAGGAAACCTCATAGTGTTTTTGCTAAAGTTACTACAAAACTTGTATGTTATTTCTTGGCTATTTTACACCGAATCCTTACAATTTATCCAGCATTTCTTTCACTCCCTATGAATAATTACCTTTCTCAACTTGCTCTCGTGCTTGTTGGTTGGTCATTCCAGGGTATGGGCATACTCCTAAACTGAAGGTCTCCCACAAAAGGATTCCAAAGCTCCATACATCACTCTCAGATGTGTATCTCCCTAAGAAAAGGAAAACAAACCTTCAACTTAACATACAGAGAAATTGGTGTTTCAGATAATTATGGCCCAAACTTCCTGTAAAGGTAAGTGTTATACTGGCAAGCTTCAGGTAAAACAAAGCTGTAGCTACTAGTAAAACATTCTAGAGATTTCACAGTCCCCAGTGTTTCAAAGAATGAACAAATTATATTAAAGCCAACACTCTGGCGTAACATAAACTAACCTTTAGTGCTACTATTATATACAGACCACGCCAGTCTGTCATGCAAGAGTTTCTTTCCTTCTTAATGTATAAAAATATTTTTCTTTTAATATAAAAGGACAAAAAAATTCAGGGTTTTCCCATTCGTTTACAACTGTGTTCAATTTCAAATATTCTTTAAAAATTACCTTTTCCAGTTCTCCATTTTAGCATGGCAGTGTTAATTCTGAGAGGAACTACCACCAACACTGTTTCTAAGTGTGAACAAGGCCTGGTTCTCATGCTTTGAGAAACTGATCTCTGAAAATCTAAGTAAGGCTGGATACTTTCAAAGTGATACACCCCATCAGTTAAAAAAAAAAAAATCAGGCCTGCTGGTTCAATTGCCTTCAACTATGCTTCAGAGATAGCAAAACAGATAATTGAATTCCAAGCCTCTTTGTGGAATTATAGCTTTCTACTACAGGAAAGAGGAGACATTTTGGAGCAGGTATTTCTATTGTCCCTGATGGATTCACATTACAAAATTAAGATATAAAGCCTTTTACAGCAGAATCAGTGAAACTGTTACCTTAAAATCCATTTTCAACATAATTTTCAACATTTATCATGACTGCTCTTCCTTGTTGCATACTATTAATTTGTATTTACATGTCTGTATTCTTTAATAACAACACTTGTGAATGTATTGTTTGTTTATCTGTAATGATCAAACAAGCCAAGCCAAGCCACTCCTGACTAGGAAAAAAAGGAAAATACATGTAAATTATAGTGACAGTTGATGACAGTGACAACTGTTCTGACGTCAGAAAACTCAGTTTACTCTTAGACTAAATATCACTTCCAGCTGTGCTATGTTAGCTTGTGTGCCTCATAGTTGACAATTATAGATATTCACTAAGCTCTTTGGGTTAAGATTAGTTTTCTTGTCTGTGTATCAACTCCCCACAGCTGGGCATCCAGTAATTTAACACTTTTCACTGAAAGCATTCAGCAAATACAAGGTAGGTGATTAGCTGTTTTTGTTTTTTTTTTAAAGAAAATGCAAGTTCTGTACAGTTAATTATGTTTTCTGCTATTACATTTTCTGAAGGGAAAAAAAGATCTGTTTAGAAAAAAATCCCAAACTCCTCCCCACGTTACTATTAACATCACAAATAACTCAAAATATTGTAGGGAGAAAACATACATATTAAATGTATTTTAATTTTCAAAGATCAGGAAGCAAAAATACCCCATAATTATTCTAAACACGTGCTGGTTTTGGTGGGGTAGAATTAATTCTACTCACAGTGGCAGGTACAGGGCTGTCTTTTGGATTTGTGCTGAACCCGGGGTTGATAACTGAGATGTTCTTGTTATTGCTTTGACTGCACAGAGCCAAGGCCTTTCCTGCTTTTCACACTGCCCTGCAGGTGAGGAAGCTGGGGGCCCTTGGGAGGTAACACAGCCAGGACAGGTGACCCCAAACAGACCAAAGGGATATTCTAGACCATGAGACATCAGTCTCAGTGGGGGAAGAAGGAGGAAAGTGGAGACATTTGGAGTGATGGGGTTTGCCTTCCCAATAATGGTGTAGAATGGCTCTGAACAGCACTCACAGAACCAAAGTTTCCATTTCTCAAAAATTCCAGCGGCATCTGAATTTTGCTTCTGACTTCTAACACAATTTGTGTTGGAACCACACCATTTGACCTAGACTGGTTTCTTGCCTTCACAACTTGTGTTTTTTCTTAAATTAACATACTTTAATAACCACTCTTAATTTGTCACATACAGTGTCTTCAGCAGAGACTAAAAAAAGAAACTTTTTTGTAGCTTCTTAAGCACATTAGCTTAACATTAGCATTCATGTAATGGCCAAATGACCCTATTCCTCATTTTCCTCCAACCTTTGAATCTTGATATTCAGACTGACCTGGCCAGTGTTTACCAACTAGTTTTGAAATACTGCAGATTTAGTTTTACTTCATTTTGATATCTTAAAAAACTCCAGTCTTATCTACACAATTCAAAGCAATTGTTACAACCTTGTTATTAGAATGGAAAACAATAAAACATAATCCAGTAAGTTTTACTAATAACTTTCAAGGGAGTCGAAAAAATTATCCTTCAAAAACACAAGAGAAATCTTTCATGACATTTTGAAAGCTGAATATTGACTGCTGAACATATTAACATGTTTGAGAGAGCTTATTTCCCAAACATTACAGAAGATGACTATTTTTCATTTTATAGCTGCTGGAATACGTATGTGCTTTAGGAAAGACAAAATAAGTCAATGTTAATCAGCAATCCCCTCTTCTCCTGTACTGTGCAGAAAAAAAAGTGAAGGTGCTGTCACAAGAGCCTGCTCCCTGCTAAATGTAGCCAATTGGACCACATATGGTTATAAGAATAGGTTTTACATCAAAAACACTGTATGCATTTCCAAAATAACAAAAATAAAAACCCAAAACACCATTTATAGTGGACAAAACACCCATCAGTGAATGCTGGCAACACTAATATCTCTTAAAATAATTGGTAATACAGGATCAATTACTAAACTGAATTCACAGTCAGCCTTTTAAAGGGAAGATCTGCATTACTGTGTTATGTCATTAACTGCTGCAAAAATGCTAATGAGAGAAAGCATTCTGCTATCAATCACAATTCAGAAACTTGCGATTTCCAATGCACAATTTCTGAAAAAAGTCTAAATTTAAGAGATGGCAGAAATATGTATAGACACTTCAAATAAAGAATTCAAAACTATTTTATTCTGTGTACTCAACTATAGAACTGGTTTAGAAAAGTATATTCAAAACATATATTTATTTATTAAATGTGCTGCTTCTTCAGAGCCCACTTTACCTAGAAGAACTTTTTTTTATAGTTTCATATAAGCAAAAAAAACCTAAGAGCAGTGGCTTCTGTTTCTATTCTGGAATTATCACCCATATAGTGTGGACCACTTCCCTCAGCGATAAAGAATGAATTTTTATCCCCAATATAACAACCTAGTGATATACAAAAATGCAAGTAAAGAAAAACTGCAGTTAAAACCCCCCCCAAAATAAAACAACGACTGTAAATTTCACCAATGCAATCAATTATCTAACACAGTGTTCTAGTACATTAACATTTTCTACTGTTTTCAGTGAGGGGCCATAAATATGCAGAACTTGCCATTCATTTTGCTAACGATCATAATTTAGATGACTGACGAGGCTGTCTACAAGAATGAGTCAGCAACAGAACCAAAGCACTCTGCTATTGCTGCATAGTAGCAATTCTGATATTGCCGTCCTATTGTTTTTCGGCAGCAAAACTGCATTTTTTACACAAATCAGACTGAAATCTTAAAATTATTTTAAACATTTCATTTGAACAGCAGGAAAAGAACTGTATGTATCTACACGTGGCTCTGGTGCTCTTTACCATACTTTGGATTTTTTTTTTTTCTTTTAAGGAAAATCCAGTTATGTTCTTACCATAGTTCAGAGCTTCTGGAGCAGTCCACTTGATTGGAATCTGCTTTAGGCCAGAGGATGAGTACACCCCATCGTCCTCTTGCCGGGACATCCCAAAATCACTTATTTTCAAGATGTTGCTTTCACCTACCAAGCAGTTCCTTGCAGCCAGATCCCTAAATTAGAAAAAGAAATAAACACCCACATTTTTACAGGTCTGAAAGTATTTAGAAGTCATTTAAACTAACTGAGACCCTCAGCCAAGATGGTTGTGCCTCTCAGAGGCTTATTTACAAACGGGTAAAAAACACTTCACAGCAATTGTGGGGAAACAGAAGTGAGGGAAGGGGAAAAAAAAGTCAGAAATAATCCTATGAAGAAGTGAGGGGAGTAAATGCTGGAGATGCTCCAAATGCCTGAGCAGATAATCTCCTGCAGTACACAGAGGGGAGTCACAGTGGAGCAGGGGAGGAGTGTGAGGCTGAGGACAGGAGCTGTTATGGACAGACCAGAACCTCCATTCCTCACTCACCCTTGGGCGAGGAGGTGAAGAATTTCAGAATGAAGGAGCACCTCAGAAGAAGGGAAGGGGAAAAGGTACTTCAGTTTTTGTCTTTTATTTCTCAGTATCCAACTCTATTTTACTTTGTAATACATTAAATTCATGTTACCTAAGCTCAGTCTGTTTTGCTATGATGGTAATAGGTAGGTGATTTCCTTGCCTTCACATTGACCTCTAAATTTTTCTGTCTTGTTTTACCTCCCTGTCCTGTTGATGAGGATGGGGAGTGAGAAAGCATCTGTGTGGGGGTCTGGCAGCCATGCAAAGTTAACACACCACAACTGCCCTCCATTTATTCCTCTACAAAAATAAACCCCAGATTAATTAATTGGATACTATGGAAAACAAAACAGAATTTGAAGAAGCATCCTGAAATGTGTTTAGTGTGTGTTTCAGTGAGAAATCTGAGACACAGCTCCATCTTCCCTCTGCTGATTACAGTTTCTATCAAAAGATAAAAGCTATTCAGCATAGAAAAGGAATTTTGGCTCAGGGATGGATGAGAAGCTCAGAAAGTCAACTCCCTCTCTTCACCTCAAATTTGTTTAGTTTTTTAGATCAGGAGACATGCAGTAATACCTAATAAAAGACCCAGTGTGACTTCTCTACATGCTAATATTATAAACATACTAATGTATATTAAATGTCAGTGTTTCACAATTGCTTAAAATACAACGTAACAAAATATATATTATTATTCCCATTGTAATTAATAAAAAGGGAGAGATATGTTAAGCAAGAGGATTAATTCTAAACCATTATGAACATCACAGGCAAAATATTTTTAAACTAAACTTACTGTGGTTTTACTTAGCTAAACAGCTAATATGCTTACAAATGACTTACATGAATGTTCCAGAAAAACTACCTAAACTTTGATGTTTTGAATTGGAGCTGTAACACAGTTCTGAAGTGAATCCCCTGAGCACTTAATGCACATTCATTGGTTTTTGAAGAATAAATTTGGTGCATGCAAACTATGCTGCTCTTGGATGAAACGAATTTAGAATTCTGCTCATGATGTGCATGGAATCTGTTTCTCTAGCTACAGAATTTTCTTTCTATGGAAATGTTTCTACAGGTAATGCAGAAAGGTCTGAACCAGTGGTAAACAGCTTCAAACCCTACCCACAGTAATGACAAAGTACTGAACTACATTTAACCCAAACTAAAAGTCTTGAGCCATGTTTAAAGATGCTGAAGCTCATACATCCACTTTAACCAGCTCATCCACATTGATATTGGACTAAGTTATTCAATATGTAAACAGAGCCTAGGTATGATCCTAAATATCATAACTCGATTTACAAATTTTAACATATTTGACTCACGCAGCTTTTCTGTCACTAAGAACATTAATAGCTCTAGAGCTTGAGTGATATAAACAAAGTTATTTGTGTGGCTTGAGAAGATGGACCACTAAAAAACAAATCTGAACTCATAGGCATCAGCTGAAGATGTGCACAAGTACGTAAAACAGTTCAGTGTACACTGCATTACTACATAGTTTGATGTTAGCACGTGGTGGTATGGTTATATACAGCTACATTGATTAAAGCAAGTGGGCTGCAAAACAAAATCAAACTGTTATTGTTTATTCTCAAGTGTGTAAAAAGTATCACCAAGAACTTCAAGAATTTATGACTTAGGTTCCAATTATACTTCAGTAATTAGTTTGTATAAAGTTACTCAATATAGTCTAGATTTCACAACTGATGCACATAAGGAATGGAAAAAGTAATGAGGTTCTATCGCAAAGAAAATTTACAGTTAATTGAAAGCACAGGTATCCTCCTACCTGAAGTATGACCTAGCACTTAAACATATTGAGTCAGGTTAAGAAAAAACTATATACTGAGCTGCCTTAGGTTTATTCCTCATGCATAAGTCTGATTATTAGGGAAAGTGGATTGCAAATAATATTCACATTATGGTGCTTATAAACAAAGACTACATTCAGTTTGCATAATTTCTGTCAGCTTTGCACATCAAATATATGAATCTTCTTTTTCATTCAGAATCACCTAGAGAAAAAGCTTTTCATCCTGTCCAAAGATTAACTAAAACACTTTTATGAAAATCAACTGGTACTTGCAGAAGTTCTTAAAGACTGTGACGCTCTGTTGAGGATATATATAAATTAACACCACAAAGAACAAATTAAATGTTTACATGTTTTGTGTCTCACAGTACTAACACCTTTTTATGCTTCTAGATAAAACTCTCCCATTTGTTATGCTATAATACTCTCTATTACTTTCAATACATAATTTCTCTTAATAAATATAAATAATAAATACATGAAGTGAGCACTTCATATATTTACTTCTGACGCAAGCAAATCTGCTTTCTATCATCCTGTGTATGATATGCTCTTTCACTCACTCATTTAGAAAATATTTTAGATGTGATAATTTCAGTCCTTAGGCATGCAAATGCAACAATGTTAGATTATCTTGTTAGTATTTGTTCTGTCATTTTACATCTGTTTCATATCCTTAGTGATTTGTTGCTTAATTTTACTGATAATTTTTATAGGTATTTGCATGCTTAAAATAATTTTTTAAACAATTACACTGAAAGCTATGGATACCTCAGCTTTTGGTTTTTTTTTTTTTTATTATTCTGAGGGTTTGATTAAGATTTTTCAGTATTTTTCAAATAAATTCTTCACTGTTCTTCATTATGTCTCACAGCTTCCTTTAAAAGGATGTTCTTATTTTTCAGTCTAGACATAAGAGAAAAACACAGAAGATGCTTTCAGTCAACACAATTTATTACAGAAAATGGCATCAGCAACGATTACTCCCATTACTTTAAAATAATAAATTAACGTCTGTCAGTGAAGACATAACCCTACTAAAGCTTTCTCTAAGGACATTCTTACACTCCCTCCCCCCTTCCCCCCACACCCCACAGGATCTGCAGAGCAAGTACTACCTAACATTGCAATGCAGTTCTATGAGTTAAAGCCAATCAAAACTAGACAGCAAAGTCCTCATTACTAAACCAACAGCACAAACTGCCTCACTGAACTAATTAGCCATTTTATATTCAGTCCCTGGATCACACAGTTAAAATACTCTAAGGTGATAAAAGCAAGTAATTAATTAGTGAACAGGATCAGTTTATCTCCT
Source organism: Chloebia gouldiae (assembly GCA_003676055.1). Lineage (NCBI taxonomy): Eukaryota > Metazoa > Chordata > Aves > Passeriformes > Passeridae > Chloebia > Chloebia gouldiae. The sequence goes on along the minus strand of QUSF01000047.1, from coordinate 2,158,205 downwards.
CTGCACATTAAATTCAACGAAAATAGTCTATTACCTAAATATAAAAAAAGGGGAAGGAAGTGAAACTCAAGATAAATTGCTGGGTTTTTTTTGTGAACTGTAAGATACTACCTCATCTTCATAACCTGATGTAATTTCCAGTAGTGTCTAAATCAAAACACAGTAGTGCCTAAATCTATTTCAGAACCTTCTTGATATGCATATGCTAATTTTGCTGTATGTGGAGAGTTCAGCAAATAACATGTGCCTAATAAGAGACTGGGAAATATTAGAGGATTAGAAGAACACCCTTACATGCATTCTGTGTTTTCTTCTCCCTTTTTACTTTGATTTAATTATTTCTTTACATTATTTTAGCTATTATGAAAATATTGGAACCATATTAACTACAATGTTAGTAACTTCTCTCAGTTTCTCATATATAATGCAAGTCCATCTTCATTTCCACAGATAGTGCTGGCAAACCAGAGAAACTCCAAGCTGGACAGAGTAGTGATTTCTTAATAATGTCAGGTGCTCTGCTTGCCATCCACAGTTCTAGATGTTGCTCACTTCCTCTCAACTATAAAAATAAGCAGCTTTACCGACATCACAGCATTGGTGACCCTCAATCTTTATAAAGCACTTTGCACTTAAGTGAAAGACTTAAAATTTTTGCAAAAGGAACTCAAAAAAGGAAAAGTAACAAAACAACTCCCAAAAAATTGTATTCAGTAGCTGAACACAACTGTCAACTTATTTACTGTTTGCCACCCAGATATGACTCAAGGGACTGTACAGATCTACTGACACATTAGGAAACTCTTATCGTTGAGTTTTATTTTGGTAGGTTACTGTGTGCCCTCCACTTTCCTAGCAGGGCAAGTTGTCTGTACCAGCAATTTTAAGAAAGATAAAGAAGGTAATAGTTGACAATGAACACTTTCTGAGGACAATCAAAGCAGTAGACTATGAAGATGGAAATGAAGCAATAAATTGCTGCATCATCTATTCCTCCCTCCTTTTTCCTATTTCTGAGGTTGTCTTTGCAATGCCTGCTCCTGGAACAAAAACATTCCTATCAGCAGCATCTGCATGGTTTTTATCTGCATAGTATTCAACTGTTTTAGAACTTAATAGTTATTGCCTGTATCCTTCTGAACAGTTATTTTGATGAAAAAGGCATCACAATAATTTTGGTCTATAACAGCCCTCTATGCGCTGATATCACTGTATATTTTTATAACCAATTTTTCCTGTGCACTGCTGATTACATGTAATATGCTGAACAAAATGTCTAATTCTTCTTTTTTTTCTTCTTCTCATGCTGTATTTTGAAACAAAGGTTTACAATCCAATTTCTTTTGTATGCCCATTTTAGTGAAAAACTAAGGATCTGGACAGCCATCAGAGTGGATGATAGGCAACTTCCTAGAGATCCTACAGTATGCAAGTGACTAGAAAATGAAATATACCTTCTAGAAATCCTTAAAGACAGGACAGAGGAATAACGCCTCTGCTGAATTCCATGCAACTTGGATTTTGAGATAAACATACAGAACATAAACACAAATATTGGTACATTAAAGAAATATGTAAGGTTTGTAATAGTCCTGACAAGTCTCTTTGACATTAACTGAATTACAGGGTAAACTCAAATGTCCAAAATTCATTATCCAAAATGTACCAGAACACAAGTTTACATTTTGTGTTTGGTAAAGTTACAGTGGACTTAAATTACAATCACAATGCCATCTATTTCCATAACCAGTTATACAAGTAAATTGTATTATTCAAAGGATGAAAAATAGCATTTGCAAGCAAAAATTTTCACAGTACCATTCACAGAAGCAACTAAAATGGGATAGAACAGTAGAGAACAAAATTTTGATAACAAGTGCATTTTTAATATAACAATATGGCTTTATTTTATTATGTCTGATAACATTAAGTCTTGTTACAATGAGTGTCCTTGCCCTTTTAGACCAGGAGGATCACTCAATTTAGTTCTTAATTCTGAATTTAGTTTTCAATTAATGTCTTATTCTGTTAATTCTATAATAATTATAGTATTATATCTTATTATATACTATAATGTGAAAATGTAACTGATTTCAATGTACAGAAACATTAAATACTGATTGAACTTGTTTACAAAACTGGAATCATCTGAAGAGGCAGACCAGATATGGTTAAAGGTCATATTCCCATGTCCATTATATATCAGTGATAGAAAAGGCTGCATGCTGGATTTAAAGAAAATGTCTAAAGCAGAGTAGCTTCTATCACTGATTTTCTGATGATTAAGATTTTTACAAAATAAACTTCTAATTCTATTAAACAAAGCCATATTCAAGTATTAATATCATGATGTATTAAGTTCAAACTTCTAAAAATGCAAAGCCGAGCATATGGAATTGAAAAACACTGCAAGTGCACAAGAAATCAAGAAATTTATACGCATGATTATAATATGGGTCACATTTTTCCCACTTTTTCACTAAAATAAAATAAAACAGCACAATAATACAGTATTTGCAGGGTTTTTCAAATCCTAATGAACAAGGTAATATTTCAAAGCCTTCTGAGGCTAGATTTAAGTCCTCTGCCACAGGTGAATATTAAGGTTCATCTGGGAGAGGTAGCAACTCTACTGCTTTTTCAATAGCCAGAACCAATAATGTCGTATGCAACAGTAAGTGTAGTTTAAGTTATCTCTACATGCACTTCCATCACTTAAATTTACTTTTGCTCCTACAGATAGGCATGGATTAAGATTTTAGAAGTAACAGATAAGCAAGGACTAATGTTCATGATTTTCCAGTAGATAAAGTATTTTATAGGAACTAGATCCTGAAACTTTTTATTAATGAAGGTAAAAAAAGGTAAAGGTAATAATCAGGCTACAAAGAAATTAAGCATCCAGCATGATTAAGACACAAGACACTATATATTCATGAAAATAATACACAAGGAATAAGAGAGAAACAAAATATATTAGGTATATTGGAAATCATGAGGAAAAGACAGAGTAGAGAAGTACCACAATCTAGCAGGGCTACAGAAGAGGATTGTGCTGCAGCCCTAAACTGAGTGGCTAAAAAAGTGAAAAAAAGAAACCTCCTGCATTTTTTAGAGACAGTCTCAAAAAAAGCCAATAGCAAAGGGAGGAAAGTCAGTCACATTTAAAGCCAATTATTCTGGGGACAAGCCAAATATCTGGGGATGTTTCTTATTTAGGGAGAAAATAATTTAAATGGATGGCACAGGCAGCATATGCCAACTAAGCATTCTTAGCAATGGAAACCATTGAGAAATATATACAGTAATAACCTATTAATTCATAATTTTTCAGTCAGAGAAAAAAAAATCTAATTTGTACTTTACAATATCTCTCTACATTTAATCAAGGATTGCCAACAAATACTTAGTGCCATCTTGAAATATTTCAGTATTTTAAAAATAGTCTGTTTCGTAACTATAATAAAATATGATGAATGAAAATGAAGATGAGGAACAATTTACTAATTGTCCTAGACATCTAAGAAAGATTTGCAGTTAGTTTACAGAAATATGAAAGAAATTTCATGTGATGAATACATTGCAGAGAATTGTATGTAGAAAATCAGAGGAATAAAATTACCTATTTACTTCCTGTAAATTAAAAAGAGAGTAAATGAACTGAACCTCTGTCCTGGTTTTTGTTGCTATTAGTTAAAATCCACAGTAGTTTTCTCACTCAAAAATAAAACTTATATGCGGAAGAAAATATTTTGCACTTTTTTCATCACAAGAAAAATAAGAAAGTGATGGAATTTTCACAGAATTATGCTGGAGTATCCAAAGTGGGAGATATTGAAGAAAAAAAAAGAGATGACAGTGCTGATTAAGGATCATGATTAAATCTCATATTGATAGCAGGAGATAGGACAGGACTTCCACAGCTTTTGGGAACTGGATGAACTCATATGTCACATGCATATTCCCCATGGCAGAATTTCACAGCTGGGCTGAGTCAAGGAAGAGATTTTAGTAAGTCCAGGGGCTCCAAGTTTATCACACACTGAACTCTATCCTTTTTCTTTTATTAAAACCTTATGCCATATCATGAAGTCATCTGTTTGTTACAAGAATGTCCTTTCCCTGGGAAATCCAGAGTTCTGTATTTAGAAACAGCCCCTCTGCCTCTGGTTGCTTTCTGTGAAGTATGTTCACTCCTGTATAGAGTTTACTCTCCATGGATCTGAATGTTCCTCGTCCTACCAGGATTCAAAGTTTATAGGAGGTGCAGAAAACACTTTCATGTGTTTAATGTAGAGACAGGAAGAGAAAATTATTAGAAAACTATTGCAGAGCTATGGGTCTACTGCACCTGGCTATTATTCTGAAATATTTCTGCACAAAAAACTATTCTGCCATTATACTTTAGGAAGACAGGATCCTCTTTGCCATTTAATAATACCTTCATTTTAGGATTTGTTGTGGGCTAAGGTTATAAAATAACTGAAGTCCAGCTAGTCATCTGCTAAACATTTAAAATCTTCCTGCTTAAAGGATCATGGGTAAGAAATTTCTTAGACAATGATATAATGTATGGGAACAAACTGGAGTTGCCTGTTTGCATTTAACAGCTTTGTAAATGATCTGAGGTAAAAATCAAATGTGAATTTAATTACATTTCCAGATAATATCAAACTAAGAGTAGCTGCAAGGAACAGTAAGGGCAAATAAATAAAAAGAAATAACGAAAAGAAGAGAAGGAGAAAGAAGGGGGAGAGAGGGAAAGGGAGGAAATATTTCTGTTGGAATAAGCATTAGTGATAGCCTGTAGAACAGCAACTATTATATTTTGAAAAATTAAGCCTAAATACAAACATTCAGTAAAAAATAAATACTACTAGGCAATCATGTAGAAAGAAAAGAGAACCTAACAAGATATGGATTCCAAATAAATACAAGTAATGGAATTAAACTGAGCATCAGAAAAATAAAAGCTCATTATCTACTAGATTGTGAGAAATCTCTCTAGGAAAATGTAAAAATTCTATTTTATTAATGAAGTTACTTTAATAAGCCAAAAAAAGTTTGACAGGTGTACAGACCAGTGTCTGTTTCAAAGGGATGGATTAAGTAAATTAATCCAACTTTTTACTGACATAAAGTAAACATTAGAATTGCAGGTGTCCTGGAATCTATTGTTATACTATCAGGCATATAGTACACAACAAAAAGATAGTGGTCAAAGACGGAGAGACCTAAAGAATTATTAATTTCCTGGATTAGTGTATTTGTTCATTTTATCATATATGAAAAGGTGACTTTTTCAACCAATCACGTATTTGGGGAAACAATGAAATTCCAAATGCAACTGACACAAACTACTAATTTCTGTACAGAAAAAGGCCACAGGTGTTGCCAGCAGGGTACAGGTAGATTCCCATGAAGTCAGAATGACACAGGTGCTGCTGAGCCTCCTCAGATTTCCATCATATGCAGCTACAGGCATTTATTTGAGGTTAGAAGTAGTTTCACATGTCAAATGTGGCCCCACACACTGTGTAGCAAACCTATCACACAAATTTTGGCTTCCTCAACTACAGGCTTCTTTAGAGAGTACCAATGTGTCCTGTCTCCTAACCCAGGCTGGTGTGAGCAGCACATCAGTGGCACTTCAGAGCCCAGCTACAGGTTCAGACATCTGCAAGGGGCTTGGAACATCAGTAGAGGTGAACTGTGAAGTTTTAAAGAATAGGTTAAAACCATCAGAGAAAAATATTGGCCCACTGTCAAACCTAAGAGATTTTTTACCAAGCCCTGTATAAATTACTATACAATACTCCCCAAAAGGGAATTGAAGCATTTCAATGTAATAGCTGTTTGACAGTTAAAAGAAGCAGAAACTGCCTGCTTAAGGAAAAAATATGTCTTTAAGTTTCATGTAGAAAAATCTTCCATAACTTTTACAGTCTTTGTGCTAAGAGATCTGTCTACCTGACTCTCTCTGAAGGTGATAATGCTCTCCTGTGGTTAGAGATGCTTACTGAGTCACAAAACTAAAAACAACCCGTTTCAATTTACAAGGTAAGTACAGCTGTGTTGTAGAACATTAATAATGTATACAAAAGTTTATTAACTCCTTTGAAATTAATATGTATTAAAAACCAACCAGGATAGATAAATATATTTGTAACTACAATACTAGTATTTTATACTTGAGTTCTGCCAAAAGAAAGACAATAGCAGCATGGGAGACCCTGTCATCTCAATTTTACTCTTCATTTGGGATACCCAGAATTTTCAAGAGGAGGGAGTGGGATTTCGTGAATCCACACATGACCCTGCAAGAAGAGCAAGAAATTAGTCCAGATAGTTTCCTACAAGAGAGCATGATCTGCACAAGCAACGATGGTAGGAAGGGTGGCTTCCTGGAAGTACATAAGAAGTCAGAGAGGTCTAAGATACCAAGCAGAAAGGACAGTCAATTAATTTCTTAGTGGAAAGGTCTGTAAACGTTTATAAACAGCTAACTACTAAGATGCAATATTCAGAGCAGTAAAGTTCAAACCATTCCTTATGAGCACATGTAGGCTAATTATCTTTCTGATCTCCAAAATCAAAATCATTTCAAAGAAGAAATCTTTCAAATCAGGTACTTTTACTTAGAGCATCCTAACTCTTACATATAGTTTGGGGTTTTTTTAAACTGGGGCTTGGCCCTTATTCCACTCACCTATTTTTATTTCCCATAAGCCACTTGATGAAGTATCTGACATCCAGCATTGCCAGCATTTAAATACTGCAACATTGATTGAAAAACTCTCACAGCTCCATGTACGTTGATGATCTCCATCTATCTTCCAAACCAGTTAACATGGCAGTATGGTCTCCCTTGCTATTTACTACTTTGCATATGGATTTTGAAATAGCCCTGACAAAGAGTAACTCCTTGTTCAAGTCAAAACCCACAGTGATAAAAAAATTGTTTCATTAAAGCGTATCCATGCACTACAGTTCTGCTGAACGAGGGGGGAAGAGGCTGAGAACAGCAGAGCAATGACAAAAAGAGAACAAAATATGCACTTAGCTTTCTGTGTGTTTTATTTTACTCATCCTCAGCAAGTGTATTCCTTTCAGACAGTTTAAATTTGATACACAACATTTTTTGTGAGCAGTATCTACTGAAACTGAATTTACCTTTGAACTTAGCTTAACAGGCATAAGTTTCTCTTAGGTTTATGGGAAAAATATTCTGATTTTACAAAAACCTGAAAAACAGCCCTCTCTTTATTATTTGATATGTAGACCTATATGACCATGAAGTTTTCCTGTTCTCTAAACTTTAAAACCAAGTTATTTCATGAATACACACTAAAACCCATCACACGTCCTTCTTTCATCTGTTTTTCACTACAAACACAGATAACAATGCTGAATATGCTGAATATGTAGTGATAAAACTACAACACTGAAAAACCTCCTGAGGCCGTGGTAAAAACCACAGTAAGGTGTATCATCATTAGTACTATCTGGAAAATTGGTGTAACTTAGTAACCATATATATACATATTTGTGTTTATGTATGTGTATAAAACGCAGAAAAGGGAAATAACTTTTTCTTCCAAAAAACAATTTGGGAATTAATTATTTGTTACCATATACAGCCTAAGAATGTCTTATTAAAAGGAAGTTCTTTCCAGTCTGAGATAACTGTGGGACATTCCTCTTTGGAATGTCAAGAATTAGTATCAGGAAGCCAATAAAATATTGAAGCAGCACATAATATCTTAGTGCATTGTATCTTAGATACACATCTTTCTACTTTTCAAAAACACTAATGAGCATTTTCTGCTGTAAGAAAGAAACCAGGAAAAGTTCTACACCTCAAAGAAAAGAAATCAGTACATTAAAGCATGTTTTAGCTTCCCTATACAGACACTGACACACCTTGTGGTCAATGATTTGCACTCAAGGAGGTATCCTAAACCTTACTTCTGAAGCAAGTGCTTTCTCCCCCTTCTCCTCCCCCCTTATTCTTCTGCTTTTCTCTTATCCTATCATCGAATTCGTTGTTCATCATCTACTAATACCTCCTTTGCCCACTGCAAAAATGGTATACTGCAGCCCATCTTTTTTAGAAAGTAATTACATTTCACACACTGCTCTCCACTGTATCAGGATTATGACAGTAGAGAAAATTTACACTATCCAGAAGAGCTATGTGACTTTATAGTCAGCACTATACCTTCCACAAACACTAACAGCATGTTATTTTTATCTTAGTTTCAACAGCCTATAACTTTCATTTTTTCCTTTCTGTTTTTTAATTAGACAGCCTGTTGCTTTCATGCAGTGAGTAGACTTATTATATTAAAAATGTTACTCAAATTATTTTACTGAGTAATACTTGTAGATGCCTAATATTTATCATCAAGAAAGTAATATTGCAGTAAATAAAAACAAATACAGTACAATAATATTACACTTAAAATGTTACTTTTTGTTAAACAGAATGAGAGAGTCAAAGAAAATTTGCTTTATTTTCTTTCAGCCTAATTTCCTTTATTTCTATTTATTTTTAGGACTGAGCTTTCTGTATCAGGGATATCTCATGACAAATAGACTAATTCAACTCCAATGGTAAGAAATAAATATTTTTCATACTATGCAACTTCTGTGACAAGGAAAAAAAAATCTAAATCTGAGCCTCTGACATTTCCTACAGATTGTTTACAACCTGAGAATTTATTTTGATATAAGCCTTTTTATAATTAGCTTTTAATACTCAAAGTTTCTCCACTGTCTACAGAATACTATTATATAGTTAATAAGATTCTAATAACTTCATTTTGATTTTACACAGAAAACTGCCCCCCCTTAGAATAAAACAGATGCACTTCTAAAAGAAGAGATCATGTAACTATATTCATCACATTTAACATTTCGTTACCACATCTGGCAATATTTTGAAATTTGTGTTGGTTTTTGGGATTCTCTGATGATTCCTGGAACCCAAACAGGAATTCTACATTGCAGAAAGATCAGAGCATAATCTGAGATTTCAGGGAATAGATTCATTGCTATTCACTTAAACATGTAAGAGTAGAAATATCAGCTTGCCTATGCAATATGTCCTTTACCTATGCAATTAGAAGAACAAAAATATTTCCTTCTTAACAAATTTTCCTTTTACGTATCTTTTCCCTCACTCACAATCTTACCCAGTTGTGCAGTAAAATCTGTAAGGGCAGGGACAATGTAAAGAAAAAGTGTGAAATCTCCAGAGGGAAAAGCCCTGGACTAACAAAGTAAAGGAAAAAAGTTTAGGTTTAGGGTCATTTTCTTATAAAATATTATCCTTAAAATGGCACATTTCTGTCTCTATATTTGTATGTAACATACGCCCCTTAGCAAGGATTTTTAATGTTCTTTGTGAGACTAAGACCTCAGGTCACAAATAAGTTATATATAAACATTCAATATTCTTTAAAAATGCAAGAGTCAGCTGACCAGAATGAAGAATCTGCCTTCCAATGGTAAATATCCAACCTCTAATTGCTAACTTACAAGTGAAATGTATAAAACAGAAAGAAAAAAGTAGAAGCCTTTATAAATTTTTAGCTATTGTGAAAAGTAATGGATTTCACCTTCCCTTGTATTAACTGTTATCAATTAATTCTATCACCACATATATCTGTATTAATACAGCTTATTGACAACATTGACATTATATTTTTAAGTACCCAGGTCTATAAAATAATTCTGCAATATCTGCCAACTAATTTAACTATTACTACCTTTAGCTTAACTCTACATGACATTTTAAATCACAATACTAGAAAAATTGAGATCCTGAAAGCTCAGAGGTCTGAAATAACTGGTTATTTTCCCCATTTTACGGAGAATACACAAAAGATGATACTTAAGCACATACTGAATAGGGACCACTAGGGACCACTGAAATGTTGTAATAAAATGAAAATATCCACCTTATTGACTATTTTAACATACACTTCAAAACATTAATATAAAGAATTATGCTTAACTGATCATACTGGATTATCCCTGATGCCATTCAGTTGATATACAGGCTGTGTTATCTTTAGACATAAAATGGAAGCTAAATGAAAAGTCAATTAGGTAAAAATAAAGATGGAACAAAAATAAAGATGTAACTGCCTTTGCAAAAGAAAATACAAGCACAGAAAGGAAAAAGGTAATTTACCTTAATTTATTTAATATGAAGAAACATCAATTTGTTATTTGAAGCTAAGGAACAGCATAAACTAATATCCTATACTAAACTGGCCTCTGGGAACATTAATTATTAATATTAGCCTCAGAAAGACCAAAGTTGAACAAGAACTTTGCTTTCCACTAGTATGAATATATTCCTTATATTTTATGTTTTAAAAGAAGAGTAGTAAGTGGTAGAGACAAATAATACTAGGAAATCCCCATGGCAAATAAAACCTGTCCTAATAGCAGCTGAAAAAACTATCATGGTATTCCAAAAGAGGAAAAAAAAAACCCACCAGAGCTTCCAGTTCTATCATTAATGTAACTAGTAAATGTAATACTTTGTGTAGTCTACTGCATGTTTATTTAACACAGTAACGTGAAAAAGCCACAATTCAAATACGTATTTCCTACACATTGTGATCACTAACCCCTCTGTAACTGGACTACCTTGAGCATACATCCAGAATATATGAAAGATAGCATGGTCTATGGAGACAGAATGACATGAGGATTTACAGTATACAAAAAGCATGCAGACCATTCTTATATCACACTCTGGCCATCCAAATCTGTTACTCTAATTACAAGCCTTGTGCAGCTACGGCAAAGCTCAATCTGTGATGCCCAGTTTGCTTTTAATATAGCCTGGGGTGAATTTCAAATAAAGCACACAAGGGGAAGCAGTATCAACCATGCATCAATTGCACAGTGTCCATAAGGAGAAAACTGTATTTCTCTTCCTTTTAAATTCTTTTGTTACCAGCCATGTCAAAATTCAATAGCTTAGGGAAACAGATAATAGATTAGAAGAAAGTTCATTTTTTATTCAGAAGCAACTCTCTCACCATAGTTCACAGGCAATTCTATTACAATATACTTCGAATTAAATACTCACTTTAATTTATTATAATGAGTTTAAAGTATACAATATTCATGGGCTTAGATACTCATGTTTCCTGTTTTTTCCCTTAATGCTTTCAGATTAGATTCATACAAGCTCACTAAAGAAAAAAATAATCACACTACTCAAATACAATCTTAGACAACCAGAAGTACTAATTCAGAACTGATCCAAATTTAATTGTAAATGTACTTCTCTAGGAGCAAACCACACTTACCAATGTGACAGCAGGAAAAAAAATAGAGGCAGGAATCTCTTAAAAATGTATTCTTAAAAGCTGAAACCTGGTATATAATACTCTATAATCAATTCCAAAATGAGAAGCTTAGATAAATCTAGCTGTGTTCAGCTGCCTGTCCTAGATGACAACAGTTGTAGTGCCCCACATTAGTTATTTTAGGGTAGGAAACACCTCATTTTGAGTGAAAATTTATACAAATAATTTCCTGGCTCATTTGAAAGCAGTGACACATTTGTCTTTATCAATATTATGGTCTGAAATGCAGTTTTAATAGCCACTGATGAAAGAAGGATCATGGCAGACCAAGTGCCCCAACAGCACCCGTGGAGTGCTGGCATTAATGTGCTGAGAGGTGAGCAGCACCACTGTTCTGGAAACAGTGCTTCCTTTGTTTGTTTAGCAACAGCTGGGAGCCCCAAGAGCAGCTATCTGAATTCAGTTTATTTTGGAAAGACTTGGCAGACAGATCCTTATTTACCCACAACAGAACTACGAGAAGGAGAGTTTTTGTAATCTTGCAAATGGCTCTTTCATTAGTACACGTATGACCAACAGAACAAATAAAAAACAATAATGTGTATAAAACTGGCAATTCTTTAGTTGCACAGTATCTTTATAATCTCATATAACAGTCAGTGGAAATACTCATTATGGTTAAGAACCCTTACCAGTTAAAAGGCAACAGAGAAGGTTGCAAAAATGATCAAAACTATGATTATTCACTACATTTATGGGATGTTTCAACTGTAGCATGGACAATAATTCTCTCAAAGACTTATCCATTAAAGCACAATCAATAGATATTATCAACACAGTAGTACATATATTTTCATTCAGTCATAAATAATTTTTCTGTGAAAGAAGGCTATAGAAATGGAATCTCACATCATAGTTTTATACATGTAATTCTGAAGGAATCATAAAAAAATAATTAATAATGGCAAATTAATCCTTGCAATAAACCTCAGAGAGTTGAGGTGGTTTACCACAAAAATGTTGCCTTTCTTCTTAAGTCATACACTAGCAGAGAAAATTCCAGAAACTGCAATAAAGGCCTCAGGCATTGCAACTGGCCAGGAGGAAATGCAATATTCAGAGAAACAGGTGCCCAAGCTGCTGTGGAACAGAACCAAAGCTGTCATTCCAGGGAGCATGGGGTTGTGTGGAGCCTCGCAAGAGCACACACAGAGAAGGGTTTAGCTACTGTCTTCCACAGCATTTAGGCAGAGAAATCAAGTAGACAGGCTGTTCCTCCTCCTTAGGAAGGAGACCTGTTCCATTCTGGAGCTAAATTGTCACTCTCTGGCTCCCAGGAGGCCCCAGTCCCTCCTGAGACACACAGAACTGAGGAGCACCTTTGCTAAACTGAAAAGGATCACTTTTTATCCTTTTTGTGGTAGCTGAACCATTCATTTCCTGTGACTCTTCTGTTCCACGTAGAAACAGAAGATTCACAGGAAATGAAAGACCTACTTAACTATTTATTATAATTCTTAAGTTCATGGTTATGAAAGGGTTCTGACACCTTTTTTTCCAAAATTCTATACATTAGCAGTTACCAGACTTGAGATGAAAAAAAGCTCTCATAGCAGAGCAGATCAGCTAAACTAGATTACTAGCAGGTAAGCAAGTATGTTCCTAGCAATTTATATGTAATTAAATTAAATTATACATACCTAATGAAAACTATAAAAATCCTGAATTAATATCCACAGAGTCAGAATTTTATAACATGGAAGTAAACCAGATTTAACACAACACAGGGTTTTTCACAGCTACAAAACCAAGGCAAACAGAAGCAGTAGCAATATGAATAAAAATGGAAGAACTAGACTAGAGAACATGATCTTCTTGCCAACCAACATATTTTTCATTCAGAATACAGGAGACTTTCAGAAGATAAATTGATTAACTGAAAGGAAAATTTGACGCTAAATGCAGAGACCTTGATCCCTTGTTTCCTCACACTCATAGTGCATCTATTGCAAATAAGTCAACCTGATCCTGTAGAAGACATCCCTGCACATCCAATAAAGTCCAATAGAAATTGCAGCTTTGCTCCTATAGCCCCCAAGACTGCTTTGAAAACTAAACATAAATTATGGACAAATTAATTCATCACATGCAAATCAAGTACTGGAAAAGAAGGCCACTCCTGAATGCTTATTAAGCCAACTCAAATCATCACATCTCCATCCTTATCTTCTGTTTCTAATTAACAGAAAATGGAACTATCTAAACAATAGCATATGGCAAAAATGAAAGCAAGAAACAATTCTTCAATCTCTTGTTAATTAAATGGAGATGAAATGACTACATTCTTCTGTGCATGTTCAACCATTCTTTTTATTTTTTTAATAACATCTTTTCATGCAGTTTTTTTCCCCCCTGAAAGTGCAGTCATTTCTTTTCTTTAAAGAGAGCAAGCAAAGAACAAGCGATATCTGGATGCTAGAGGAAATGCAAATGTAGATCAAATAATCATTCAATAATCACTTACATGCCAATGTAAGCATTTTCACCTACTGAAATAGCTAACACATAAAAAAATAGAAAACCAACAGCACATTAACTGTGGCACTGTCCCAGCTGTTGAAAGGGTAATTTAAAGCGTAATTCAGACAATCATTTCTGAAATCCAATACAGACTTGCACAGAATTTTAAAATATAAAGGCTAAGTGTAGACACTGTAGTTACAACTAAAGAGCAGCATTTAAAATGTGAATAAACTGATGAGTAGCTCTAATTTCCCTCAGCAGGCAGCCAAATATGCATGGCACTAAATTAGTCACCTAAACTAATAAAAATACATATGTAAGATTCTGAAAAAAACCCTTAAATCAAAGGACTTAAACTGAATACTGTAGAAAGACAACAGCATGAAGCAAACCACATTCATTTTACTGCAATCTATATAATAGAAACTTTTTTTAACTATACATTACTGATCTTTAAGCTATAGTAATCAAGGCCTATAGTCCTTTCAAGAAATGAAAAGCCTACAGTTTTTTTAACCACTGCTTAGCCCATTGCCTCTAGTTAATTTTCTCACCTCTTTTTTACCTGAGAACCACTTTCAGTAGATGAACTTTGACAATAAAAGATCAAGTTTAATGTTCTTTCAGAAAACCACCACTCTTTTTACAGAGTGCTAAAGCTTCTTCCTGCTATGAATTAAATTGCTCCATTCCCATTTACCTCCTGTCAACATTAAACTTGCACATGACTAATCTGTCCTACCTGACCTAAAAAGGAGGCAGCAAAGGCTCCCAGATTCCTTGTACAGACCATGCAGCCACATGGTTGCACTCTCAGCGCTTGGGAAATTCCAGTGGGCTTCTGAGTTAGAACACCCAAGAACTTGCTCATGGAGCACAACACAGATTGAATTTTCCCTGCTTTTCTGGGCTCCTGTGGCAGGCAGGGGTTCCAGACTGATGCACCTCCAGCTTCTCCCCAGGGTGTCCACAAATCCTGGATCAGTGCTCAAACAGGGAACAGACCTTACAAAATTCCATGTATGCTAAGCCTACCAAATTACAGTTTAGCCATTGGTCAAACAAATTTCAAAACTTTATGAGCTACTTTCCCAGAGAAAGCATTTGTAATTAACCTGTTAGTAACTAAAAATAAAACCAAACAACATAATTTCCTTTACTGTTACTGCAAAAATCACTAAAGCTGATTGTTGTTTGCCTGATTCTGAAATTTTCATTATGTTTACCTATTAAATTTAGAAGAATTAACTCATAAATAAAGTAAGCACATGCTATGGCTAACCACATAAAACAAAAAAGAATGTTGCATACCAAAGAAAATAAGACTGGTAAACTAATATTGGCAATGCATATTTTGATTTATAAACCTGCATGTTTCATAAAAGTAAGAAGTTCTCCTGAACACATGGTTTGCTTATTTGGTTACCCTAAAACTCTATTTTTATTCAGAATAGGTATCCTAAAAATTCTGATTTTTTTCTTTAAGGAAAGCTCTCTATAATAACCTTTTGTGGCAATCTGTGATAATCAACAAATTTCATTAATATTTTAGAAGTTTAAAGGAAACAAATTTAGATTTGATCAGTTTTGGATTTCCAACTGAAAACTATGAGAAAATGAAATCTTCATATGGTAAGACAATACTCCAGATATCTTCTCTCTAAAGCACATTCTCTAGAACACTATTAGCTTTGTAAACATATTTTAGGAATAGCAGTTCCTATTCACCAATCAAAGCAGAGCAAATTTCTAGAGATACAGTAAAGCCACACAGTCATCTACACCTACTAGAACAGTTCTATTTCACACATCTGTGCAGGAATACCCTTTTTCCAGTGTTAAAAGTAAAAAACAAAAAAAACCAAAAAACAAACGATAAAGCTATTTATATTTTAGGCAGCACACTATGATTTAATGAATAAATATTGCAAATTTTTTTCAGTAATTGTAATAAGGAACTTCAGTTATCCAGCTACTATTTTTATCTTTGCTTTAATTAACTAAGAACACAAGAGTTTAAACAGGAACTTCAGATTTAACACAGATCTGAGTGTTACAGGAATTATTAAGCACAAGAGCATTTATGAGGCTACTGTAAGTCACTAATACTGTTACTTCCTCTGATTTTTATGCCATTATATCCTTGACAAACAGAGCCTGGCTGAAACACATTCTGTCATGACAGAATGCTTACAATCCCTTTCTTGGATTTCCCTAAGGGAATTAATTTTATATTGTTTTAGATCATGAGTTTTTCTCTCAGTGTTTCTTATTCGATCAAGATCTTGCAGAATTGTTTTGATTAACCTGATGTGCAGGACTGCAACTAACGCATTCATTGCTGATGAAAATTTAAGAAATACCACTCAGATCTCTGATAAGAGCATTCACCAGAAAGGTGTAAAATCCCAAATGAACTGATTATGTAAATGAGGTGTCACACAGTTCACCTGTAGATGCTCTACGAAGTTTAAGACATCAACATCAGAAATGAAAACTTGTTCCCCATAATTTTTCTGTGAAATAGATTATCATCATGTTGACATCTCATATTTCAGACATAGCATTAAGCAGGGTATATACTGTGCTATTCTGAGAGAACAAAACAGGTGGAAACTAATTCCATCCTCTTTGATATAAGCGGAGTATAAACAGAAATGGCAGAGTCAAACTGGAGAAGACACAAGAAAAAGGAATGGTATTAACAGAAATAAGAAATTCCAACAGTGTAATGACCCATAATCTTCCGTCTTTCAGAGAGGGTAGTTCAGGCAATTAATATTTTAATATATAGAACTTTAGGTCTTAATACTTAAAGTATTAATTTAATACCTTAACTTCTGTTGGCCCAGCAAGTATTTGCAAATTTCAGACGTGACATAAGCCTCACAGACTGCTTCTTGTTATGATTCATTCTCACTGTATGAATCAAGCTCCCTATAATGCATATCATGGTGAAAAATAATTTTTAACTTCTATTAATAGCACCAAACTACAGACATCAAATAATGTAGCATTTCTTTGTTACCCAAATGAGACTATTTGAGTTAGACAAGAAATAATGACCAACTCATCAGAAAAAGTATATTTTTTTGAAAGCGCAGGGTTCACTTCTGTGATAGTAAAGACCATACACCTTTAAACATCTTGCATTTCTACTAAGCAAAGGTACAATAGTGAGAAATAAAAAATCTTCCTTACCTATGTATACAATTTTTAGATTCAAGATATGCCATACCAGAGGCAGCATCTAATGAAAATTTCACCAACTGTTTGGTTTTCAGCTCATCCTTCTTTTTTCTTAGGAATGACAGGAAATCACCTCCTAGAAAATCAGACAGATGGACAGTGAGACAGACTGATAGGATATTCACATTTCTCTCTCATTTTGTTTGATCTCTCTCAAGATCAAACAAAATGCAGGTTATTAGCTGTTATCTTCAGCCCAACAGTTTAAGGCTAGTCCAAGAACAAGGAAAGAACTCATCTTTCAAAAATACATTTTCCCTTGAACATTAGATGCTTGAAAGTGAAAATTGCACAGCATGCTTTTGATACACATAGTCTTCACCACTGTACATTAAATACAGACTCACAAACTGTTGATAAAAAAACCTGATCATCTGTGATACATATTCGTCTCTAATCACAGAATTACTAATTGTGAATAAAGAGGTTAGGTCCTATTAGCTACACGAAAGTAATTACTTTTAAATTAATCATTTCCAGTGATGCTTCTCTAATTCTACACTGACATGTTGGAGGAGTAACAGAGTGTTTTCTTCTTGGGCAGTGACTGGACATTTGACCTGGGCAGTGGAAGGTGAATAGTTATTACTCTGCCTTCAGAGGAGCAAAGCCATTATCCTCTGATCTGAGAAGTGGGAAGGATCAAGGTGGAGAATTTCCAAAAAGAAAACTGTGTTAGCAAAAAAATATTCTGAAAAACTGATTTAGGACAAAGGCAAGCTAGAAGAATATTATACAAACACTGCAAAGCCATGTTCTAACTGACATAAATGTATTAAAAGACTTTTCTAAAATATATTTTATTATTCCAGGCAAAGAAAAAAAAATCACTTTTCATATCACACAATTATTTGATAGTGAGTAGCCAGTCATTGCTCCAGTATTTGCTTCTGTTCATTTAGGACTGAACTGACTATTAGGATTTGTTCTTGCAAGCTGTTACACAATTTTATATATTGCCTTTTGTTAGGAATAGAAAATGATGGTATTATATTAAAAATTTCAGATGAGATTTCTTTTTAGAGGCTATCTATATTTATATTTCATAGTGTTAGAAATAAAGACAATATTAAAGAAAAAAGTCAGATGTGATGAAGTGTAACTGTAATGCCTTCAGACATTACAGTGGAGCTGCCCTTTACTCCCAGACTGGGTAACACACAGATGGGAGAGCAAGAGGTGACTGGATTGCCTTGACTCTAAAGCTAATCTGAAACACCCTATACTGAGTTTTAAACTCCACTGAAAAAGGACAGATGACTACTGCAAACTGGACTGGGTAATAATACCTTTTCTTTAATCTGAGAAGTTACTGACGTAGTCTGGTAACTGGTGAAAAGTAGGTATTGCCAGTGGAAAGTAAGATAAACATTCCAATAAGTAATGTGTCATTTCTTGCACATGTAAATAGAATTATTCTAGCTACAGCAGACAGCTAAATAAAAACTTTTAAGCAACTCACCCCTCCAACACACACAAGCTGATGAAAATTTTGTTATTTATGTGCTGAGACCTCACTGTTTTCTATGCAGGAATCATCTTTGAATGAGAAAGTATGACTAAAAGCTTTTATGAAAAGTATGACTACAAGCCTTCTTTGCAAGCTGGGGCATTACTTGAATAAGAGCAATCAAGGCAGTTCATAAATATACATTTAAGACCTTAAAAGACTTTTAAGATCTTAAAAAAAAAAAAAAACTCTACAGTGAATCAACCAATGTTTCAATATTGAAGATTAAGAATTTCTAGTAACTTCCTGTAGGAAGAACTGAAAAGACAAGCTCAGTTTGATATTTTGGGAAAACCAAATAAAAAAAAGACCAAATGAATGAAAAAAACCCACCAAAAAACAACACAAAACACACACATACAAAAAAAAAAAGGCAGAAACAAATCCCCCCAAAATCTTGCAAAAATTCTCTACATAAAAAAACTTGCTATAACAGTGTAAACTATAATTCTCACAATTCATATGAATTCTTTGTATAAATAAGTTAATGCTCTCCACAATCAACAATGAAACTATCTGTTCTCAAGTAACAAGGTATTAAAGACAACAAGGAAACTTAAATTTTAAACAAAAGAAAACCCAACCATATCCCTTAAAAAAATTAAAATAATACATGTTATAAATCAGTTTCCAGTATGCTCAGACAATCACACTAATACCCCCATTTTTAATAATTTATTTCTGAATGATATTACAAGCTGCTCAGTTCCTAACATCAGAATATGTCAAATTAACATTGCACAAGCCCTTTACTTGCCAATGCAATTCACAACCACCAGGAAGTGATTCAGACTTGTTTACTTTCAGAGCGTGGCACGCACAGTATGAAATTCTAGTTTCCAGCAAAAACAGCACCATACGTCAAGGTGTATACAGTGCACTAGATCCCTATCAACAAATTTTAATTACATTAATCTGTCTCAGGGTTTTCATTTTCTGCTTTCCTTTTTCTGTCATTGCATAGACATGGCAAAAACATCTTCTAATACATATTCTGTTTAATATTAATTTAAAAGCAGTGTTAGTAGCAGACAAAATAAAAGAGCCAAGTAACAACCATCTCACTCTGTACAATAGATGTAATGCTTAGACTAAATCTGATTATCCTCATCCTTGTGATACTAACACAGGCTTAAGTATCCGTCCCTTAAGGAACAGTTACTCCTCAGTAAATTCTGACTTTTACTGTGGTCAATGTTCCAACTATTCATCTTCACATCAAAGCATCCACATGAATATCTCCAAGACTAAATTAAGAGTATTTCCTTAC
Organism: Chloebia gouldiae; assembly: GCA_003676055.1. Classification (NCBI taxonomy): domain Eukaryota; kingdom Metazoa; phylum Chordata; class Aves; order Passeriformes; family Passeridae; genus Chloebia; species Chloebia gouldiae. The sequence continues at coordinate 2,138,317 of QUSF01000047.1, read as the reverse complement.
AAACTCTTTAGTGCAGAGCAGTGGTTAGGTAACATCTTTATTTACTTTTAAAAATAAGTTTTAATATGAAAAGCCCTAATTCACTATTTGCAGCACATTGTGTCAGAGTATTATTTCCAACATAACAGCTGTTGATAGAAATGAAATAAGCAGACCAATGACAATAGGAAGACTACATAATAGTAAGCAATGATTTCTCTTTTATGTGGAATTTTCATTGTATTCTGTACAGGTACCTGTTATTACAGTTAATGGCCCACAACACCACTAGAAAATGATGCATGCTCTAAGAGACCTAAGAATTACCAAAAAATTAGACCATTTTATATATATATATATATATAATCACCTAGCAGAGATGGCTTGCCTTTTTTTTGTTTACAGGAGTATATATAACAGTACTTTAGTCCCTTCCTAATAAAACAGAATTATTTTACTAAGTAGAGGACAAAATGTAGTTCATAAGCAGAAGCTCCATGAGAGCAGGCTGTTATAACTGGACTGTTTCTGAACACGGCCCTTCGTGTATTTTGCTGTGAATAGCAACTATTTCTCACTACATGCTGGAATTCTGAGAATGTGAGAATACCACATATCAGCAATTCCTAGTGTTGGCTGCGCTTTACAGCATAAACTTCTTGTACAATAAGTGGCATATCCTGGTAGTAAAACAGTTCACTCCTCTGCACACAAAAAAACAAGCTTTGGAAGAGGAAAAAAACCCCTGTGATTTATGAGAAGAAACCAAAATGCAAGAAACAACAATGAAAAATGTTAAATAGGTTTACAAAAGTATTTTTTTGTGGCAATCTTTGATTTGATTGGCATTTATAATCAATTGTGACCACATATTTCAGTGTTTTCCTAAGCTGGTGTCCACAGTGACAACTACCTACCTACTCTAGGCACTCTTGGCATCATTCTGACAACCATTCTGAACACAACTAAAATATGTTTTGAAATTATGATAGGAAATCTCACACTGAATTGGTATACATACATTGCTTATATATTGTATCTCTACCTAGTATCCTAATAATATTATAAATAATTATACAAATATTAATAAATGTCTTAATATAATATCAATTATTACAAATGACAGAAAGTTATATGTATTCTTACTCACATATAAATTTTAATAAAGTGGGGGAATTTCCTTTGTTAAACACCCGTTTTAACTATGTTTGTTTAAAGGGGTTGCTTAATTCTTTTTATATTTATACACACATTCATCATGCAGATGCACCTTGCTTGTGGCCACACATCCTAAATGTCACCTAACTCAAGGGAGCTTTAGGATTCAGTATTCCTAATTACTTTACAGGCCATTGCAATATTATTGAGATTACATTTATCTGTACCTGTAAGTATTTATAAATTTAAGAATTTAAATTATCAGTATTCCAAGTAGCCTTAAAGCAATTTAGAATTTCCTTTATTGCCCAGCATCTTAATCCCATATAAATGGGATTAAAAATACAAGCCCAAATGGAGTTACTTAAAACTATGAATTTAAAATAGTAAACATGCATCTCTAGGGAATTCTAGGAGATATGTTTTTTAAGTATGTAAGAAGTGATTTGACAAACTGTTTAAAGTACAAGGGTTTAAAAATGTTAAAACACTCATTTTCAATAAAGTACTGTGCCTTCACATTTCAACTAACGCATAACTTATGTGCAATGCAATACTTTAACTTTTTTTTGTTCTTTTATTTTATATATGTAGTAACAGAAACTATAAATAAACTCAAGGTTTACTTTTCTAGCTGCATACAGATTACTATTGTGATATCCAGTTAAAACTTTATTTTTCCTGTTAAGTACAGCAAATAGAAGTTGTTATAACTATGCAAAGTGCTGCCAATGTAGTATTAACAATGGCAGTAATGAAGAACGAGTAGGAATATCTGTATGTGAAAACAAAAGATGAAGAAAAAAAATTAAACTAATAGTGTGCATTGAGAGCCAAGGACAGGAGCAGCAGCAAAGTAAACACAGAGAAAATGTGGCTTGTACCAGAACTGTGCTCTGGATGACTTTTTAGCAGACAACCTGTGATGAGACCAGAACAGAGATGACTCATGACCACAAAATAAAACTGCACTGTGATGAAATGAAGATGAGAAGGTTACAACATATTTATATGTGCTATTTCACTTCCTTTCAATTGCATGACAGACCACAGATATATGATTATCAAAATAAATGAAATATTGACAATGCTCAGCCGTTCTGTTTTAGATTTCAGGTGAAGCAAATAAAGTAGAGCATGACGCCAATATCCCATGTGACATAAGTGCCTGTCCAAAAGAGAGTCTGTCATCACCTGTCAAGAAGAAACCAGAAATCATAGTGAGACATCAGCACCTAGCATCCCTTGTCTTCTGTGATGCCAAAACAACACTATCCAGACTAATTGGACTCTTTATGTTTTAGTATTGTAGCTGTAAGGATATCCAGTGTGAGTGCAGAGATAAAATCTACTTCAGAAGCTACCTGAAAGGAAGACCTCCCCAGGAAGTCTTCCATTCTTCAGTAAATAAATCCTGCAAACTGATAATGCTCAATAATCCATAATCAGAGGCCTCGAAAAGTATTGCAGATTACAGAGACACAATAGCTGATGTGAAACAGAATGTACCTGAAGAACACGGAATTTTTTAAATCTAAACAACAATAAACAACACAAATACATTAAATAGCTACTATAGTAAAAACTGTTATAGGCAAAGTAAAAAAAAAAGTTAATAACAATGAATAAAAACAAGTAAGTTGAATATAGAGGTTTTTGCAACTACCAAAACACTTCAGTAATTTTTTTAATGTTTGGTTGTTTTTATTCAGTTTAAAATGGATTTTCTAGTTTAACTTATTTGCTGATTTGATTTTGTACAATATTAATATAAAATATAGTAACATCAAAGCTGAAATAATGTGAAGAGATAAGAATCCAACTATAGTCTGAAATGCTACTATAAAAGGAGACCAGAGCTTTGGTCCTGTTTGACTAAATAGTAGCTCTGAGGCAAAAGGAATTTTTAATCACCCTCACCTTCACCCTACCAAAGGAATCTGACTTTTCTTAATAATCTGGAATCCATGAAGAGGGAGGAAGAGACCCATGTGCATTACAGGGCTATGAGCAAGGCAAGGAAGAAGAAAAAGGTTCTGAATGTATGTGTGCGTGTACTGCATGAGGGCTGGTGAGGAGAGGGAAAAGTTGGACACAGGGAGAGAAGGAATCCATGGGAATTATCTGGCTATTTGAGTGAAATGCCCAGCAGGCATTTCACTCAAAGAGGGCACAGGCAGAAGCACACCAAGTTGCAGAGACACTGAGACAAATCAAAATGGAAGCTGGAAACTTAAGAGGATAAAGTAAGAGAGAGAAAACCTAGAGAAGCAGACATGGGTCTGTGTGAAGAGAAACTGTAGGTAGACAGAAGGTGGCTTCACTGACCAGAAATAATGAGAAGATTACTTATTTGACTAGAGAAAAAAACAGAACTGAATAGAAAAGCCTGACAGTCATTATCACTTCATCTTATCTCTAACTGGAATTTGATGGATCCTTTTTTTTCTGTTGTTGTACTGATTTTGGACAGTGTGCAGTAAAGACTCAGGATGTGACTGCAAGATAAGACTCACATCTGAATTCTGCCCACGAAAGACAGCTATAGAGGATATACAAGCAATACAACCAATGGGTGAGCTGATACAAAACTTTATTAAGGGGTTCTCTAAAGAGAAGCAATTAGAAAAAAAATCCATGAATGATCTCTATAGAGATCTCACTGCCTCCGAAGTAGGAAAGACAAAAAACCACACTGAAGTAGAAAACACAGCAGCTGACTCACACAATGTGAAAGTGAAAGTTCAGATACTTCCCAGCGCCAGTCAGCATTCCAAGCCTCTGCATGAAATCAGTGGCACCTCTGAGACAGGAGGTCTAATCTAAGGTTCAAGTAAGCCAAGATATAAATGTACTTCAGCTGCTCTTAGCATCTGCTCTCCTTTATTTAAGAAAATAATTAATTTAGCAGAAATCTCAAGATAATATGGATATTGAATTTCACAATAATAAATAAATAAATTATATACATCTCAGTCTCAGAACTGAGTTTTTAGGTATAAATAGGTTTACTGGCTCTAGTGCAAGTAACAAGAAATGCACAAAGTCAGCTGTGATTTGGTGCTATACTCTGAATTATCACTACATGCAGAAAATAAGAGCAATTTCACAATAGTAATTTAAGATTTAGTAAATTGTATCAGCTCCTCAGTGCCACCTATAATGTATCTGTTGGTACTTCTACACTTCATGCCCTGGAGTCCTCTTTTCCAAGAAAAGCCAAAAAGTGAGCCTAGTAGGTTAGGAAGATACTACGCTTTATTTACACGTTTCTGACATAACACGCCCTGCAGAAGTTAAGAAGTGCTCTAACATACAGAAAGTAGCAATGGAATCACATTTCAGAAGAAAGGGAGTGAATAAACCAAGCCAGACCAAAGCTAACTGCAGGTAGGGCAGCATGAACAGGGTTCAGAGGTAACCCCACACTCGGGTTAAGAATCATAACCCCTTGGGTTGGAAAAGACTCCTAAGATCATCAAGTTCATCCTTCAACCAAACACCACCATGCCTACTAAGCCATATCTCGATGTGCCACATTTAGCCATTACATGAGCACTTCCAGGAGCAGTGAGTCCAGGTACAGGCACAACAGAAATAGCCATGCTAATTCTGGTTGTGCCTGGGAGTCAGGGCACTTCACATCCAGCTGTGCCGCATCTGAGCTAATAAAACCTGCCACCTCTGATTTGCTTCTGCATCAGTGGCACAGGCAATTGGCATCCCAAATGATTCTGAAGAGACCTCCACAGGTTACCTTATCCAGCTGCAAAGACAGAACTTGTGACCTTGCTGAACTCCCCCTTGGAAGCTGGATACACATGTCTGGATATAAGCTGAGTATAGCTTAAACCTAATTCTGACAATCTTCCCATGCTATTAGATTACTGAGTATTTCCACAGAGGTAGGCATAGCTCTACCTCTTTCCAGCTGCCAGCATTCAGAACATAACAACATGAGTTAGCTGAAACAACGAACACAAACTCACTGTTAAGTTAAAAAGGAAATTGCTTGTTTTAAAAGCATGTATCTATTATCAAAGGAATTATCTGTTGGTATCAGGAAGGCACATTGGTACCCCAGTGAAATACAATGCATTAGGAGGAGAATGAAAAATGTCTATGCACACACTGGGGAGAGGGGATCAGAATGAGATCAAAGCAGATCCCTGCTAGAACAGACTAAATATGGTCTATGGCCACAGAATGGATGAAAAGCCAAGAGACAACTGCTGAGAAACTGTTTAGAACTGTCTGAGGCAAGGACCTGGTACAGGAAGATCATCCAGTTTTCATAATATCATAATATATAATATCCACATCATAGATCATATTAGGATAATGCATATGCTAGAGGAAGCTGTATTAAGACTCAACAGACAACACAGACACTTTGATTGCCTATATTTGAATGCCTAACCTAGCAGAAATGAATTTTTTCCAAAATATTCTTGGGGTTTTAATTTTAACTATGTTGGTAATGAAAATGTTTAAATACACAGAAACCTGAAACACAGAAAGTAGGCTATTAACTTGAGATTGAACATTTCAGCTTCAAAAGGAGCAGGTCACAAAACATGGGACTTCAAGCTTCCATCTACTACCTTTAATCAAGTACTGGAACACACAAAGATGTTTGCATTTACTTTTAATTAGACAATTTTTCAGAGAGAGCTGGTGCAAGCATGATGATGGTGCTTATCTTGCAGATTCTTTGCTGGAGGGACACAGGCACTGTGGAGGACTCTACAAGATAAGCTGGTGAAATAGTTGCATAAGTGGTAACTGCACCACAGGATTCCATACCTACCCTCAAAACACCCCATTCTAGAACATATATTTCAGGGACACACCACGTTCTTACCTCTAAATTAAATTCTCCTTTCAGAACTAGCTAAGATACAGGTAAATTGAAATTGACATAAAGAAGGAGAAGCAAGAATGTTGTAGCTTAGGTTTGCTTTTTGCTTCTTACAGATTACATTTGGTCTTGATTTGTTCTTCCCCTAAAGGAAGAGGAAAAAACATTCAAATTTTTAATGGCACTCCTGCAGTTCCTTTTTGATTACAAGGCAGAACTGATGATAAATTATAAGCAAATGCAGTTAAAAAATTGAGCGTACTACAATGAATGAAAACACACTTTGTCAGCCATGATCACTAAAAGAGAAGTTTGGGTCAGAAATGTAACAGTTAAAAAGTTAAAAATTAAAAAGGGTAAAAGAGATGGGGGTTTTAGTTTCTTTTTTTTTTTTTCTGTCTTTTTTCATGAATAGATGTTGAATTCACTCTGAAAAGAACAGGAAGCAGGCTCTGTAGTGCCTTCAGCATTTTCCTGATAAATCTTCTCCACACCCCAACAAAATTCAGCATCCATTTGTCTCAGCTGTCAGTCTGGACTCTGGCAGTATTCCAGGCAGTCTTTTTAATCATCATATAAATTTGCTAAAAATGAGCTGTTGTGAAAACTCCTTATGACCTGTGTGGCCTTAAAAGACAATGGCAAACAGCTCTTTCACTGTTCTGAATACCAAAGCAGCTCCTCATAATTATTTCTCTTTCTTCGGTTTTAAGGTCAACAATGCATGATAAAGGACAGAAATTCCACCAGGACAACAGACACAGAGCAAAGAAAAATGAATAAATTAACACAGAAAATATGCATATAATGCTTCGGTTTTTAGATTGACTTAGCATACAGGAAAGTAACATTCTTTATTACACAGCACTATAAACTCTTACATGAAGTTCTGCTCTTTCTCATGTGGGAAACAATCCCTGACAAAGGATTATCGGCATTAGAAAATTCCAGTGATTGAAAATATGCAGCAATTCCCCTTGAACAGCTTTAAGACGTATGTTTCAAATTTACTACATTACTTTTCAGTCAGGTCAGTCAAGTCCAGAGGACAATACAAACTCAAGGCTCTATACTACCATCAAGCATTTGGGAAGTTTCAACATACAGGATTTCTTTCCCCAAAATTAATTAGCAATTATCATTTTAACTTCTAGCTTTCTTAGGATAAACTGCATACTTAAAGTGTATCACAACAGATTAATAAAATACTACTCTATTCAGTTATGAAACAGTGCAGTATTCCTATTTTTAGATCACAAGATACCAAAAAAAGACTCCAGCAAATGTGACCTTTGCAACAAACCTTATCAAACCTATCTTAGAGAGCATTTCACTATAAAGCAGTAAAAATTAAGAGGAATATTCCAAATAAAATAACCTATAGCAACCTATACAATGTGCAGAGTCCTTCAATATACTAACATGTTGCAACAGTCTGATTTATCTAAGCAGCAGTCTTTTTAACAGTCCTAATATTTTCAAACTAGGAACAACAGTCGTCATAGAGAAAGAGTCAAAAGTCATAGAAGAAGAGGATATCTCTATGGTAAATTCTCCCTTAAGAACAAAATGTTCTAATAGAAAGATAATTTCCAAGCAGAGTTTTTTTCTCATTTCTTAGTGTACTAAAAATTTCACAGAAGAAAACCAGGGCACTGTAAAATTCATGGGGTTTTATTACCATATGGTAGTTGAAAAGCCATCCAGCATCCAGGACTGGGCCCATACAAAGATCTGGGCTGTCTTATCCTTTTAGTCAGTATTTCAACGTCATTTAGGTAAAAAATAATAAAATTAATTATTTGCAAGAGTCCCTTAAAGGTTATGGCAAATTTATCCATTATGCAATCATAAAAATTTATAAACCATCTGCTTGGCTAGATTCCTTTTTCACAGAAGCTAGCTAGCATAACTTAAGCCTGCAAATCAGATGTGTGTATAGATCTCAACTTACCAATACATAAAACCTGTATAAGAAAAAATAGTAACAGTTTATTGATTCATTTTCCATGGCTATCTTGGTAATTTTGGGAAGGCGAGAGGAGGAAAAGCAGGACAATTTCTTTAGGATTTAAAAAATATATATCTTTTAGCAACTCTGCAAATTCTTGAATCGTGGTTTTACACCACATTTCTTGCATATATGTAGCTTTTGATATATACATGAAGGAAATTGCAATTTAGCCTATGTTTATATATGACAAAGAACATTATACTTAGTTTATTTCTTCGACAATTAAAAGCATAGTTTATAAAAAGCAATACCAAATATAAATTCTACAATAAATAAACAGTGTACACACTCTGTTTACAAGTTGTTCCCTCCTACTTGTAAAGTAACCTGCAGAAAGACCTAGGACAAAACTCAGGAGAAAAGAGACCTGGACCTCTAAAAACCCAGACACTGGCAGGGAGATCAGGTGCATTTTCCTGTAGGTGCATCCCTTAAAGAGAGATCTATATAACACACACATACAGTACATTAAGAACTTTCCCTAAATTCTTGGTAGGTGGACTGTGAAAAGGACCAGGTTTTTCCTTCTGTACTGGAGTACTATGATGGATTGACACTGGGAGGACACGCTCAGTGAGATCAGTATGGCCAACACCCAGTGAGCAGTAAGTAAAGGATGTTTTTTTCTCACTAATATGTAGTTAGTTGTGTTCAAGGCCAGGTGAGGTGGGGTTCTGAGCAACCTGTTCTAGCAAGAGATGTCCCTGGTCCATGGCAGGGAGGTCAGAACCGGAGGAATTTCAAGGCCCCTTCCAAGCCAAATTCTATGATTCCATATATCCATAATATGCAACATTGTTTATTATTTCAGCTAATCCTTCCTACATCACTCATCTTGACATTTCTTTATCATCAGTTCTTACTATAGGACACTTACAGGACATGTCATTTGTGCTAACACATCTCACAGCACCCCCTCAAGAAAAGGTCTACTAAAAAGAATAATTGTTTTTGACAGCTTTGTTTCTCTGTTATTTGCTGGTGACATTTGGGCTATTTTTGCATGTAGCAAAGGATGGGCATGTAATTAAAGACACATCTGCAACATTTCTTTACTGTTTTCATTGATGCCTTTATCCATATGCATGGTTTTAAATCCCATTTACACCTTCAACAAAGATATCTCTCAGAGCCATTTTATGACAGAATCACTAACAGAGTAGCATTGCTCTATATAAAGTGCTAAGTTTCAATATACATTTCTAATATCTGAATAAATTAAGACTCTAATTTGAAATCAGAATTTGGAATGCAAAGCAGAATTAACTGCTATGGAACCACACCACAGGAGTCTCAAAAGACACAGTAGGTGTACAGCCTATGTGTATTTGGGATATAAAAATGGCAGAAAATTTGCAAGCATTAGACAGAAGTCAGAAAACACAGGAGAAATCCCTTACTTTATGAAGATGCTTCTAATTTTATCCTCTGGGAAAAAAACTGTCAGACATTTATAAATTACATGTGTTCTTAGCCATACATCCACAGAACACAATTCTAAGTTAAAACTTGACATTTTTAGTGATTAAACAGAATGTCAGAGTTAAACTGTTTAAACACCTTCAAGCATAAACACATTCATGACAAAACAATTAAGATAGTGAGAAAGTGTAGTGTCTAGCGGAAGACAATTTTATCACTATCCTGCTCCTCAAAAGGCAGTGTTAAATACCAAGTCAGAACACTATTAACTATCATGTTTTGTAATCTCATCCAAACTTGTCACTAGAGAAAAACAGTAACATCAGAATCACTGCTTCTCTACTCATCTAAGTGATTTGACATTTCTCTGGCATCCTTATGTTTTCTGCGGTCAGTCTTTTGGTGTGCCAAGATGTGAGAGCACGTGGGAAAGTGTGATGGCTTGAAGGCAGTCCCTGGTTTATCAGGGCATGCAGGCAGAGCAGCCAGCCCAGTTTGTTTACAGACCATTGAAACAGGGCAACAATTCTCTTTGCAAGAAACTTCTTTCTGAAGCAAATTCAATCTCAAGAATGTTTGGATAGACTTGAACTGCAAAATAGGCATAAGAATCAAGAGGAAAGTTCTCACTCAGTTCCTCCTTACTCGCATTAGCATGTTTCAACAGCTTGTACAAGGCTCTAAAAAACCTGAATCAGAATGACAAAGGTGTTAAAAGATCAGGATTTACTTTTCAGAGATGTCTGACGAAGTTGATTACTAAAGTACCCTTTAAAACCGAGGACACTGCTTTCACTCGCCATTTTAATAAAGTTAATCATGCATACAAATATAATAATCTAATATAATCTAATTTAATAAAGGCAGAAAACTCCACAAGGTCAAATATTTCATCAGCGCTCTCACTCTAAAGCCAGTATTCAAGAATTATAAGCAATCTGAGTCTTCCTGAATAAAAAGGTTATTAATGCAGTTTGCTGTATAATTTTGAACATAAATCCAGTGATATATAAAACAAATACAGTGTTGCATATTAAGCAGTACTAGAGGCTACCAAATCAACACATTTTCCAGCTGCCGAAAAAAATCAACAAAGAGGCAAAATTGCCCAAAAGCTGTTATCATGCCAACAATTGGAAATTCACTCCAGCTATTGCTGAACACAATGAACCCAATTCCAAAAATAAATCAAGAGTAACCCTAAAACCATACAATACACTCTGGTAGAGAGTAAAATGTTTATTAACAAAGGTGACCCAAACAAGAGTTATTAATATTGAGGTATTACCCAAACATGAAGTTTCTTTAAATACTTAATATTCTCTACCTAACTCTATTGTTAAAGGAAATAACATTTTATATCTCATCAGGAGAATAATGAAGCTTGTTGTATTTAAAGGCTACAGTAAAAATTCTCAACAGATCTGTGGAGCTCAACCACTCCAAAGCTAGTAGAACCCAGCATTTCGAAATATTTGCAACACAAGTGACTTTTGAAGTTAGTCACAAGAAGGCAGAATAAGACAAATAGAAAACAACACATTTCACATTATGGAAACAATGAAACCTATGAAAATATGCTGCAAAAAAAAAGGAAAAAAACAATTACCTGGAACAAGTTCCATAACAATATATATAGGCTGTCGTTGAGTGCAAACTCCTATAAGTTTTACAATATTAGGATGATCGTATTGTTTGAGTATTCTGCAAAAAAACACAAGAAGTTTATTATAGTAATGAACATTATTGTACAGGCTGATTAAACATTACAGGAAAATATCTTAAACTTTAATGTTACTTTAATGGAAGATATCATTATTGTTATCAAAGGAAAAAAATATCATTACCGGTATCAAAATCAATATAACAGATCAATCACCACTGTTTAAAATTATAATCATAACTGAGTCACTAATAAATCAAAAATTACTCTCGTTGTAATTTTACCATTTGTCTATGTGACATTTATCTATATAACTGAAAAATGGCCTGACAGAACCCATGTATTTAATCAGAATTTCAGTGGTGGACCAGAAACAGAGCTGCATCAAAACAGTATGCACAGCTTGCCTCAATGCTCCCCTGCTGCACTATTCAACAGCTCACTTGTTCCAATTTTACTTTGAAAGATTAATTAATCCAGTAAGTTTTAGAAGACTATAAGAACATCAATTTTGAGAATTAAATGAACAATTTATATCTTTTGATAAAATGCTTTAAGAAGAACATTTCCAGCCTAAAACAGCATGCTATGATTTGTAAGTCAAAAGAAGAGCAATACAAAATTCTACCGAGACCTTGTAACTTAAATGTTTCTTCTGATATTTGCTGACTCAAAGCACTCTTTTTCCCTTTTTCCCATGGATCAAGAATAAAATACTATCCTACACATGTTTAGCGAAAATAACACATTCAATTTTTTCAGACAATTTCTTCCCATTAGTGTCAAACTGCTTAACAAATAACATATCTCTGCTGTTGCCAAGTTACACGGTTTTTTTTAATTATTCAATAGATAGGGTGGCTGATATCCTCATTCTATAAATGCAGACAGTATCTTTTATTTTCCAATACTGATCATACTAACTTGGGAGTGGAAATTAAAACATATGAAGCTTCATAGCAAGGAGGAGCAAGGTAGTTTATCTCAAGACAGCCCTCTCCCTGGAGTCTCAGAATCTACCTATGTACATCAGCTGGCACTCAAAATGCTTTGCACATTGTGTCATGACTGTAATTTGGAAAATAAACATATAATCTTATACTGATTGACGCAGTATAAAATACCTCTATGGGAGCAAACTCTTCTTACAAAGAGAAAATTACTAAATGGGGTCTATATGCCACTAAGAAAAGTAATCTGGGCACATCTGATCACCTCTACCAGCCATGAATATAAGGCAGATGTCAGGCCTGGTATAATCACACTTAAATTCACAACATCTTCCAGTCTTCTTATCCGACTCCTCATGGAACATCTTACAAGTTCTAAATTAAAGCACTTAAGACAACAAAATTTTATTTTACAGGCATGGCTTGCTTTGTCAACAAGATGGTTTCAGCAAGCAAAAATGCTACTGCATTCACATATTAAAAATGCCAAAGTTTAGTTACCAGGGAGACAGCTGTGGAATGTACTGAGGGAGAGAAAGGAAGGAAAAGTTTTACTACTGCTTTTTTCATTTTTCAGAAGGTCAGGTTTTGTAAATGCATCTAGTGCTAAAAACTGAAAAAAACTGCCACAAGTAATTTTAGAGAACCTACCTGGCTTCAGACAGAAATTTTATTTTCAGTTCCTGAGGAAGATCTTCTTTGCAAGTTTTTACAGCAACAGGGGTTTTATCCTTTAATGTTCCTTTATACACCTCACCAAAATTACCCTGAAATTGGGACAAAAAAAATACTTCTAGGTAAATAAAATCTTAATGAATTGGTAGAAAAAATAATGCAGAGCATCTGAAAGTGGACTAGAACTCTGGAATGTGTTTATGAAGCCAAATGAGATTTTCTCTCAGTATCTGCCCTAACCAAAGTTGTTCACTCTGACACAGTGCATCTATTATATGGACACAGCATATGACTTCTGTTTTGACCTTGCCAGAAAGAGGAAAAAAAAACCTCATTAATTAAGTAATTAGAATTTTCTCAAAAAAACTCTTAATAACTTTTCAAATCAACTGACATTTTCTGTCGTACTTTGTTGTTCTTATTCTTACTCCTGCACACTTTCATTTTCACACTATTGTATTTTGTGAATAGTTTTTAACTTGCAGTCTGGAAGAGACCAAAAACTGATCTCAAAAACTGTAACAAAACATACCAAATTAACATAAACATTCTCATCTATAAGAAAGAAATAATATAAAATATGAAGAATGAGAAAACTGAACATTATTTTTTTATCATAAATTAAACCCACTGCAAAATGCATTGTTTTGTATGGTGATCCAGAATTTCTTTAAACTCAAGCTCAGCACTGCTCTGTAAAGGCAAATCTGTAAGGCTCCCATTTGGACAAGACTTTAGAAAGCAGCTCCTTTTATAACCCAACATTTTAGGTAGTGAACAACGTACCCCCAAGGCAAGTTAAGGATTTTTTTTAGCTTTCATAGAAGAAAAGTGAAGTCATAAATACCACAAAACAATCCACCAGATATGTTTTTATTTAATAAAAACAAAAGGAAAATTAATTAGGACCCGAGTTGAAAGAAGAAGGAATTTGTGAGGTATAAAACATTGGTATCAATGAAAAAAAGCCCTCAAGAGAAGGAAACAAGAAGAAAACTGTAGATCTCAAACTTCTAGTTAAGCTTTGTATTTCCCAAAGAATACACACATCTCAATTTTGAAACTATGTCTGATCAATTTCTACATAAACTATGCTTCTGTGTCCTGGTGTCTGGGGCTGCATGTGACTTCAAAAAAATCTCCTGGAGATATTTTCCTTCCTTTTATCCCTTGAAACTATCCTGTTTAAAAATGTGAAGATCCTGCAGTACCTGTATTTTATGAAGGCACAGCTCAATGTGGTCATAGTTATTGTCATCTTAATCTGCCAAAGAGCTTTTATCCTGGGAAACAGAAGTTTATGGCAGTATTTTATATCCCCATTCTTGAATTTCTTAACGATTTTTTTAGTGTGTACCATAGTAAGAAGGCAATTAACTCTTTTGATTTGTGTCTTCCCCATTTAATCTTATTTTCTCAGTTTTTGAAAAATCTTTTCAAACTACTCTGTGTCCAGAGTAGCACCCAAAATGATCTTTGCAAAAGTGCAAAAGTGCCAAAAAAGTGAGGAGTTTGCCTGATTTTAAAGACTTGTAGTTCCTAAGCAGACTTTGTAAACTACATGTTTATGAACTACACAAGATTTAATAACATTGTGAAATTATCTAATTTCATCAATGAATGAATGAAAATAATCATGCACAAGCAATTAGCATTTGTTTTAAGAAATAATGATTTAGTCATCTCATACCAAATTTTATACACAAGTGCATAAGCATACACTTGTTTCTCTACATGTTTTTATTTATATTTTGCAATATTTTTCTCCAACTACAGAAAGTAAAACAGCCACATCATGTTTTATAATTATCTAATTAGCTCAAAACACTTCCAAAAGAGAAAAAAAAAGTATTCTCATTAAATACTTTCAGCATAACCATTATAATGTTTACTAGCAAGTGTCATTTACGTCTGTTTAAAGCATAGGGCTGTACCATGCACTAGTGTAAAAAAAATGACATAAAAATTGCATACCAGAGCAATTTAAAAGAAAAGGTATAAAGAAATAGCTTAATGATTACAGTATACTTACTCAAATGTTACTTAGCTCACTTTACTACTTACTTTGCCCAGTAATTCCCCCAGTGTGACATCTTCATGATTGAGAACCCATTTCTTATCCTATGAAAAGGAAAGCAGAATTTTCAGTCTGCACAAATATGGAAGACGGTTTCTCTAAGATACATTTCAGTAGAAATGGAGTTGAAAAAGTATTACATTTAGAACACTCAATCACAGGCATACCAAGAAATTTTAAAGCTAAGCATTTATAATTCAAGATTTTACAAATCTTGTTTTGTTTTATACAATAATGATACTGTATAGAAAATTTTTATTAGAAATGAAGCCTACAGCATGATGGTATGTTGATGGATTAGCACTATGTAAAGTTTCACACAAGCTCTGACAATTATATTTAGCATCCTGATTTTAACAATTCAAGTGAAAATTAGATAAGAAAACTTCATTTTAGTATACAATATAACTTACTACTAAATCAAAAAACTCCCACATTTTTCTCCACGGTGGACATGGAAATGAACTGATCTTTCGACCTGTCAACAAGACACATACTTGCATCTCTTCCAGCTGTTCTGGAAGTTGGAAATATTACAGGCAACTGCTTGAAAAGATAACACATGCCAGGTAAAGCATTTGCCCAGGCACTGACCCTCCGCCTGTGCTGGGCACTGGTGTCCAGCTCTACACCCTTCCACTCAGGAAGGACACTGAGGGGCTGGAACACGTCCAGAAAAGGGCACTGGAGCTGGGGAGTCTCTGGAGCAGATGAAGAGCAGCTGAGGGAGCTGGGGGTGCTCAGTCTGTAGAAAAGAAGGCTGTGGCTAGGTGGGGGTCAGTCTCTTCTGCCACATCCCAAATGAAAGGACAAGAGGAAATGGTCATAAATAGTGCCAGGAGGGGTTCAGATTAGAAATTAGAAAAAAAATTCTTCACTGACAGAGTGGTTAGGAATTGGAGTAAGCTGCCTAGGGAGGTCATGGAGTCACCCTCTCTGGAGATTTTCTGTCAAACATGAATTCAGCGAATCTAAAAAGGGGTGGGGATCATTGCTATTGTGATTTCTACGCTTTTGTTCATAAGTATAATGTCACAAGTAGGCATTATAGAGACTCTCTGAATGCCTTCATTAACCCAAACTCCCAGCACACAACACCTCTCAGAACCATCCCAAGGATTCCTGTACTACACTACTATGCTGCATTATTTAAAACAATCTTTACTATATCTCTTCCCTGGGTGAGAAACTGTGAGACTTAGGAGGAAATTCTCAATATACAATAGTTTATTTTTCCCCTATACACAAGATTATTGCTTAAAACTACTGCCCCACTGATCAAACATCATAAGAAACATATTTCCTTCATCTCAATAGATACTCTCTGCTGAATGAATGTCTCATTCAAAAGCTGTTATACTACAAATAGATAGGAAGTGCCATCAAACTGTGCACTATTTCAATAATAATAACTCAAGTTTAAGAAAACAATTTGCAAAGAAAGCTGTAAAAAACCTAAACCCACAAAAATTACTACTTAGTGGTATAAACATAATAGTTTTTAACACTGAAATAAGTGTGGTAAAGCCAAAAAGTTAAAGAATTAAAATATAATGCATTTTTTACTGCTTAACTACAAGGATTTTGTACTTCAGTGAGTAACTTTTTTTTTTAATAAATTGACAATATGACATTTCAAAAGCTTGTTTATGAAGGAAAGAAATCTGATAATTCTTCAGAAAACTAACCAAAGAAAATAATACCATAAACTGGAATCAAATTATCTCTTGAAGGATATATTATTGTTGCATTACCTTATATTACCGTATATTTATTATTATTGCATTACCTTACTTGTACATTAATCATTACCTGTACTTTTTATGAAAGCCTTCAGTCATTTCTTATACTACTTTAACTCATTCATTAATTTATTGTGGTTCTGCCAGATTTTCTACAAAGAATTATTTAAAGCTTGATCAACTTTGTTTGCTATAACTGCTATAAACTGCACAAAAGCAGTTTCTTCAGCAGACAATAAGAAAAAAATCTAACAGAAGAGAGTCACGTATATCACGCCAGTGTACAATTCTGACACTAAAAAAGAAACAAACCAAATCTTCTGATTTGCAGTGTGTTATATATTAATTTAAAGTGTTCAAAATACATTGTCATTGGTTCAGATAATTGCCTTTAATAAATAAACTATAATACGAACAGTAAGGTCAAAGATAATAAGACATTCTACTGCAACTTTGTTATCTCACTAAATCTACTTGAATTGCTCTGAGTTTAATATGACTTCATTCAATAACCAGAATAGCTGTCAATAATTAAAGACATCAATAAGGCACACTTATCAATGTCAAAATCAATCCATAAATACTAGTACTCATAAACAAAGGTTATGAAATAAAGAAATATCTGTCTGATCTAAATGCTTTATTCTGATTGTGAATAGAATGTAACATCTTTCCAGTTTTCAAAAGCTATTACTCTACAGATTAATCATATATGCAAAAGATATTGAAATAAAAGATAAAGAAATGTGACAGCAAGATGAGACAAAAATATTCTTGAATGTAGGTATAGATCAACAGACACTTTAATGCTTATCAGTCCACAGAAATTTTCATTTCATTAGAGTTAGATGCTTCTAAATCAAGTGGAGCAAATCCAATACATTTTTGCACCTAATCAAAGTTATCCGAATGACAGCAAACAGAACTCCTGAGACTATTAATGCCCATTCATTTCACCCAAAAGGAAGCTGTTTATTATGCAGTCCTCTTCTTCTATAGTGACACTGCTATAAATCGCCCTTTACCTTGCACTTGTTCAGATTTTTCTCTTGTTAATTTTGGACCACAGAATATAAAAGCAATTCAGAAAAATTCAGCCACACAAATTAGCACTTGAGCGTACTCACTTGTAATCTTAATTATATACCTGATTTCCAAATGGCACTACTTGGGAAATCTACAAGCTTTACCACACTGTATTTCTGCCCTCTAGCTTTCCTAAGGAGGAGAAACTGAATGACATGAATGCCACACTTCAAGCACAGGTTTACAAATAAGATGATGGGAATCCTATCAGTTTATCTTAACCTGTGGAAATACTGCTACATCTGTTGGTCAAACACTGAGAAGCAAGCTATCAACCAGACAGCACACAAAGGGGAGAACTTCATCAGCCTTGACAATTTCCCTTCCCCAACAGCCAGGCACTTGATAACCCACACCACACTGATGATTTTTATATGGAGCAGCTTGCTAGTGACTACCTTTCTAGACTCTGTGCAACTACCCAGCACACTTGTCTGACTTCAACAAAGATAAGCATTTTCAAAGAGAAGAGTTATTTCAAAAGTTAATTGTAACTGACAAAAACCAAACCTCAAACAGACCAGTAATTAAAGAAATAAAACTTTCACTTGTGAAAAGGAATACTTAAAAATAATCAGAAATGTCTCCTTTTTTTTACTCATAAAACAAAGTATTCTGCATATACAGTATTCTTTTCTTGGGTATGTAGCATTCCTTTTATAATGTTAGGGTGTTTCATGGTTCCCTAGACCATAGTAAGGTTCAAACCTTGCAAAGATAGCAAAGATTCAATTGTTCATCAATACTTACTTCAGTAAGCATACAGTGGAGTTGTGCACAAGGCACTGAGAACAGTTTGGACAGTAGATGGTTGATGTAAAAAATGAAATCTTATTTCTCCTTTTCTGAGCTATGAGACTGAAATGTTATCAAGATTACCTTAAACATCTTCAAAATATGTAACTGCAGTTTTTCTCCTGCCCATCTCCCTTCATTGAGAGAAGCTACATAGAGAGGTCTAAAATTACTATACCAGGAAGAAAGCTTACAAATTATCTGCAGTAAATTATAACAGCTTTCAATAAAATAGAAAACATAATCATGATCTAATACTTAGTGTTCAAATTCCCTTAGCATTATTTTTCTATAATTCTCAGTAACCAAGACACAATATCAAGCATTAAGAATTCTAAAATTGTACTTTTTCAAATTTAAAACCAGTAGTAAAGCAATTAGAAAGTAAACTTTTAAAAACAGATGTTTTGAAAGTTAGGTATAAATTTATGAGCCTCAGCTTAAATATTTGGTTCTAAAAATCTCAAAATCTCACCATTTCTAAAAGAAGGGAGAAAAGGGAAAGGAAAAAAAGCCACCTGTGTATGTACTCAGTTTCAGAGAACTGCCAAACACCAAGATTCTTACCAAGATTTTTCGAAGAGGAAGAGTGAGGAAATCCTGATCAGGTTCCAACACAGTATGAGTAAGAAAGACCTTTATGTTATCATCGCTGTTATTTACTCATCTCCTGTTCTCTGTCACATTATTTACTCTTCCTAGCACAGAAAGCAGTATCTATAGCAAACATTGTCACTGCTTTTCATCTTAATTGCAGATGTAGCAAAAGTGAAAGAGGATAAAAAAACTCTATAGGCTGGAAACTTCAGTTAACTTAGGGAGCCCCGGAAGGAATCAAACAAATCTTATTGCTTTAAGAGAACTAAAAACATGTGACTTTCCAATATTAAGAATCTATCCGAGCACAGCATGTGGCATTTATGGAAAACCTAAATATCCCTCCCCTTTCCCTCATCCCAATACATTAATCCTCAACATTCTTCTAAAAAACCTCAAAATAGAGGGATATTGTCAAGATTTCAAGAGTCAAGTGCATAAACATGCATGATGCCTGTTCCTCCATGTTTTAAGAAGAAAAAATGCATCAAAAATACTTTGGAAAGTATTATTTTTTCTCCTTCTTCTAAGTTAAATAGGAAATATCAGTAGTATGAATTACTGCAGCTAAGAGCTATTTTTCCACATCAACAAAAATGGAAAGTTAATCTTTCATTTCCAATACTAAGGATAATTGGAGTAAAATTCTTTTTATGGCTAAGAAAATCAGAATCACAGACAATTTTCATCAGAGGGGTATTCAAATCTCACTTATCAGAACTTGATGAACCAGACAGAAAAAAAAAAAAAAAAGTAACAGCTGTGTATATGTGGATAGGGCTTATTAATGTAGGAATGAGAAATCATCTTTTTAGAGAAGTACTACTTTTGACACCACCTATGCCAGTAGATCTAATGTTCATATCAATTTCATGAATCATAAATTATGTGTTTCAAGTCCTTCAGATTAAGTACAGAAATAAAGGTAGCTGATGGGAAAGATTTTTCATAACAAAAAGTGGGTTTTACAGGAACAGTTTTGAAAAACCTCACTGGCAACTTCTTTAAAACTGTTTCAGAATAAAGATTCATGAGCTGAAAAAATTGTTATGGAAGCTGCTTTGCCTTATTAACAGCACTGTATTAAGCCACACTGATGAAACTCAATGTGGGCTGTAAAAGAGAATAATATCACACACAGGTTTAGCTCCTTGGGAAAAATTACTATTTTATCTGATTTCTTACTGTTACATAAAAAACTGTGAAGTTCAACCCTCCTGCTAAACCAAATTTTAAATTATCATAAAACAGGAGGGGAGAAGTAAGATTTGGAAAAGCTACTGTGCCATTTATAAACTGCAGAAGTGACCTCAGATTACCTGCACAGCTGTTCTTTGACCATTCTTTCTTGAAGATCAGCAAAGTGACTGTACAATTCAACATACAATACCCATTTTCCTCAGGGGTTTTTTGCAGTAGTTCCCTAAGCTTATGTTTTCTTATTCATGAAAAGGCTAAAATGATGCTGAGGATATTTCAGGAAAAAGACAGGAAATAAAGAAAAATAAAGATGTTAAAAACAACTGAGAAAACAAAAGGACATAGAATGTGAAATCCTTCAGCTCAGGAAGAGGAAAGTGAAGTTTATGTCAAAACCATTATATTTCAAGCACATTAGAACACATACTCTTTCTCTTAACTGAATATAGTAAATTCAGCTACTAAAACAATGTACTATGAATCATCTGTCAACCAAATATATTCAAACAGAAAAAATATCAGCTCTGGATCAGGTATGCCCTACAAAACACTCAGAGGCAAACAAAACCAGGTGCTAATGTGGTTTTCCATTTAAACATTCCATGTAAGTTAAATAGAGGAATGGAAAAGCAGAATCACAATATGCATGCACAACACCTTCCCCAAACACTCAAATTATTAAAATAGGCTAAAATATTTTCACATATGTACAAACACATTTTTATTTCCACCCACATATGAAAAGGTATGTCATATGGGGCTGGGGGAACTACAGGTGTTTGTAAAAATGTACAAGACAGTCTCCTTGAACTATATAAGATACTTAGCCACACACTTAGCTCCATCCTGACTTAACTTCAAAAATATCCAGTTGTTTCCAGTTAGATCATTTCTTTACCCCAGGAAGATAAACACTTAATTCATCCCTCAAAAATAATGTCTATGTTTCAGTGGTCAGCATACATACCTTTCAGCGTGCTATAGTTCCACATTAATGATTCCACCAAATTACTATTTTGTTCAAAGCAAAACCCCAAGATCCTTCATCCTATGTTTTTCTAGCCACACCTGCTCATTTTGCACTGTCTTTCATAATCTTAAGATAGCATATTAAAACCACTGAGCTGGAACAGAAATAACCTGTCAAAATTTCAAATAATCTGCTGTACTAGCTAATTTGTGACTGTGAAAGTGCAGGGAAAAGGCAAAGCAACACAGAAAGGAAACTGCATCCTTAACTTACGAAATTTCAGTGTACCAGTGAGCTTGGCCTGCATTCCAAGCAAGATGTTGGCTTTGAATCAGAAATCATACATTACATAGATGCCAAGAGTTTAAAAAGAGCATGCTGCACTGGATTTTAACATCAGATGCATGCAGTTCTTTAACAAGATATTGGTATCTTCTCACATACCATTAACTCATTATTGAGATAGCAAAAGCACTGGAAAACCTTTTAGCAGCAGAAAAAAAAAAAAGCCAATGAATGAAGGACATACAAAGAAAAGCAGCACACACACCAAATGGCTCTGCTAGATATTAGAAGATTCTATTATTACTTTAGTAATCTTCTGAATGCTGTCTTCAGCAATATTTTTTCTCCTGTATTAGTGACAAAATATTCCTGTGTGGTCTGTAGCAATCTACACTTTGCTACTGTGCTGGTACTGGCTGGGGTAATTTTGTTCACAGTAGCTAGTGTGGGGTTATATTTTGGTTTTACATGTTAAATTATTCTCTTGACAAAGATGATTACATATGAAGCAATCTTTATGGCATGCACATGTGCAAATCCTTCTCTAAAATTAAACACGAAATTTAAACAGTGAATATGAATGTTTTGAAGAATTTATCACCTATTCTATCAGTTATACAAGTAGCTGGGAGGGGATAAAATTAAGACAACTGACACCAAACAGACCAAAGGGATATGCCATACCATTCAGCATCACACTTAGCATATAAAGCTGATCAAAAAGAAGGAAGGGGGAAGATGTTTGGAGTGAAGGCATGCCGTGGTGCCTGGAGTTGTGCTCCCCAAGTTGCAGAACTTTGCTTTCCTCCTTATTGATCTGCATGAGGCTACTGTCTAACCCCTTCTCCAGCCTGTCCAGGTCCCTCTGGATGGTAACCTGACCCTCTGGTGTATCAGCCCCTTTGCCAAGACTGGCAGTGAAACTGCTCATGCCCCATCACCCAGTTTGCTAATGAAGTCAATGAAGGAAGGCTTCAGTACTGGACACAGTACTGACCCTGGGGGTACAGCAGTAGTTACTAGCCTCCAATTAGACTTTGTACTACTGATCACCACCCTGTGGGGGTGATATTGATTTTTGTAATACATTATGTAAACCACTAGCACTCTATTAGTTACAGGAAAAAGACAGGAAATAAAGATTTGTCACTCTATTAGTGACAGAAAGGATAGTAATGGTAATAGCATTTACTTCATTATGAACTGAGCATGAAACCCATGCACTATCCTCAAGAGGAGGCTAAGTACAGTATTTACCTTGCAAATAAGGAATCCTGAAACCTTACCTATTCTCACCCCTGACTTCCTCCTTAATCAACATTTAAATAAACAGATCTTCTTTAGAATTCAGACACTATTACATACATCAGATGCACTAACCTGATTTAAGAAAAATGTACCTTTCTTACCCTATAGCTCCTTTTATATGTATCCTGTACTCCTCCTCAGCTGAAATGTCATTTCACTCCTTTTTAACATATTGCTCCACTTAAATTCATGGAGACCAAAATACTTAAGCAACCACCAGCTACTTCACAGTGCCCCACTGTGCACAAATGTAACTCTACAAAGGAATGTAAGAGCACAGACACTCAATCCTGTTCTTAATCTCCACTGTGTTTTCTGACCCATGAGAGCCCACATTCAAGGAAGGTTATGTGCTTGTCAGCCATATATTATGAAAATACTGAAAACTCAAAGCATTATTTGCATTAAGGTCATCCTGACTGCACTAGTGAAAACAGGAAGAATATAATTAGAGGACTACGAGAAGTTTACAACTCACATTCTTATAGAAAATAATTATTAGGGAATATCTGAATTCCAATTATGGAGAAAAAGTCAGAATCCATAAAAACCTCCTAAGTATTTCAGTTCAGCAGAAAAGCTGCTGCAATCATACACAATTCTAATACAATTCTTTATTATACTGTATTAACATCTGGTTATAAAGCTTCTGATAAAAGCCCCAGCTTTTACAAGTGCTCCATAAGGTACAATTTACACACAGAATATTACAGAACACAATCAATCCTTTGATTTTTCACATGTATATACAAATTACCAGCAACAAAATCTAGTAAATCTAAAAAATCTTTGATGAAGGATCCTTTAATTGAAGTAGTTTATCTTCTTATCTACCAGTTATGAAAAAAAAGTCTTAAATCTTTCATTTAATTATTTTAATTCCTTCCTAACAATATACCTTTTATTTTTTATGAGAATGAATGTCTTGCTTCCATCTTTTGCTTTATAAATTTTAATTATTTTTTCTACTTCCTAGTGTTTCAGTTGTGTTTGAGATAACACATTTTATTCAATTTGTACTCCACACATCAACACAGCATTCAGTAATTTTTTTGTATGAAAGTTGTACAAAAAAAGTAGGAATGTACATGTTGCCGAGGTTTCATTTAAAATTTCAATGACAGAGATTTTTCTTTTTGAGACTGTCAAAAATTACATTGCATTTGTTAAAATGAAATTCATCTACTTGATAAAACACATTTTTTTTCTAGGTTTGAGCATAATGCTTACATCCTTTAGGAGTGTTATCTTTCAATTTTAATCTAAACCTGATCATGGAAAGAAATACCAGAGAAACAAGACTGAATCAGAAACATTCAACATAGCAGATGTTTATTGCCATGGCCTCTAAAAAAAAAACTATAAAAAACTTTGATCACTGAATATAAAAAACCCTTGTTACTCTTTATTCAAGAAACCTTATCTGCCTCCATTATTACAACACATTTTAATGAGATTTTTTGAGAAAATAAATACTTTCAATTTTAAAATACTCAATATATCTGAAACTATACATCAATTTGGGTCAGTACTTTGGTAGCAGAAAAGAGTAAATTATTCTCGTTTCCCTTTTCTCTACACGGTAACATGCCTTGACAAGTAGAGGCCACCATTAAGAATGATGCATTCCTTTTGTTACCTGACAGAAATAGTGCAATAATCTCTGCTAAAAAATGTTAAAAGCAAATCCTGTGACGCTTCTCCAAATGCTGAAGGAATAAGAACATAACTGATTTCCACCTCTAATAATAAGATATGAAACTCTGCTCTCAAATGTCAATAGCTGCAGGCTATTGATTCATTTTGTATTCAATAAATATATTCATTTCCTCTAAGTATGTCTTTTGCATATTATAAATACTCTCTTTTAATGGTGGTCAGTTTCCGTAAAGAAAACTGAAAATATATTTTGACATTTAAAAATGTATGTATTAAACTTTAACCACGCTCACAAGAATTACAGCTTTAGGCCAAAAAACCAGCATCCAAAGATCACTACCACCAGGTGCTTCCTGGCATCCCTACAGAATGCCTAGCCAAATTAGTGGGTATTACACAGGTAATCCAGGGTACCATAGGAATCCTCTTTGGAATGACAAATCTAGGTAAGGTAGAGCTGCAATAACTGCATCACTCTCTGCTACAGGCTGCTTCCTCCTTTCAGACTCCTGCTCCTCAAGAGTTGTCCTCAGGTCAAACAGACTCAAGATGATCTTCCCCACAGGCAGTACCATTACTGCCACTGCTTCCCTCTGCAGCATCTTAATTGTCTCCAGCCATGAAATGAGCATCTGGAATTGTGTGACAGCATTACTTTGTGATAAACTTGGCCTTTGTAAGTCTCCTTGCTTCTATCCAGTATCTCCCAGGCGGCATAAGAGTGCTTCCCTGAAACTGAGACTGTTCAGTAGCCTCCTCCAGCTCCTTCTCCTGTGCTTTCGCTGGTCTGAGGGGCACACACTACGAGTACTCTAAGCCCATGTGTTGTCTGCAACAGTGAACCTCAGCTTGCTTTGCTAAAATAAAACAAATCCCCCAGAAAACCCACCAGCAAAAAATTAGCATAATTTCAGATTTTTACTCATGGATTTTCATGAAGAAAATCTATTAAATTTATAGCTCTTCAAAATTTCTTTCCATGTCTAACTCATCAATATATTCATACCTTGCAAGACAGCATCAGATCTGCAGAGAATTCTAACGTTATTTGCACTTATTTATCAGCATTAGAAACACTATTTAGAAATACCTGGGTTTTTTGTTTCAGCACTTTTCTTTCACTTCACCATTTATGAGCCATCGTTTTCCTGTGTACGTGAATATCACACCATATCACAGGTTTCTTTGTCACATAAAATAGATCCAGAATTTTTAAATTCAAGTTACTAGTAACAAACACATGGCTTAACTCATCTGACAAAGCAGCAGTTAATTTTTTTCCATAAGCTCAGAATTTGAATTAACTACAGAGCATTCAGCATTCAGAGCATTTCAGCACTAGTGAAATAGCAGCAGATCTCCAGAGTGAATCAATTGGAGCTCAGAATCTGAAACATCTATCTGGGGAAAAAGCCATTTCAGGCTAAATCTTTCCTGGTTCTGAAAACTGGACTCCCTCCCATGAGCAGCTGTGCATCCTGGGTAGATTTGCTTCAAAAGTGTATTTATGATCCAAGTGAAAACTTTAATACAGGCACATTTAAATTAAAATGGTGTTCCCTTTTTTTTTGACAATTCTCTTTTCTAGCAGTCAAACTGAAGCACATACACCTTAATACAGGTTTTGTAATCTGTAAAAATGTAAAAAGAAATTATATTTCAAGAAATCTAAAAACCTCCAAAACAGCCAGTCAAAGAAATTATAAGGTTAAAATACATCCAGTAGGGTAAAACCAGCATTTTTATTAATAAAGTCCTAGGGTGTGCTTTGAGTTACTTGGGGGTTTTGTGTACCAGTCAATCCATCAATAACAACCTGAAGAACACAAAATACATTTTGTTCTAGAAGATTATAAATAAATATGAGACACTTTTCCATTAAAGAAGTTACTTGCAGATATCTTTTTAATGCCATCAGTTTTTCTAATTTAAATTCTATTATTAGAGAATCATTAAAATTCCAAGCAGGTAATGCAGTCTACATGAAATGGGACATGGGACAGGCCTTTTGTGACACAATTAAGCCTGTTCCTTTCAAGGGCAACATCACAGAAGGTGAACACTAATTTTACTAACATAGTAAAGGAGGATGAATGACTGTAGGAAGGAAGGAAGGAAAGCAAAAGCAAACTAAAAAGGGCAACTTTTTTTTTTTATGTGAAGTTTGTCATATTTAACTTTCAATTTCTAAATCAGTTATTACAGGGACAGCAATTTGCATAAAAAGATTAAAGATTACACGAAATGACAATGACTGCTCTGCAGCTATAATGTGAACAAAGCAAAAACAGTCTTTGCACCTGCCAAATGAACTTTAATGAAATGATTAATGACATCTTGGTAATAGCACATGATTACCCTCAGCATAAATTACCCTCAACACTAGGTGTCAGTTTTCACTTTGGAAAACTGACTTAAAATGTCTGCACTTCCCCATATGAAAGCCAGAGTTCCATGCAAATTAAAAAGGAAAGTTCACAACACTCTTTTGCTTCACTCTGAAGTACTTCTTCAGAATACAGCAAATAGTTTTTATCAGATAGGAGAACTAAAACCACAGTAAAATTATAGCTCAAACCAAAACAATTTAAATATTTTTGAGAATAGCTGTTCTTAAGAAATTCAAATTAACACTGCCTTATTTGGCTCAAACTGCTGGTCAGGAAGCACTAAGTATACTATACATTTGTTTTTGTTTACACCAAATATTAGTAGCTATAGCAACTGATATCTCATTGAATAAATTCATGAAAGTATACATGCAATTGCAATGCGTATATTAAAAAACCCATACAATCACAGTTTTTTGTCATCCAATACTTTTCTTAGTACTAAGTCACCCTTTCCATTACTTCACGTAACAGATCAGAATGGAAGTAGAAAGGTTTACTAACCCTAAAGAAAGTACCCTTGAATATTAAGACTGATGCACACCAGGACAAGGCAAGTCATATGAAAAAACAGCCGCAGCCTATGGATTTTATGGGTGGATGCCGATTACTTGCATAATTTTTGGGAAACCTGAGTAATTGTGCACTGCAGCTCAGATCATCTACCAACTAGCACAATCCTGGAGGAAATACCATTATTTCCACTAAGTTTTAGTTAATACTGAGTTTAGTTGATGCTAATTCAAGTCATAAAGCCCAGGGAGGAGTGGACCCACTTACACTTTCCCCCTGAATAGAGGAAAAACAAAAGGCCTAGTGGAAGTTAGGGTTTTTCCTTTTGTTTTAATTCCCTTAGAGAACTATCTCTCATTTTGTTGCTAAACGACAATAACTTACTCAACAGAAAAAGAAGTTGCCCTGGGATTGGCTACTCTCTTACCCGCCTCTCACAGGGGCAGAGATACCATAAGAATTGAACTGGAAATAAAGAGGGCTGAGGCAGCTGCCAGCTCTCTCTTGCTCTCGGCTTTGGAGGAGAATGGTCGGAGCTGCTGCTTGGGAGGGAATTCGCTGCTGCCACCGCAGCAGTAATGGTGAAATGACCAGGAATGCCATTTGGGGCTATGTTTGTTCTGCAAGATAGCGACTACAAAGATTATTTGGCTATAGTTACACAAGCCTAGGGTTAAATTAAAACTTAACTCTATGAAGAGAAAATACTAAATGAAACAAAAAAGGCAGGAATAAGAAACTCCCTTTTTCAAAGTAAGCAACAGAGAATGAAGAATGAATGCTGTCTTACAGATTAGGTGTGTTCCAGTTTATCAGACAACAAGTAAGATAATGTGATAATATTCTATACTATGGTTTTACATTTGCTAAAAACAGGGCTGCTCTCACATTATGTACAGTCAGAAAACAGAAAAAGCGTTACACCTATAAAACAAACACCGTGTTAAAGAGAAAGAAATTTGCAAACAGACTTAAAAAGATTTCATTTTAAGCTTGACTACCTCTTATTTGGAGCTTAAACCATTTACACAAAAAAGAACTACTCACACATCAAAATTAATGTCCTATGCTTTCTCACATGATCTACAATAAATGTAAACAATAACTTACGAAACAGCAGTTTGGTAATCAGTAAGATATTAACATAAAATGTGTATTTCCAATGTCCCATTCTTAAAATTTTAAAATTATATAGAAGAGTTAAGTGCAATTTTGAGAAAAAGAACATGCTTGACTATTAGCAGGAAAGAACTAGGACCCTGGAGTAGGTAACTAATGGTGAAATAGAAATTGTCATACTTCCTAAAATTATGTTGAATCAGGCCTGAAACCACTCTTGAAAAAATAAATACATTGAGAACCAAAGGCTTAAGCATAGTTACCATGCAAAGATATAAGTGGAGTTGGCTTGTGAATGAAATAACAACTAGATAGATACTAACTGTAAAAACTGCTGGAAGAAGTCAAGGAGACTCTTAAAACATACAGTTTAATACTTAGCCCTTTTTATTTCCATCCTGAAAGACTTTCCATGATTAAAAAGGGAATTTTTGTTTTAAATTTTCATTGATGCTGGAATATCAGTTCCTTTTCATGTGTCCAACTTATTTTTGTGATATAAAATAAGGACAAAATGTAGTTATATTAAGTCTTGCAAATTTCATTACACCTTCTCCATTATATAAAATAATTTTTTCACTTTATAGAAGGAATGGCAATGAACTACTACTTTGAATTACTTTGTAGGGCAATCCAAGTGTGAAACCAAAAATCAAAGTATGAGGATACTTGGTAAGAAGTTGAATGCTATTCTTTCAAAATAGTAAAAACTCATGGTAAGAATCAGGATGTAGAGTCGTTTTAAGTGAATGAATTGCACAGAGGTGAGAAGCTTGAAAAAGATCAGGAGCCAAGTCACAAAGTGAACAAAAATGAAAAATCTTCTGAGAAGTTCCATAGAAGCTTATTTAAGTAATAACAGAAACCCCCCAAAGATATTATCTATTAAATAAAGGTTCTGGAATGTATGCATTACCTTAACAACGGGATTAAGCAGAACAACGCCCGACTTCTTTGTAATAACTTGCTTTGTTGTGTAATGATGTTCTATGAGCTGAGGAATAGTTGGAAACCCAGTTCCCTCAAAACGATATTGATTCTGTATGGACACAAAAAGAAAAACTTATTTCTCTATAAGCAGTAGTTTGAACAAGAAACTGCAAAAGTGCTTGACCAAACTTAACCACACACATAAAAAAAAAAGTACACTTTTATAGAGTTATTTTAGATTCTTTTTCTGACCTCTTGAATAGCATTTATTCTAATTTAACCTGAATGATAGTTATCAAAATGATAAATTAAAAAATGCAAAATTACTTCATCAATCACTTAAGGCGATATGATAAAATAACTCTATTTGAACTATTTTAACTATTTAATCTCTCAATTTAAATATATAGGGCTGTTAAAATCAAAACTATTACAGAGTGAAATAAAAATATTGTAAACCAGAAAAAACAACACCAACTTCTTATTTCTAAAAATTACAGCAAGCAAACTAAAAAATATATATGATAAAATACAAGAGATAAAATAAACAGGAGATATGCAATGGTATCCTAATCTCATCTTTCTTCATTTATTGTCTCGTAAAATTAGTAAATCTCTGCAATAGAGTATAGAACGCATGACTGGTCTTTAATAAAGAGCATTTATCAGGAATGTCTAAACGAGCTAGAGACAAAGGCAGGTGATACACAGGCTTCAAACCGAAGTTGGGCAGGACCCAGCAGCTGATTGTGAAACACGATAAAGTCTCCTGCTTTAGTAAGTCTCAGTATCTACAGATAGAGAGCTTTTCCCACAGGGCAGTAGCTGCCATAAACCAGCCTGACAAGGCAAAAATGAACAAGTACTGCAATTTAAAAAACTCAGAGCGCAGATGGTGATTCAAGTTCATTTACACAAATGGGCAATGAACACCTCTACCACTGGCATGCCTTCTTTCTAGCTCCAAGGGCTGAATTCCTTGCACAGTGCATGCTAAATTCATTGCTTCCTTAAGGGTTAAAGCATCATTGCTGTTGGTAAAGACAGCAGGGTCTTGTCAGCTGTTTTTAAGATTCACAGATCTCTATCATAAAAATATTAACACAGTCTGAACGTTTTGTTGTTTATTAAATAGTGACTCAATTTTGATTGACCACTAACACTAATTCTCATTCCTTTCAAATAAGCTCCTTCATACTTCTGTGCTGATGATCCAAAGAACTTGCTCTAAGAGTCTCCTCAGCACAACCACCACTACTATTATTTCCTCATTCCAGAGCCAGCCACTGCCCATTTGCTGCCATTTACGTAAAACTTTTAGAGAAACCAGTGTCCTTTCATTCTGTGTGTTTACATCTAATCCTGACCCTTACTAAGATCACTAACGAACAAATACTTTAAAATGGCACAGCCTCAAATAAGCAGAAGTGAAAACAATGGTAGCTTTGAATGACAGCAGTAAATTTTGATGCCTAAAGCTGAATGATTAATTTATCATGTAGTTGTATCAAGATTAGCTTTTAAAGTAATGTAAAACCAGACACAGAACACTTATACAACTAAAGGATTGCTGTTAAAACAGATGTCCTACTCTAATTTTCAGTACTTAATTCGGAAGCAAATATGGAAACCTGTCAATGATCCAAGAGTCAGAAACTGGTTTTTGATCAGTGAGAAACCCAATTCCACATAGTTCATATCAATGTAAACAAATAAACAAATCCATTGTACTAAACTCTCCTTAAACTTGCTTATGAAAATATTCATCAATAAATCCATCACTATATGACCCTAACACTCCCAATACCCATTTTCTAGAACTTAATAAACTTTTTTCTCATTCTCAGAAAATTCACCCCATAGGAATGCATACAAAGAACTGAACATCTTTAAGGACAAAAAGAAGTGTTATCTTCCATGATTGACAAGAAAATCTACTACAAATTAATCCCAAGAGCAGATGAACATAATGCTTTATTAGTAAATGTACAAGCAGATAAGTATCTTGACCTGACAATGCTGGGACTGTCCAGGCTATGCAACATTAATCAGTATCAGTCTCACATTTCAAATTTAACTGCTAAGAGAAAGTACAAAACTATGGAGAGAAAGATAACTTCTTTTGTTTTGTTTTGCTTTGGTGGAAACCTCCCCCCACACACACAAAAGAAGAGTCAGCTTATTGGCAGGCCCTGAAATAATAATTGGAACTTGGACTTTAAAGTCCAAGCTATCTTTTTCAAGATCTACTTGCACAAACAATGATTTACACAAAATTATTTCAGTTAGACCACATCAGATCAGGGTGCACCAAGCACCTTGTAAGACTCTAGGTATAGGTAATTTTTTTGCTTTTATTTTCTCATTTTGCACTCTGAAACATCAAAATACTTTAAGGTCATACAATCTAAATAAAAGAAACACTGTGTGTTCACTTTTACAAGGAAAATTCTAGGTGATAACACTCTCCAGTGTGATGAGTGTCTATAATCATCAATCCTAGAAAAGCATTCCAACCTCTGTGAAGTTTGAAAAATATCACTGCTTCTCAAAAGAAAATAAACCAAGTACACATTGAGTTACCCCAGGCATGCTGCATCACCTGGGGAGTCACACAATGAAATTCCCCCAGTGTATTACCATTATGCAATTAAATTTGAGAATTTGTCAATACGTGGGAAACTTTATTACAAGAGACTGAAGAGACAACACTACTGAATCAAAACTGAGAATGATTTGCTGCAATTTCATACTTCAAGAAAAATTTCTAGCAGTGTCATGGGAACTGTCACATTTTTAATAAGTTTAAAATTCTGCAAGGTAAAAAGAAAAATATATACATTTAAAAAAACAAGTAATGCATTAATGAGAATAAAAAATCCTACTGTATAAAGGTAGATAATAATTAATGAACAGAAATACTGTTCATTAAATCATCAATTTTTCCGCAGAGAAACAAGGGAGTCAATTCTAGGCCTTAGAAGCGTACACACTGTACAACATCCAAAAGTGTTTGTGTTATACTGAACAAAACAATAACCACAGGACTAAAAAGAAAATAAGCATTGCAAGTGCAACAGGGAGACTTCAATTCCCATGTGTATAAAATAAACACAGATTATTTTCTTCTGTATGGTTGTTTCCATTTTTCAGGAAGATACAGTGCGATCTTTACAGTCTGAACTAGAAGTACCCTAATTTACACCAGCTATGAAAATGGGTAACCAAATAATCAATAACCAAATGTAAATGCATAAATAAAGAGTAACAATTTCCAGATTTCAAAATATTTACAGAAATATCTTGGCTTTTCAGTATAAAACAAAAGATACTAAATAACCTGATACTTCATACTTTTCCTTTGTTTCCCAGAATGACCTTTACCCCCAGTTCCAGCACTGATGGAAATATTTCCAACAGCTTTAATATTTGCACATAAAGGCTAAATCCATTTGCTATAGTAAACTATTTAGGTCCTAAATTGAATATTCAGTACTATATCAGAGACGTACATCAGCATATTGTATGATAAAGTGTCTCCGTTGTCCATCTGAAAACACAGAAAGGACATATTCACCAGGTTTCCCGTGGCTCTCTCGCACCAAGAAGTCTCCTTGCTGTTTTAACAGCTCCTGGGCTTCTATTCTTGGAATTGCACCGTGATACCAGTCTTGCTCAGCCAATGGTTTCTCAGTGGTTGAGATTACATCAAAGAACTTGGGAAAAATATTGAAAAAAAATGTTACTATAATCGTACATGTTTAGAGTTTACTTGTACATGAAAAGTATCACAAACAACAATAATTTCTGTTTTATGTATCTAAATTATGTATTTCTATTAACCAACAAGATCAAGGCTCTTACAGCTCTTACACTTGCACAAAAGCATATTGATCACTTTCTTTTCTATTTACCTGAAAAATCAACATATCAAAAGCAGAAGTTTAAGGATCATCCATAAAGCGACAAAATATTTTTTATCTGGCTTGCTATTTTTTGTAAGCCTTAGCGACAACCTCCTTCTCACACATTCCAACATGCTACTAACAACTGAAAATAATTTCTTTATCCAGACAGAAACTTCTCAGACACAAAACCATAATACTCATACAAAGCACTTGAATCGGATAAACTGTTTTCATAGAATTTATCAACTGTATCCCAAATAAATTAAAAATTACGTGCTTTTTTTCCTAGCATGTACGCTGTAGTGCAGCGTACACACCTGGATGTAGTGTCCTTATGAACTCTATGATAAGACACAAAGATTGTAAGGAATTGTCTTCATTACGTGGAATTGGCGGCAAATGGAAGCTGCTAGCTCTAAGTGGAAGCTAATCAGTTTTGATTTATGATTTCACACATTAATTTAAACATGCCTACATTATTTAACAAAACGCTAAAGAAAACTTTGTATTTTGTCACTGGCTATTTCAGATTTATGTGTTATGAATAGGAAGACAAACCCTCATTTAAGCTGTATGTAGTTCAAAAGCATTGCCAGAGCTCACAGAAATTCTCAGAGCCAGAGTGGTAAAGCTCTGAATGGTAACACAGTTCACACTGTGAGTAGAACAAGTATGTGGCTGTTCTCCAGCCTCCTGAATTGCACCTAGGTAACAGCATGGAGATCTACATCTCAATGAAGGACAATCAAACAGATGCAAGCAGAGCAACACCATTCTGAATTAACCTCTGCTATTGCTCTGCCCTGGTAACAACGCAGGTTGGAGGCCATCTGTACATTTAAGGTTCTTCTCAGAAGCTACTTTGATTATAATGCCACACCTAGTCCAAAAAACACTAGGAATGGTCTCAGACTCTGAGAGTGGAAATGAGCAGACCCAAGAATGAGAATCTACACAGAAATTCTTGCTTCCAAATATCTGCAATTCTTTAGTACTTGGATACATTTTTATCTGTTAAAAATGTCTTTGTTGGCTTCTGGTTACCTAAGTTATACCTCAAAGGACCAGTTTAGTCTAAAACTGATGGAAAACTGGAGAACATACTTAAGACGCTGACAGACCCTTGTGCTCTCAGATATCAACAGAAAGAGAGAGAATCATCATGGATTAAATTCTCATCAAGGAGAATTTCAGATCTGAGATTTAAAACAAGCACTATAACCAATATGCTGATCACTAGAAAAAGTGTGGTCTGTTAGAGAGTCAGAGATAGGAAGCACTATTTAAGAAATAACTACAGCTTGAACAAAAATTGCAGTTTTTAGAGGCAAATACATAACTCCAAAATTATGTATTTATCAGCACAATGAGCTGCTAAAAAGCAGAGATACTGATTGTCCAAGAAGGTAGTCATATCTTTCAATTTCATCAACAGTTAAAAAACATCCTAGGTAAAAACTGTTCACCATTGTTAAATTACTTTATGACATTTTCTTTCACAAATTTCTAAAAGAAAGAGAAAAGCTTTCAAAATGTTAAGACAATGTGATTTACTTAAACATTTATTTCAAGTAAGTATTTTATTTATTTATTCAGAGATTCTCAGCTTGACTTGAAAGAAAACCTAAACCTCTGTTATATTCAGAGCAGCAAACCCTTCAGGAGGAGCAGATTCCTACCTGAGAGGGAATGCTCCTAAGGATAAAAGGACAGTATAGGGTAACTAATTTACTTCATGACCTTCATGAAAGAAAGTTTAAAAAAAAAACCAACCTGACATGCAATTTATTTTATAGCTTAAAAAGGAAGCCACCAGACTGTAATATTTGCTTATGTACAAACTGGGTACAGGCTGAGGCAACAAACAATCAGGATCAAATCTTAAAGTATCTTAAGAGCCTTTATGACAAGAGAAAAAGTTTATGGAAGGAAAACAGAGCATTTTAGACTTAGATAACAATGGCATTGTCGATAACTCTCTCATCAATTTTCCCCCTCTTTGAAATTTGACTGAAGTGTTTTCTATTATTTCAGAAAGCAACAGTGGAAATTCCATGGAGTTTCCTCTGTTGATTGTTGTTCACTTCACCTTACCTTGATTTTTTGTCATATCAGGGTGGTTTTTCTGATGAAGTAAGTGGCAATTACTCTTGAGTGTTATTAAAATCTCATTCTTTTTATGAACAAGCCTTCTGATTCTAACATATTGTTTCTATGATATAATATTGACCCAAACTGGCTAAAGAATAAAACATTGCTGAAAGCCCAGAAAAAACAGTAGCAATGCACAAAATATAACTACTTTAATATTGATTTCAACTCAGTTTACCACCATTGGTACTAATATTTCTACTGCATTATATAGTTCAAATTAGATGATAGATTGGTTTTTAAGGAAAACAGGAGGAAAAAAAAAAAGCTACCTGCACAAAATGAAATTCCCACCTCTTTTCTTTAAACTCTACTTAAATATCAGCCAGCAAGTTAATATGACAAGTTTATATTCTAGACCTTAATATTTTACAATCTCATTTGGGGAATGGCTCTCTTGCTCATTTGTATGTACACTTACAGAAGCACTCCATGATTCAATAGCCTAAAGGAAGAAATATTGCTTCTAGGATCTTTGTTGTTAATGTTGCTGGAAGGTAACAATTATTAACCAAACCATGCAGAAAGAAAGGAACTCACACTGCAAATTTCAACTCTCCCTCTTTTTTTTTTTTGGCCTTTGTCTTTTTTCCCCTTAAGATTTCCATTTCTTGCCATATTTCACTCATTGATTATTGGGTGAGGCTGGGGGGGTTGTGTCCTTATATATTTAATCACACTTTTTCTTCTACAAGGAGATGTATGTCTCATGTATTTCAACATGCTCCTCATGGATCTAGTACTGTCCTCTCTCCTTATATTGAGCCCCTTTCTCTCTCCCTGCTTAACAATCCATTAAAACATATGCTCTTCTCCAATAGTAAAAAGAAGCAGTCCTCAGCTGCTTCCCTTATTTCAAGAAAAAAAACCTGAGCAAACAGCAGTGTGTTATTTCTAACTCAAAAAAAAAATCGTGTATTATTCCTGCACTTGCACTAACATTTAAATAAAAATAATAATGGTAATGATATTTTATTATATTTATAGCATGCTCAATATTGTATTTTTGTATATATTCTGAATGTAAATGTTCAGTAATCCCTTAATTTCCATCTTTGAGCAAACAAAACATTTTCTCAAGGTATTTTTTCTTTCACAGTGTAAAAGAGTAGCACTGACACTAATGAGAATGCAAAGCAATAAATTTAGGTTGACAATTTGAGACAATACCCTATGGGATATTCTGTCTCTGTGTACCTGGCTCGTTCCCACATGCTAATAATACAACATCTGAAACAAGCATGAATTCCACTTATTATCCTCTAAACAGTAAAAGAAAAAAATCCTGTTGACAAAAGCAGATGTTTGTGTCAAGCTCAAGTGTCTCATACCAAAAAAAAAATATGCAGAAGGGCAGAAGCTGGTATTCATGATGCAGTCTGTTCAGACTCTTCATTCAGATTATTCACAGCATTTCATTACCAGTACATGAAAGTTACCCCCACTGTTGTGTTTCCTCATTTGATTAAACTTACATCTCTTGCTGTTATAGAAAATTGCTTGCATTTTGTCCAAGAAAAACTACCTGGCTCCTCTTTCTCTTCAAATTACACTTTTTTCCTGTATTACTTTCTCATTCTGAGAGCATGTATAGAATTTGAGTGTCAACACTGCTTGCTTTTAGAATGGCAGAGTTTCCCTATGGCTTTTTCCAGATGATATAGAAAAAATTAGTCCTCTCAAATTTATACAAACAAAATTCAAATTATCCCACCAATTAAAAATACTGGACAGCATTTATAATACAGCACCACATTTAAATCACGATATTGTTCCATTTCTAAAGTTTTAACATACTTAAAAATTAAATACTTAAAAATACTTAAAAAACTTTAAATACTTAAAACAAATAATTTTTAAACAGGTAGGTAAGATCACATTTTAGACTAGACTATATGAAAGGATCAGTACCGGTTTTTTTCTGGTCTATTTAATATAATTAAAATTTTAAATGTATGTTAATATTACTTTATAATACACATTCAATAATCAGAATATTGATGGATAGTAAGTTTTAAGTACTAGTTTATATATTTAGCAATTGAACATGATTATGTAGTTGACAGCAGGAAAGAGATGACCACATTTAATAGCTAAGTACTAATTTGTGAAGCAAATTTGAGCTGTATAGAAATGGTCAGCTTTTCTAACACAAAATCACTAAATCAAAATACAAAGCAAAATTGAAAATTGGCAAGTTTATGTATTCTAACTCTGAAGTAATTTAGATGTCATTTAGGCAACAGGTAATCAAGATTGCACTTGTTACTCAGATTTTACTTTCCAACGCAAATGAACCAATGTCAATCTTACTTCTTCCAAATATATTCCAAGGTTTCACCAATCCTATCTACCATAAATCTACAGCCAGATTTACATCAGCTTCCAAGAAATGAAAACAGTGTGGCACATAGACTATTGAAAATGACACTTGAAGCCAACTGACATTTTGACATTGACTTTCTCTGATTTAATCTAAGCATTTTATTTTTATCTTCCTCTTGAGATATTTTTTCTCTTTCAATTTTTCTCTGAAGCAGTTTTAGGTATGGTATTTTCTGTGGTTTGTGGAAGCTTTTTGGTTTACTTTGAAGTCGTAAGTTTTATAATACATAGAAATAAAGATGAATGCTGTGCCTCACCTACATAAAGAGGTGAGATCTTATAAAGAACAGATATCACAGAAATATATGTTTTAATCAGTTTTTAATATGAACTGCTGCCTTTTTACCATAACTAGAACTTTAATAAAATGAAGATCACAATAATGTGGAGATTTTGTTTAACATCAAGGATATTTTAATATTTTAACAAGGTTTTTCCTGTTAGTTTTCAAAAGCCATGCAATTCTCATGTTTTTCAAAGGAAAAGCCTTTCTACCCTAATTATATCTCATGATCATAATTATTTTTCCATTCCTTCATCACTATGTACCACTGTCCGCTGTATACACATGTATATTTACACATATGTAATTGTTATCTGTTCCACCCATTCTGAATACCATCTAGCTTAAATATGGTTTGCCGTGTCCTTTACTGGGTCCTTGGATGCAATCCTGCAGCATAAAATAGAAGACCCATTCCTTCTGAATTTTTCTCAAGAAAAATTGAGCTTGTATTTCAGAAAACAAGATCACAATTAAAAGGCAAATTTAAACAATTTTAAAAACTTCACCCCACATCCTTCCAGTTTGGTTTTTTTTTCTTTTGCTTGGTTTTTGAGTTGTTGTTTTGGTTTGATTTTAAGTTGGGAGGTTTATGGTGATCACACGTTCCACTTCAAGAAAAAAGCAGAAGGTTTTCAAGTACAATCTGACACATCCATAAGTAGGTGCTCAAGGATTCTAACCACTTGTGCAAGCTTCCATATGAAACAAACAGAAGGAAATACAAAGTAAAACAAACAAGGACATTTGTCCAGCAATTACAGAACTTGAACAAAAGCTAACTACACCTCAGAGATACTCTACAATAATTTTTAGTGGGGTTTTAAGCAAGATTTCTTTAAGTAACTTAAATAGTACCAGCAGTAGTAGCAATAGTAACAATATGCATATACATTGGAGCTTTTTATAAAAAAATATGGGTAATACAATTATTGCAACAATTGGTAAAACATGAATAGCCACCTAACGTACTGTAGATTATTATCATACAGTGCATTTCAAGAAAATCAGCCTCATTGGGAAGAATATTTTGAACAATATAGCATCACTCTGGGAGCTGCAAAGAACATACAAACTGTGATTCTCCTAAGTGTGGCATGTTGTTCTGACATACCATTACACTATGATATTATCCTGTATGCTGATTAGTCAGAACAGTGTTTATATAATGTTATTTTAATGTAATTTTTCCATTCAAATGGAAATACATGATGTTTCAAGGACAAAGACATTTTATTTACGATGAAAAAATAACAGAATATATCCAAACACTACAAGATTGGTACTACTTACCGATGATGAACCCAACATGGATTTTGGAGACCTTATAATTCCAGCTATGGAATGACGTATAGTGTCAAATCTTGAGACTTTATCCTTCTTGTCCTAGGAGAAAGGCCAGAATCTTTGGTGAAAAAAAGCAGATCTGTAGGGTCAATCATTTATTGGAGAATGTGCAATATAGAATCCTGAATTTCACTGAAATAAAAGATAGGAACTGAACTACTACAAGCCAGAAAGTGTCAATATCAGCAGGATTAGGCACAGATCAATTTAACCACTTACAAATTCTGTATTTCCTAAAATATTTTGTGGAATTATTTGAACTATAAAGAAAACTGAAATTCTTTTATACTCCAAAAACAAGAGACATAACTCCTCTTCTCCTGAAATACCTGAAATTTTAAAGGGACAAGGGTTTGAAAATATGCAATAAAAGCCCCTACACAGCAAAAAACTACATATGTGCATTATTCTTACTTAATACATTTTTTAGGGCTTTTCCCCTTTATTAACAGGTTCTTCTCTAGCAACAGACTACCTGTAAATATTAGCCCACATTAGTTCAAGTAATAGGAGCCATTTCTCTTCTGACATTACTGTACACTGTAAGTGCCACTGTCACTTCTGACAAGTCACTGTCTGAATTTAAAATTCTGCAAGAATGGGGCCCTGATGGGAACACTGAAACAGCCTTTAAGCATCTCTAGTTCAGCAGAAGTCAATATAAATTCCAAGGTCTCATAAGCTGACGTAGTCTGAACACTATATTTTTCCTCATCTCTTATTATCAGCTCTCAAATTAATAAAAACCTTTTTAAAAAAAAAGTATTGTTAATTTTAACATGGACAAACTGAGTTTATTGCTTGTAAATCACCTTCAGAAACAGCAAAGATACTTTAGTGAGCACTCACAAAGTATATAAACTTGAAGCAGAAAAATCATACATTAACAACCTTACTCTAATTAGCTTTAAGTTAACTAAACTGTAAAAAACTGATAATGAAGACAGACTACAACTGTTTGCCAGTGTTACAAAGAAAAATTGCTTCCA
Organism: Chloebia gouldiae; assembly: GCA_003676055.1. NCBI lineage: Eukaryota > Metazoa > Chordata > Aves > Passeriformes > Passeridae > Chloebia > Chloebia gouldiae. The sequence continues at coordinate 2,097,861 of QUSF01000047.1, read as the reverse complement.
AGTTTCTAATGTATACTTTTGACAGAAGAAACCAAAGCTCTCATAATGTAAGAAATGAAGCTTCAGTTTATTCCAGGACTTCCAAACAAGCAAGAAATCTGCACACCAAATTTAGTATTCTTTGAAAATTATTTCCAAATAGAGTTTTATTTTACAAGATACAGGTTAAATGCTCTTTTAGCAAAATAACACTATTTATTTGGTAGCAGAAGTCTACAATTTGCCCTAATTTGTAAGTGATTGAATAAAAGAGTGCAAAAACCAGCCATATTGTGAAAACTATGATAGGGAGCACATCTGCCACAGAAATACTCATTAACTATGTGCCCACTTACTCCTCAATGACATTTTTATACCTTTTATCAGACTCAAGTATTGTAATATACTAAATAATTTAATTTTAGTAAAACAACTCTGTGCTGAAACCTGATTTTTATTTTTATGATGCTGGTGAATTAAACTGCTTACACAAAAAAAAACCCTCAAAAACCCCCAAAAACAACCAACCAACCAAAAAAACCCCAGCAACACAAAAACCAAACAAAACCAAACAAAAAAACCCCAAACATTAACAACTAAAGATGCAAAGTCTATATTAGCTAGCGTGCTGGTTGTGGAATGACCCACTTCACACATCTCTTCAGAAGTGAGCCATGAGATTTAACACCAATTAAATGTATACTTCTTACATAACAGGAGAAAATAAGTTACCAAAAGATACACAAATTCTACTTCACTTCCCACAACCAAAACTCAGGAGTTCCATTTCAAGTGAACACTAAAAGTGTTCACGGTATCTAGCAACAACACCGAACTACAAGTAAGCTTCTACATTCACCAATTTCTCATTAACAAAAAAACATTAACAAGGAGGACCTTTTTTGACTCAAAATATCAGATTCAAGGCCTGGAACAATTTTGATAAGCACTACTTAGAAATACAGACGTGACATACAGAGGCAAACAGTTCCATTAAACAGGGTGAGTATTGAAATGTGGATTTAAGGGATAAACTTTGGCTTTGTTCAAAATAGAGCACATGTCCTGTTCCAACTGCAGTACATTTATAAACACCATTAAGCATTTCCACAGCTCTTTCCCCTGACACATTGAAACTAGTTTGTATCTTACAGCAATAAAGATTTGGAATTTGCACAGCAGGCATAACCAAATATATGACAAAACACAACTGTAGCCAGTACTGAGTTTATTTATTCCATTCAAGTATTTTTAGGGCAACCTAGATAAAATTAAAGAGCTACAACAGTGGTCTTGTTCTGACTTTTTTTGCCATTGCCCAGCTGCAGTGTGCCTTAGAAGGAACTGTTTGACCTTGCAGAAAACCTGTTTTTCACTCCGAATATTATATAAATCAGTACAAAGGGATTTTTAATGCACATTAAATACGTATTTTTTTCTAAACTAGTGTATAACTGCACGCCAGAACGTCCCATCTACTTCTTTTAACATGTCTGCATTTATGTACATATGTGTGTAAAATCTTACTAATTAAATCAGGGTGTTATTTTAAGTCTGATTTACAAAGTAAAAGCAAATACGCATCACAGCAATCTTTCTGCAATTTCTCCCCAGCCACATCAAATCTCTCCCCAACAAGATCCTCTCAATTCAACAAAAAGGATTGAAGGGATTATTTCAGGGTATTAGGTAATGTTAAATTTCTGCAGGAACCTAGCAGAGAGCAGAGATACTATTCACTCAGAAAGCTCATTACAATTTCACACAGCGCTCATTCCAATAGACATCATGTCACCAAACAGAACAAACATGCCAAATATGTAGTCATGACAAAAGTTTCTAAGTTATAAGACATGTGACTATCAGACTAACAAACCTGAGCTAGACACATTATGGAGTATTACACTTTTTAGCATACACAATGCAGCTACTAAAGCATATTAGCTGATTCAGCTTCATTTCCACTTAAATTAATTAGTTTCAGTGACATCATGAAAATGGTAGCATGATTTCTCACTTCTTTATTTTATAAAGACACCAATTTCACTAGAAAGCAATCTAACCTGTAAGTTGCAATATTTTATGCAATAACTGAATTACTACGGAAAAAAATTGTACTCTACCATTAAGAAGCTAGGTATGTATGCAAATACAAGATGTCATTAGAAAAACATTTAAACCTATTTCTTTTAAGTCTGTTTAAACACACCTGTGTCATGAGAACACATAATAAAAAAAAATATGGAAAATGCAGGACTGATATTTCCCTTTTTAGGACTAGACATCTGGACTACCCAGGATGAATTGAAATTAACTACATAATAAACTAGATATAACAGAGGCAGGGGATATATCAGGTTCAACAATGATAAGCTGTGGGATGAGATGTCATCCCACTCACATCACTGAGCTGCCCTGGGGTAGCCAGGCAGGTCAGCAGGAGAACACCTGAAAGAACACCATGGAATTTCAGCCACTCCAGACACAAAGTCAGCTTCGCTGGGGGCCCACTGAAGTGCCTCTATGCTGATGCAGATACCTGGTGAGTAAACAGGAAGAACTGGAGATGAGGTCACGCTTTCAGGGCTATAACTTTACTGGTACCACTGAAGCATGGTGGGGCAGCTCCTATGAAGTGTTGGAACAGAAGGATACAAGGTTGTTCCGTTTTCTTTCCTTCTTAAAAGGAGAAACAATTACTTCAGCTTTTTTCAAGGGATGTCACAACAGAAGACAACCATTCTAACACTCTTAATTTCCCTTTCCATTCTTTCTCTTCTCACTAATGACAAAAAGGAGAAATTAAGCATAAGAAAAAAGAAGCACAGGATCCAGGTCAGTTGAAAACCACAAGTGAAGCACCTGCTATTTTACTTGAGGATATCCTAAATTGCATCTTTATATATGAACAGAAACTGGGCTTCTCTGTTTCCAGTGTTCTCTTTGGGAGATCTTGTGCAGTGTGAGGTCCTGTGTGTTCAGTAGATTTTTCATGACAATTCTATGGTCATGCCCTACAACTGATACATTCCTGTGGACAACGAATCTCCCGTTTGCCAAGCACACAGTCCAGTCACTGAGCACAGTGACTGCAAATCTTAACAATGCATGAGAAATAAAACAATATACCCAGCAGAGTGACACAATCAAAAAGACAGACCAGATGAGTCATAGTCATAACAGTATTTTCAATGAACATAGGCAAAAAAAAGCAACAGGAAAGAAAAAGATTTTGTTTAATTGAACTGTGTGATGTAAAAGCCCAGAAGAGATTTTTTAGCTGCATAAATTCAGGACTGGGGCTGTACTTTAGATGTTACCATAAAAGAAAAACAGTCTATACTCTTTTTAGAAGAGCAATGAAGTAAGAGGCTGGAAAGAGATCTAAGACAGAGATAAAACAGAATTAATGCTTCCGAGGGACAAGCAGATAGTAACACTACCAATCAAAGATGGAAGATTATCAGCAAGAGACAAAGGACAATGCAGCATATATTGACTATTCCTAAAACACTAGTCAGCCATTTATGTACAGCGATATAAGTACACCCATACTCTAATATTATTCCATTCAAAGAAAATGCCTCATGAGTCAGATGAGGCATGTGAACTGTCCACATCGATACAGAAGTTGAATGTGGGCTTGCAAATTAAAACACAGAACCTCCACAGGAAATTTAGTGGAAATGTGATTATGACTTTACAACTCAAAAAGAAAATGCCCCCAGAAGAAAAGGAGATTTCAATTAGAAGAACATAATCACTGATACCTAAAAGATGAGAGTGATATCACTGTTTCTGTGATTTGGCTAGGGAACTGGTCCTCAGATATTGTGATGAAGACTATTTCAGTACTGTACAAGGGCTCTAAGATAAAACAAGACAGGGGAATTTCAGCAGCCACTGCAAACGATATGAACATACAGATGAAACTGGCATACAGACAGCACCTGCTGGAGTAATTAATACAGTTTTTGTAAAGTGAATGCTAGCTTCCTTTCTTGTTTTAAGATACACATTCCCTGATGAAAAAGGTGCTGAACAACATTCATCTCAAGGCTTTAAATTTAGACAATGGGAAGAACAAGAAATATTTTTGGTTCTTTTGAAGTCTTTGGAAGTATGGAGTGAGAACAGAGTTTTGTAACTTACAAGCAGGAACTCTTCAAAATAGAGAAAATAACTTTCTGAAAATGATCCTCTGCATTAGTCACTTCAGTAGAGGTGCAGCCCCAAAAGCATGTCATAAACTTATACTGCAACATTAACTATGGCCTGCTAATTGATGAGTGGATATACTAACCACAAAAATCTTCATACATCTGTTTTACAACTATTAACGCTTACTGAGAGACATAAATGCTGACATATTAAAATTTGAGCATATAGCAGAACATGGCCAACACCCCTAAAATCTATGGTTTCAGAAACAAGACTAATCTTGTTCCTCAAAAGACTGTTCTCTGTTTTTTCGGGTTTTATTTTGCCCCATTCATGACAGAACTAGGTATCTCTGAAAGACCATATGTAGAAAACCAGATAAAGAATCATGCCATCTTTACAAAAAAAACCCACAGAATATTTTCAATTATTAACATGGCACTCACACACAAAACCAGTTGCTGGCTGGATATAAGCTGATTACTTGAGTCAAGTAGATTATCTCTTTGGAGTCCCTTTCCAGGAATTATAACATGCATTTTCTTAGTTTACTATTGTAGATATCTAGAACTGCAGAGCCATGTAGATGTAATACAGCTATTAAAAATTTAAATATTCAAAGCTAATTAGAAATATCTCAAGTACACAGTGAAACCAATTAAACAACATAGGTATTCAAAAATCACTTTATGATAAGGCAGCATTTTCTGTTTTAAACAGCTTCCAAAGCAACAGAAATTATGCATAATTGATGAACACATATTGTAAAACACTGCACTGGATGCAAATTAATGTTCCCTATCCTGAATTGAAGGGGATAGCCTGAAAACAAGCCTCACTAGTGTGGAATCTGGTAACTATTATAATTTCTCAGAATAAAGGTATATCCTGGACTATGCCAGTGGAGTAATAACCTGTAAGAAAAAGAGACTGACAATTCTACAGAGCATGTCTTTGTCCTCAGAGGATCTGTAGTATAAGATCAGCCTTATTAGTTAGGATCTAATGTTTCTATATGCAACAGTCATGGAAAGATTTTCCTTTCATATTTTTTAGCTGTTTCTATTAACCTATTACAACACCCTACTGTACTAACCAGTTGCACAACTTAATTACACATTTTTGGAGAGTATGGTTCTGTGCTTGTTTTTAATAATTTATCTACTGTGGTTATTTGATGAGCCCTACTTCTTGCTTCTGCAAAGACAGAGAACAGTCATTATTCCTTATTCACTTCCCTCATGTATCCCCACACACAACACATCTTTATCACATTCCCCTTCATTGCACTTCTCCAGTCTGTAAAGCCCAATCTACTTATTCACTAATTCTACAGAAGCTCCTCCACGTATCTGAGCATCACTGTTTTGTCTTTCTGAATTCTCCTGCATCAGTTTTCTAATTCAGGAAGCTGAAAACAGAATTTGTTACATTAAGCCAAACTCTTCTGTGGTACATAGCAAAAGGGCAATTTTCATTAAGAATAACACCAGTTAGATACTGAAAAAAAACCCCAGAAATCTCACAATGAGAATAGCAATCAAATACTGAAACTGGTTTCCTGGACAAGCTGCTAGAACCTCAACATGAACAAGGCATTTTGCAGCCTGGTATAAAATTAAAGATGGCTTTGCCCTGAGCAAGAAGCAGGACCAGATGGATCCCCTGAGATCTTTTCCAATTTAAATTATTCTGCCGTTCTGTGGCATTTGGGAAGTAGGTGCACATTAATTAATACAGAGTTGTAATGTTTTCTGTTCTCTTCTTCTTTTCCTCAAAATTTCTGGCATGCTTTTTGGTTTTGATCCCTTCTAGTGATCTGCTACCTTCAGGAATATTTATACCTTATTTTGAATTGTCATTATTGAAGACACTATTGGTATATGTGAAATCAGGCAGTATTACCACAGGCTGGTCTACAGGAATGTAGTAACGCAAAACAATGTAAATATTACAAGTTTTTAAAAGGCTGTTAGAATTAATACATAAAATTTGTAAGAAGTTCAGGAATTTATTTAACTTACTATCAAGAACATTTGTTTTCTTTCAAAATAAAGGTTTTTTTTATGTTATGATTACTTTTATGTATTTTGTTCTTTATATATCAGATTTTTAAGTTACAACAGAGGCTAAAAAGTAATTTTATTATTTTTCCAAGAAAACTGCAGCAAGAAAAAGTATTAAGCGAGAGACTGGTGAAATACTTGGAGACAGAAACCTGAAAAATATTTGGTAGATTTTACTTAGGAAAGGTTTGGATATCAGCAAACACTCTGTGTAAATAGATTAATTTTTTTTTAAAGAATTATGAATACTACAATATGATTGACCCTTCACTTTCTTTTTTGAATCACTATCTATCACAACGGAATGTATGGTTAAGTTGTCTGCTCTGTTTTGTGTTTTAATTAAGACTTTCAGAAGGCTAATTTTTCAAGCTACATATGAAATGTCAGGGAAATGTCACCTTCATCTTTTAAATAATTAGCAAATCTTCCAAACACAAGAACATGTATTAAATGTCTTAACGAAGTCGAGCACCTCTTAATGGGGGTTAGCACTAATGTTTCCATAAACACAGTACATTTTAACTCTTATATACACCTACCAGCTTTTTTATTCCTAAAAAGATGATACTTGGATTTCACCAAATTATCATCAAGAATGTCAACAGCTCTCTATAGAAAAAGATGACTAAATGTACCTCAACACCTAAGCAGAGATCTTGTAAAAAACTCTTTTTGTGGAAAGAAAATGTAGCCAGACAAGGGCTTTTGCAGCGCAGATAGGCCCCTGAAATTATGTATTCCTTCTCTGTTTAATGACTGTATATCTACAACACTAAATCCCAAGACAACTGGTGAAGGTCAGCATCTGCTAGGACAACATGCTCATTCAGGCTGTGCTGCTGCTTCAAGAAAACACAGACCCACAAATCAAAAAGCAGTGAATAAATGTGCATCCATAAACAATTTCCATTCAGAATTTTTGAATCAAAAAGACTAATTTTATTCTTTACCTTAATACTGCATACATCCAGTTGAAATAGTTTCAGGTTCTTATGACCAGAATTCTCAGAAAAACAAAGAAATGTAGTAGTGCTTGATGCTGCCCCGGAGTTTTAATCAAGATCAACATTACCGTTGTCATTTGAAGTGGTGAAGTCTTCAACTTGAAATATATTTTCAAACTGGTTATATGCATCTATACACAAAAAGACTAGTCTTGCCACCCCCATTCAAGTTAAAAAAAGAAAAAACAAAACAAAACAAAACCTGAGCTAGAATGAAAATTCTTGCTAAGGTAATGGAAGAAATTAATTTTTTTCTACATAAACACCTGTTTTGCAGCATTACTCCTATTTGGAAAACCGAATCTCTATTTAACTAGATTGTGATAAAACAGCAACTGAAAATTCATTATTCCTCCACTGGAGATGGGAATTAGCATAGGAAATAAATTTTATTTCCTGAAGTTTACATACACTCATATATCCATAAAAAACAAGTATAAAAGTAGAGGATAGTTTTGGCACTTATTAAAAAATTACAGTATTCTATAATGGCACTTCCTCAATGGAATGGTGAAGTTTCAGGTGCACAGTTGTTACTTTCAGTTTCTAAAAAGTTAACACCAGACGTTTCAAACTGGTAGATATTACTCAAGGACCAACAGAACTTTATTAAAACCACTGGCCTCATAAAAAGAACTAGAGTCATCACTTTGTGGGCGAGTAACAAAAAAAGCCACAGGTGAAGAATCTCTAGGCTACATTTCACAAGAGGCATGCAAACTTTTCCAGTTAAAGTGCCTGAAGAACTAAGCTATGCATACAGTTCTCCACACAATGAACTCAGCAGACCAAGCAAATACAAACACAATGTCCAGGACATTTTTATACAAGGATCCAACTGGTAAACAAAGTCTTCCAAAAAAATATCCAAAATATCTCCATTCCTAATGTTCTCTGCAACAGTCTACAGCTGAAGTAAAGAAGTGATGAAGATCACTCACAGCTACCACAAGCATGTTGACAAATTCCTGAAGAGCAGTGTGCATGCCAAAGAATGCCATCTGGAACTGGAAATTGTCTTTACTAGCCACAAACTTAAAATAACAGTAACAAGCTTGCCAGAAATCCATATATACTTACACACCCTGCAACTGAGAACCACAAACCATTCTCTTTTTCTCATTACAACCTGCACTGGTTATTTTAAAACTCTAAAAACCCCAGACAGGAAGCCAAGCCACATTTCAGCAGAGAACAAAACAAAACCAGTTCTCATTCTTTTATTCCAGATCTGCACAGGCAAAGCTCCTCTGGTCTCACCACGTACAATGGCATCAATAGCTTGAAAAAATGTGATCTCATAAAGCAAATCTATATAGCAGTCTGTTGGTGGGCGATTATAAATCAGCACAGAAAATAAAGCTATAAACTACAAGCAGGTGATTTATTTCTCCCATGGAGGTTAGTTAAATGACACTCAAGTAAAGCATGGGGAATACAGAACTAAGGTAATAGGTCACTGAGAAGGAATTTGGGGGTTGCTTCCTAGATGTTCTGAAAAAAAAAATTGCCTGACCTCAACTCAAGCAAAGGTTCTATCCAAAAATCCAAAACATGGTTTTCTAAAGAGGACTGCATCTCTTTAGAGTTCAGCATTTTGTATCCAAAGAAGACACACGAAGACAACTGAATCAACTAACTGGATGCCATTACCAACTGCGTAAAGGGAAAACTAAAGTATGGGAGTACTCTATGTATCAGCAAATTAAGCAGCTGATGCTGCTTCCAATTATGCTAACTAGGAGCTAGTCCAAAATATATCTAAATGCAGTATTTATAAACATAGCATGAACAGACTATGGCATTTGTTAGGGACTGCACCTACTAGATTCATCAAATATTTCAATTACAATTGAAAGCTCAGTAACAGTCTTTCCAGATCTCATTAAATACATTAGAACACTGATGGATTTCATTGGTTTTCAGCCACATTTACACCCAGTAATACCTGCTAAAGGTAAGTGCTTTACAAAGCTAGTGGTAGAGTCCAAATCATAGGCATTTAAGTCAAGCAAGTCTGGTTTCTGGAAGGGATTAGATGTATTGAAGCAGCTCTACACTGAACAGCTGCTGGGTAGTTAACATGTAAAGAACAGAGAATAAGAACAGCATCACTATATTGCATGACTTTGAAATTCATAAATCCTCCTATGGTCCACAAGACATCAAAAACTAAATATCCAATAGCTCCAGGATCCCAGGCTGCCAGGGACCGCTGCAGCCGAACTTTAGCAGAGGTCTAGGCCAACGTATAGAAAACACTATTCTCTAGGGGGATGACGTAAAGAAACCACCAAATGTTAATAGATAAAATGATAGACCAACTTTGTGACAGCTTGAACACAACTTGAGCACCATAACTGAGGTAGGCCTAATGAGTAATCGTTGCAGGGTGCCAAAGCAATAAATATCTGCCAATTTAAACAACAGAACAACAAAAATGCAAACCCTCAAAATTGGCAGTGTTCAAATTCAACTCTGAGTAAAGCCTATGGTCCACTGAACTCATGCACAGATCACCACTACAAATCAGACACAAACAAGACTATTTTGTAAATATAAATATCATTAATATAAACATGGAGGACAGAGTCAGTGTGTAAGTCTCAGTAATTGTACCAAATAAAAGATTTCAATCCTATTCAAGCCAAGGTTCATAAATTTTATCTAGCATAATGAACCAAAATAAATAAGCACTTTTTCTACAGAAATGCAAAGACTTTGAGTTATTAGTTCAGTCAATAGATATTTTTTACTTCAATCATTACTTATTAAAAAAAGGGTCAGAACAACTGAGTAGTGTTCCCTTAAAGTTTGTAAGCTGTACTTATTTGGCATGCTCAAGCTGCTTGTTGAATCAAAGACCAGTCTCCTCTGTTACAGAAGAAATTCCTTTTGCGCCCACACTCCCACTTCCCCTAAAAAAATCAGTAATTTCTAGTTTATGGGTATAGTTATACATGACTCAATGCATCAACTTCTTAAAAGGTACGTTGAAGAAAATAACTGATTAAATACTTTAGTCATGTTGGTTGAAAACCCTATTTTCCTCACTATTTTTATTACATATTATAAAGCTACAAATTTAATTGTCACACAGTTCCTGAGACACTTAATACCAAGATCAAATTGCACAAACAAGTATCTACAAAACCAGTGTCAATTTACATGTTATATATAAAAATCCCTATGGAGTGAAAAGATTAAATGGACAAAAGCAGCAGCAGTCTGAAGCAGACCGAAACACGGCCACAGCTTTGCATACTACTACAAAACATCTTGAGGAGAAAACAGACGAATTTTTGTCACAAAGTTACTTCATTTGCCTGTACAAAACTTACTCTAAAACAAATCATTCCTTCATAACTGGTCCTTATGTAGGTGTCATCAACTTGAATCATCCTTAAATAGGCACAAACTATATTGTAACAGGATCCTCCTATGAGGCAGGAAATGTTCACAATTCCCACTCGCAGGTTTGTCTTTCCCCCACCCCCCACACAGAAAACATCATCTCCCCTTTATGCTATAATAGCCAACAAATTGACATTAGAAAACTGAGTTTATATCAGCTGCACTGAACTTTGATTTTACTTGAGGATGTGTGTTTCCCTTTCAGACTAATAAAATACAGACCTAAAAGGTTTTTGGTTTTTTTAAACCCAGAGTTACTTCCTTAAATTTTCTGGTTTTATAAACCAGAAGTTACTCTTTTGTTTGTTGGATTCATTGTTTCTAGCTCAGAAGTTACTTTTAAAACTTTTCATTTTTAGAACTCTCCAAATATATCTCCCCTCACTTTAAAGTCATACAAAAATCCTCTTTCCTTACAATCACTGGCCAGCTCAGTCACATCAGCTCCTTCTGTACTGCAACATTCACTGCATTACACTGAATTCAATATAAACAATCACCATGTTCACCTGCTCTAAACAGCAGCTAGCACAGAAGGCAAAAATTTCAGATTAACATGATACAGAAACTGTCAAGACTGTCAAGTATATCATTTAGCCCCCCCAAACCAATATATTTGTGCTTCCATTTTTCTCTCTCTCCTACAAACAGTTCTTTGTTTTCATTTTTATAGCAATTGCTGAGTAAATGCTACAGGTTTCCAGAGTGAGATAATTTCAGCTAGATATTTGAATGTCCTCATTGTTACAGAGTTCTAGCAAAACTAGGTAAATTTAATCTAAAGGGGAATGACAGAAGTTTATATTACATATAAAGCCAAATATTAAGTGATTTTATTTCATCTTACTATTCATAGCCAACATGTAGAAATAAAACAAGTCATTCCGAGGCACATCAGAAACAAAAAATTGCAGATATAGCACAGGCTATATTACTTCTATACTGTATTTTTCTTATCATACCATTTATGCTTTGATTTAGCACTCAGTTTACCACAGTGGCAATATGTGTTGATGAAGCCAGTCTCACAATGATGAGCCGCAGTCTCACAGAAATACTGTGTCATGAAATTATACTGATAACTATTCTGTCTCCAGCCCTTTGTCCTGGACAGACTTTGAACCCACATGATAGTCTTGTCCTCAGCACTGTCCCTGTCCTCTTTCATTTTGCTCCTGATAGGACTCCTAGGCACACTCTGAACCTGACTAAACACTCTGATGCCTCTGGAGCTACCAGTGTCTGGCTCTGTCACTCTATCCTGTATTTCATTTCATTCTTTTTTTCTTTCTTTCCCCCTACTTTTACTAATCTATACTAATCGATACTATAGCTTCTAGAAAACACCGAATCTTGCTTTTTTCAGAAACTTGACCCTAAACGTCAGATTTAAAAAATCACTCGGCTTGCAGAAATATTTTGCAGTCATTTCCAGAAAATAAGCCTGTTAGTGGTCCACAAAATCTTACAGTGCCCTAAAAGTAAAGACTTTCCATCATTTTCCAAGAATGACAAATATCCACACGTCTTGGCTGTGATACTCCAAACTTTCTTTCCTCTCTAGAATGAGGACATCAGAAACTCCTGGATATCTGCTGTTATCTTCATGCAAATGTAACTGACCTTCTCATGTTACCCTAAGACAACAGCCAAACAGAAATTACATTTCTGATGACCTGTTTCTGTACCTCCCTAAAAAGAAATTGAGGAACGTATCCTGGAGTTTTTCAAAGGTTACAGTGACTACCACTATCTCACACAGAACTTTAATCTTCCCTACCATTAAAGACTATTTTGAACAAAGAACCTCAAGGTCTGTTGGAAAGAGGGCTTCACCTGTTTGAATATTAATATCCAGGGCTCTTTATGGCTAGGTTATCCAAGACAACTACATGGGACTGGCAGACTTGAGTCATAGCTTCATGCCACAGGCAGCATACCTTAAGCAATCTAAAACCAGGCATTGGTGCTGAAGTTCTGGCACCTGGATCCCAAACTGACCAGAAATGTTTTGCATCTACCTGACTGCTAGATGATTAAAAAAAAAAAAAAAGTATTATCTGAAACACACTATTTCACTTACCCCACTGTTAAAAACCATGAACAGTAAAAGCCAAAAAATAAAAAGGAGAACAAAAAAAATAGCCCTGTAAGTTAAAGACAGTGTCTGAAAACTGGATTGCCATTCTGGTTTCTCAAGTCTGTAGCAGGCAAGAACTTCTCCACAAGGCAGAAAAAACCCAGAAGCTAAGCATGAAATCATACACTTCTATCTGGCAGAAACACTACCAGAGACACTACATTAAAACCATAAATCCTAATTCCAATAATTATTTTACAGCAGATTTTATGAGTTTTAGAAGCATAATAATTGCCTTTAAGGACAACGGTATTTTTAATCAGCCACTTAAAAAGGAAGAGAGAAAAGCAGAGAAGTGATTTAAAGCATCCAAATTCTATCATATTACTTCTTGTGTGTTGCCTCGAGGCTATGAGAAGTTAGCAATCACACTAATTCTGTCCCATCACTATGAAAAAGATGCAAGAAGGCAAGGATGATGATTCTGGCAAAGAATTACTATTTTTCTGCTAGCACAGAGAAACATATGCTGTATTACCAGTATGTGATTTCTGTTCGAAAGGAAACTTCTGTGTGAAGCTTTCTTAATCCACAGAGAAGATTCACACTGAAATAACAAATCCCCAGTGGGTATGCAGTTCTGCAACACTACTATGGTGAAGCCTGTTTCCTCAAGGAAGAAATGAAAGCTCTCGAAATATTTTTGGCAGTTTAAGAGAGATCTTGGTACTTATTTCAAGTGCTATAACTCTCCTTCATACGGAGAGGGTAAACTAATTCTGGACTTCAAATATTCTAAAGAGTTCTGTTTCTGTGAATGATCCACCTCCTCCAACTCCTCAAAAATTTTGCTTATACTTCTAATTTCTCTTCTCCCTAAGACCATGTAGACAGGTTTTTGATAGCTAATATGCTAACTGTAAGAAATACTTAAGTTCTGAGCCTTAATGTGTGAACTTAGTGCAACCATTTACTTCAGAAGTTTCTAGGCATGTTCAGTGGCAAAAGTCTTGACAGCTCCACTGATCTCTCTTCCTGTAAATTCTGGACAAGTCAGTGGGACAAAGTATGACTGATTTTATCTGCCTACTACCTTAGTATCTCGTTTTGTATTGTTCTTCCTCTGATACATGTCCATTAGGTAGTTGGGATTTACAAAAAGAAGAAACAGAAACTAGAACATATTCACTAAGAGAAAGATGAATAGAATTTTTCCTTTCCACACTTCTTAAAAGCATCTGACATTTGAGGCACCTTCGATCCATATCAAATTCTGGCTATAAACCAGAAACACAGGTCCAAGCCAGCAAGCTTGGAAAGTAACCATTAACAAAACTGAACTTTAGCTGTCCAAGCAACCACCAAATAAAACTGTTTATTTCCAGGTCTTTTATGAATAAATAGACAAAAATTTCTACAACATGACTGCACTGGCAGCGCTTCCTCAGCAGAGACTAAAATAAAAGAAAGGATAAGGATATCAATGCTGCACAGACTAACTCTGGCCTTGGGTCTTTCGACAAGAAAGACAAAATCTTGCAATAACATGGTGCAAGTGTACAAGATTTATAAACATATAAACCAAATTACTATGAAGGGCACCCTACCATGCTCTAATACAAATAGTTTTATATAAATGTCATGAGCCTCAAATCAGTAGAGAATTACTTACATGGACAGATAAAGGAGATGTTTGATGATGCATTACAGAGCATAAGAATGTGTCTATTCTTCTGAGTCAGTACAAAAATGACAAATTTATCTCTACTGTTACACTTTCTGCAATTGCTGCAATGGCCTGTCACAGAAGGCAATCACTTCCCTGCATCGATTTAAAAATAAAGAACCTAGACAGTCTGACACAGCAGGGGAAAAGGAACCCTCAAAGAGTGTGGTAGTTCTCTCAGCAGATTACGCTTCAGGACCTTGTGATCCAACATCTAAAATGTATGCAATGAAGCATCTTTAATGAAATTGCAAACTCCTGCAAAACCTCTTTCATATCTGTGTAACTGACAATGAAAAAATCAAAACATACAAATTGATTAAATTTGTCAATTACTATTTTAGTAAGAGCTCTGAACACATTCTCTTCAAATGCAAACCTGCAGAAAACTCTGGTTGTTGGTTTATTGATCATACTGATTATAGCATCAAGTCTTGGATTCTAGAAAGCAAGGATGCAAAGATAAAACATTCACATTAGGTAGAATAATTTACAAACAAATAAAGTAGCACTTCAGCTCTGTTTCACGTATTTAGTATTTTTAGTATTCATGTACTTTTCCTTCCATCACGACTGAGATCTAATTTTTTAATTACCACAACCTTCGCTAAAAGCTGGTTTCTCTTACTGTTAAAGCAATCACTAAGGATAACACCTCTGAAGCCTTTTAAAAATGAATAACAAACAACAAAAATTATTAGATATGAGGTGAACTTCTGGTTTTTTTTTTTTTTTTCAAGTAATTATGCTAGAACAGATAAAACCATTTTCTACTGTGTACAGTTTTAAGCCTGGAACTCTACTGGCACAAAGCATTACAACATCCCAATGGTTGTACCGTGGTGCTTCAGCTTGCTTCTGTCCTGGGCATCTCTCACGACTTCATGCTAACAGCTTTGGCTTATTCAGTCATAACTAGTCTTCTGGCACTGAGCTCCACCTGCTGACAAGTCTCTCAAGTGTTGCATAGCTTGCACACCAAGTCTCAGTTTTGTCAACCAGCCCCAGCAAAATGCTGCATTATGCAAAATAAATCTACATTAAACACTTCTACAGTGAGAACAGCATGTAATTTCAAACACACATTCTTAAAAGTTGTGAGTTTATACCTTCATAACTTTTTTACCTTGCAAGGAAAAAGGAGAAGACATATTAAAGTGGCATGGAGATTTCACTAGATTATTGCTAAACAAAATTAATTACTATTTTATATTAACTGAATCTATTGCCTGGTTTAAGAACTCCCTATTCTGTAACAATTTCCAAGGCAACACTGATCCTATAAGTTTAAAGCTTTACCATGAAATGCAAATTATCAAAATTGTATGTATTTACCTGAGTAAATGTTTAACTGGTACTGTAATATTCAAAAATTAATGATGTTTTTATCTCTAATCTGATCACCAGATATATAAAAGTTTTGTTGCTGTTGTTTTCTTCATTTGAATTACCATGGACTACTGCCATGCTTTGTTGATCATATTAACAGCAAAAATACACCTTAAGTAAATCAAGATAAATGACAGGCCATACATCCACTGACTGAACACCTAAATGTGGAAAAGTTAGCTCAAGTAGCTTCCAGTTAAATTTTATGAAGTGACATAACACACAACACTTTGGATACTACTACATTTTTGTCAAAATGTATCTGTTTACAAGGAATAACTAGGGGTTTTTTTTAGTATGCCCATAGTTTAAGTACAGAAGAAAACGTGAACTATAAATCTCCCATTAACATAATGAATGGCATAAATGCCTAATTCTAAGGGGCTCAGAAATAAGATTTTAAACTTCTAGTGCCATCAGCATTATAATTATCTTTGTCTTGCATGGATAAATCAATAGAAAAGTATAACTACCAATAACAATGTTTCATTTTTCCAAATACAATGACAAAACTTAAATGCAATGTTCAGACATTTCTGTTTCACTCTGTTTTATATCCTAATTGAAATAGAATAGTTTGGCAATTTCCTTTTTTCCTTAAATGAGTACATGACTACCAATACATGGCAAATATACTTCAACAAATATATAGACTAAAGCAAACCATATTGAAGACACTAACAGAATAGAAACTTCCTACAGTTAATAGATGCAAAAAAAGAACAAGAAAATTAACTTAAAACACTCACATAATATAACATTACACTGGCTATAAAAACATATCTAACAGCATTTCAAAATTTCACTCCTTGTTAGTATTCTATTGTACAGTTACCTAATGTAAGAGAAAGGAAACAAAATAATTTGCAAACTATTCCACCATGAAATTGGCTCTATTCATATGATATAAATACTTAGGAGACATGAAACAAAATTGCTTTGCATTCCCCTCTTTTAAATTTTAAATTACAAAACAAAAAACTTACTTGTGACTTGAGTACATGAAAATTTGCTTTATATGGATGATGACAAAACAAGCCAACTATGATTTTCTAATTCTTAAGGGAAAAAAATTGCAAACAAGTGTTTGCAAATAATTTCTGAAGAGGAATAAATAATCATAGTCAAGTATATCAGAGTAACATTTAGATGACCTGCTCTCATAAAAAGTGGAGAAAACTTAACGAATTTACAGCTGAAGAAATAGTCATCCTCTTGAATGATACCAGGATGAGCAATCAGCAGCAAAAGCATTTAGTTTCTGATCTTTTACAGCCCTATATTTTTAAGGAGTTTTACTAAAAAAAAAAAATTAAAAATCACTACTATATTTATTTACAGAAACAACCCATCAGAGTATTATTTTTCCATCTTGAGATATAGTCAAGACTGCCAGGTCAGAGTGATGTCAGACGTGAGCACAGACTGGGAGACAGAAGAACACATCAAGACCAGCCCTGCAGAGAAGGACTCTGAGGTGCTGGTAGACAAAAGGCTGAACATGAGCTGACACCATGCACTTGCAGCCCGAAGAGTCAGCCACATCCTGGGCTACACTCAAAGCACCGTGAGCAACAGGATGATGGAGGTGACTTGCTCCCTCTACTCCGCTCCTGTGAGATTCCATCTTGAAAACCGCACCCAGGTCTGGAGTCTTCAAGACAAGAAAGAGATGCAACAAGCCCAGAGGAAAGCCATAGGTTAACAGCACTGGAGCACCTCTCCTATTACAACAGGCTGAGAGAGGAGTTTTTCAGCCTGGAGAAGGAAAGCAAGATTTCCACAAAGATCTCACTGAAGCCCTTAAGTACGTAAAGGAAGCTCATAAGAAAGATGGAGGCTGACTCTTCACATCGGCAGATAGTGACATAAAGGGAACCAGTCTTAGTCTAAAAGAGGAGAGGTTCCAGCACCCGAGCAGAGTCTTGCTCTGTCGGGAACACAGCTCTGGCATGAGCTGTGAGAGAGGAGACAGCCCCAGTACTGACAGTACAGACCACCCAACACCACCTTAATCCTCTTTGCTCCACTGCACAGTGACAGCAGTGGTCCTTTCATGCGCAGAGACAACACGCCTGACTACTTCTGGCTCAGCTGAGGAAGAGACTGTGTGAGAGAAAAATGCCCCAGAGTCTGCACTACCTCTCAGCACTTCTAATGTGTAGCCTAGGTGTAAGGGCTTATTCAACTTAACAGGCATCAAGTCATTTAAAGATCACCTCAAATCCCTTCTCAGAAACCAAGGACAATACCAACACCATCAGGCCTGTTTAGCTCCTGCCTTTTTTCAAGTTGAAAAGCTGGTAGAATTGCTTACTGAGGTGCAGGAGCTTCTTCAGGTCCTAAGGGGAAAAATAGCATGTGTAGCAGAATGAACAGGGTCCAGGGCAGGCTGCAGTAGATCACAACCATTGCCTTCTGGGGTAATGTGTGCTGATCCCAAGGCAGCCTCAGTACCAATGGCCTGCACGTAAATGCAGGATCCAGTACATGTAAATGCTGAACTTGACTTATCTGTGGAAATAAAGATGCCTTCTAGCACAGTTAAGCCTGTTTTCAGTCCCATTCAGGACTGTACAAGACAAGGACTTCCACATCTGGCACCCACAAAATAAGTGTGCATGGCCAAGAGTGGCTTAGCCCTTTTGGTAAGCTTTGCCTTGAAGAAGAAACGAAAGTGGTAATCCTGTACAAAGCTCCTTCAGATGGAGCTTAACACATCACACTTCATGACAGGTCTTCTCTGCAAGGTAGCTTGAATAATCTTTTATTACTATTTTCATAAAAGGTGAAGGCACTCCAAATTCTCAGATAACAGAGGCCAGATGGAACTAGAAAAACTAGAGCAAGTTACTTAAAGTACACAATCCATGAAATTAATGGAAAAATGAATGTCAACATTATCCCTGGCATACAAATGCATACCTGATTTATTTTCTCAAGTTGCCTTACCAGTAAATTTTGCTTACTGGTTTAAAAAAGAATACAACAAAAACCCACATTATCCTCTATGTCAGCTTACACTACATAACTTAAGTGTGTTAAATATTTCTGCCTCCTTTTGTACCAACTTCCTGTTTCCATTTTACCTTCTCCCTGAGAAGATGACCAGACTGCCTCTCATCATTAGGCCCCTTTCTAATTGCTCTCATGGCTTTTCTCTGCAACCTTGCATTGGGTTAAAATGGCAAGATTTTATAAAGCAGCGCATCCTGCTGTAGTGGAAGGTGTTGAAAGGGGTTGGAATTAGGCAATCTTGGAAGTCCCTTCCAACCCAAACCATCCCATGGCTCTGTGTATGCTCCCCCTTCCCCTGCCCTTCTGCAGAGGTCACCTTCCCTGAGCACAGAACCAGCCACTCTGTGCCATCTGCCCTGGGGCACCACAGGCCCATCAGTGGCTGCACTAGAGGTGATGAGCCCTCACACCTTCAAGGTGACACTGGAGGTGAGATGGTGCTGGCAGTGATGGAGCTACCGTGTCTCTGTCCTGTTGGCCCTGTGCTCAACACACAGGATGATTTTCTCCCACTTACTGAAACAGAGGTTTCAATAATCTTGAGCTGAAGGGGAAGAGTACCATTCTTATGACTAGACTCATCATCTCAACACCATCAGGCACGTTGTAATACTAGCAGACAGTAATCACTAGCACTACTACAGGATGTGGTATTAAATAACTAACAAGACAGTCTGCCCAAAAAAAGATTCCAAGCCTCCTAATCATTTGCAATCATTCTCCTGATCCCTCTTTTCTCCATCTTTTTGTACTTTTAAAACTCCTTCTAGGTCACGACAAGCATACAAGCTTTGTAAAATAATGTTTTTTACCAGCATAAATGGCAACCACCTCATAGTGCCTTGTAAATATTAAACAGCAGTGGAAGCAAGAAAATGCTGACAATCAAGTAAATTGTAGAATGGGAATCAAACAGTTCCACAAATAGACAGAGGAAGAAAAACATCTCTCCCCTCAGAAACAACTATTTCATTATCATTTCACAGAGCTACTGCCCCACAGGCCAAAAAGAATGTCAGGCTAAACCTCAAAGAAAAAAAGTCACAAATATGTCCTACATGTCAAAACTAATACACAAAGACAAAAACTGTCTGTCCTTTTAGTAAACAGGTGCTATTTGTTTGCTTTTTTTTGTAGCCTACAAACTGCACATAGCTGCAGACAACTGAGAAAAGGAAATCACACAAAATATTAGCAAAGTAAGGTACTTACGTAAACTGTATGAGGTCTCATCAGACCAAAAATTTTTCATTTTAATCATTAAGAGCATGTCAACATTTAAAAATAAGTTGTAAAGAAAACAATGTTCATTTCTGTTTGAGGAAAGAATAATTACAGTACATAAAATTAATTTCTCAACTACATAACATATGCAGCAATTCCAAGAGATTTTGCTGTGAATTTTCTACCTACAATTGTAATTTATTTCTTCAACACAGCCAAGGAAATGACCAGTAGCTACTCAGTCACATTTACTAAATCTATGTAAGGGTTGAGACTTTTCTTTATTAAACAGTGTAATGAAAATTTAAGCATCAAGTGTAGAGAAGATGAATCCAAGTCCCCAGATACAGACTGTTATGAGTTACTGCCACTTAAAAAGAAAAAATATCATGCAACTGAACTTCTTGTCCAAACAAGTCTCTGAAAATGCAAAGTGAAGCCCATTTACTTTAAATCGTCTCAGTGAGTAGCTTGATACTCTGATCCCAGATCTGAAGTACAATATAAGGGCTACACAATTCAGTAAAACAGATGTAGAACTTACCATAGAAGTCACTGATCTGGCATCTTCTTCATAATTCACTACAGGTGGTGGCTCTTTCCCATCATTCTCTTGAACCTTTTGTTCCAGTAGTTCTTTCTGGGCTGCAAATTTTGCCTCAGAACATTTTAATTGCTGGACTGTTTGCTTGAGTTCTTCAAGTGCCTGCTTTTGGCTCAGCAAGAGTACAATACTGCAAAGAAAAATAACAATTTAACAATGTGCATGATTGAAAATAGTCTATTTGCTTTATAAAAGCTGGAAAGAAGAAAGCATGACAATTTCTCAATATAATCTTTTATTCAAGGGTGAAACAATTCCAGAAAAATTTCAAAGCAATAAGATAATAAAAGCAAGCACTCATTCTCTTCTCTCTATCACAAAAAAATTCTCTTCTATCACAAAAATTATGTTTAATAAATACAGGTGTAACTCCTGTTTTCATTCACTTTTGATTGAATTTGCAAACACTGGGGGTCCCCTTCCCTGAGAGAATATGTAAATTTTTAGATAATGATTTCAAGTGATGAGAAATTCACTCCAATCAGTGTAGTTGTTTGCATGGACACTCCAATCAGTGTGCAGTAATAATTTGCAATATTAAACTCACTTCACATCCAATATAAATTCACATGGCATCAAATGAGAGATAGCTGGTTTTTCCCTCTGCACTCTAAGTATTTCTGGATTGGGTTATAACTGTCTTAAAGCTAAATAAATTTATCTTTACAAGGAGCTAACAGCAACTTTTCATCATCTCCTTATTTTTATAGTTCTTTGAATACCACTCATACCCTTGACTACTTGAGACAGTTGTGTTTAAATGACATTGAATACATGCACTTAAAGAGTACCTGAAAGTACCCAAATGACTCTATAATCCCAAAGAAGTACCAAAACCAAAGACTGACAGAAGATGCCTAAGAGATATAATCACCCACAGTATAATACAGACGCCCTTAAAAGCACTCAAGCAGTGCCCAGTGACATGTGGCCTACAAGAGATTCAGACTTCTCACACTCTACAAGAACAGATGAAGGAGGTAAATGAACCAGAACTATGAAGAATGAGGGCAATATGAAGAAAAATTACAGTATTGTGTCACTCTGGATATTCACAATAATCCCTTGAAGACAATCCCTGCAAGCCCTATCCTTGAAGAAAAAAAGTAGAAGTTGTTCATATAGGGATTGATCCTTCACAAACTGATGTTCAGCCACGTGAGTATTCAAATGGGTTTCAAATTAACAGCAGAACCACCTGTCATAAAATCCTCTTTGGCAGGAAAAGATACAAATTATGTTCATATAGGTGAGTATTATAGCAAGTCAGTAATGAGCAAAACTCCTCACCATCAGCAAAATGACTGTTCATTCAAAAAGGGTAAGTGTGAAGTATGCAGACACAATTCTCAAATCTGAAACTGAGATGTGGCATGAACTTGCATATATTTAAAAGCATCAGAGAAGCAAATGAACAATTATTCTGAAGCTATCCTGTAGAAAAATTGTTTTCATCTGGTCTCCTTTATGAGAGAAAAGGACATCACCATGGGAAAATAATGGGTTTCAACCATCAGCAAGGCTTTGGCGAATACACACTGGCTGGAGTAACAACCCCAAACACAGAATGGTTTCAACTCATCAGGACATAGAAATAACAAGACATACCCTGAAAAGTTACTCACAAGCAAGTCTCTTTCTGAACTGTGGCAAAATGGATTACAATCTGATTTGGTTTCCCAAATCCAACATTCAGTGCTTGCCACTACAGTCATGCATGAGGAATTAGAATCTATAAAATTATTTGCCTGTGGCTTGCCTGAGTGCAAACTGCAAAGTTCTTGTCACTAGTAATAGCTACTAGCAACTTCACAGAGTCAGATCTCTTATGAAGAATCTCTGTAGATCAGAGCAACGTATCAGCAAGTGGTAAAAAGGTGAACTAAATCAAAACCCAAATATTCAATATGCTATCATGTTGGAAGGGCAGGTGGTATGCTTGACATATACAAATATAAATAAAATACAATTAAAGCATTTTCTGTGTTGAAGGTAATATCATCTTTTGAAGATGGAAAGGGATATTAGTGCCAGGTTAATAGTAACAAGATATAACCATAAGGTATAACCTAATGCAGTCATAATTAAACCCAGTGCAACAGTTGGACAAGATATTCTGGGGACAGTAAGCATCCTGAAATATCCTGATCACTCTGCACTGCAGCTAAAAGGTGAAAAGGTTGTTTGTTGGAGGCAGGCATCATCAATGACAAGTCAGAACAAGGATGATTTCAGGATAGCCTTCACTGTACAGCTAGACATCTACACCAGATTCCCTGCCTTTTAATAAGACAAACAGGTACTGGTGCAATCTGAACTGGAATTATCTCTTCAACACCACAAATGTCTGCTAAAGGATCAGTCAGAGAAGCCTTCACACAGTAAGAAATACAATCATGGTCTAAACTATTTTCAAGGAGTAATAACTGGTAACAAAATAGTACTCGGGGAAAAACCAAACAACACCCCATCAAACTCAACTAGTTTAAATATAGTTTATCCTTTAAGTAGCATAGAGCAAAGAAGACTGGTCAAGAACCAAAAACTGGAAAACATATTGTGGGTGCATGTGAACTTCACCAAGGAAAGGACACAAAATATCTATCTGAAACACTGACAACAGATACAAAAATAAAGTTTTGCATGAGAATTAAATACTATATGAAGTTTCATGGGACAAGGTTCCATGAACAAAGAGCATCAAGACTTCTTCAGTGAATGAAGGACTACCTAAAGGACTTGCATTCCAATTCACTACTGGTACTGTAAATAAATATTTATGACCAAATTAGTAAGATTAAGATTGATTGCAACAAGAATCCGAAAAATATCACTACAGACAAAAGGTTTCTTTATCTGTTGTATTGACATCAGTTTTGAAGAGCATGTAAATATTTTTTCTAACCAAAGGGAGAAGAAAAACCTAAAGATGTTGCCCAAGGAAGATTCTTTTTAATAATGTTTTATTTATGGTGCACTAAAACACTCACTAATCTCTCACACTTGGCATATACTATGCAGTACTACAGGGTATGAGATTCACATCTGTAACATTCACTTCTGTAAAGAAAATGCATAGAATGAACTTAACCTGACAAGTTGCAAACATATCACTGCGTAAGAAAGTCTTGCACATGATTCTGAAAGCTTTTCACAGAATTACACCTCCACAAGGAATTCTGCCAAACAGAAAGGCAACTGAACTCACTCATCTTCCTTGAACAAGCTGAATTGAATTAATGAAAGGCCCAGCTCCTGAGCCATGCCAAACCATCACAATTACCTTAAACTTACAGAACTGCTCAGTTCTTCAATGAGTTGGGGTCTGCAGTGGGCAAGGTTTATTTTAGAGACAAGAAACTAACTTACTGCTGTTTTTCACAGTAACTGATAAACACAAAAACAGAACAAGATTAGTGAAGGTTATTTCTCATTAAAGTTTTAGGAATTGCATTATAGACATTTTCCCCCTCAAACTACTGTAAATTTTGAAATTTAAATTTCAACTTACTCGGATTTCTTTTCACATGTCTTAGATGACTCTTCTATTTTTTTCTCTAGATCCAAAACAAGTTCCTCTTTGCTCAGAAGGGTTTGCTGTGTCTGCATCAGTTCTTCTATTACTGTTTTTAACCTGTAAAACAGATTTCATAAACCCAACTTGTGAATGCATAAACTGTATATATCTGGAAACATTGTAATCTTTTTCCTGAAGATGTAAAAGAGCATTATTTTTTAGATTATGTTACTCAGTGCTTAGTGATAGTTTTTTGGTTTTTTTTGTGTGTGGCTAGACCTTTACATTGCTAATCTGCATTGTTAGAGATTCTATGTGAGCCTCTGCATACACACAAGGTTAACAGAATGATCTCCTGCCTGCAGGTTGTCCTAGCAAGAAAGTATTTTTTCCAGAATATGCAATGAATTCCACAAATATATGCCATCCTAATATATTGCTAATTTATGAGATGCTTTAAGAAAGACAAAAGCCTTCTGACTGATAAAGCATGTGTTAAATAAATACACAGAATCAGTAATTGGGTTGTATTTACTTTTAGAAATAGTAAAAGTACAAATCATCACCTTCTGTTGTAATAATGATTGTATTTTTCATTAAAATTATCCTTTTTAGGTTACAATCTCTAGTAATGGTTAATTCAAACTAAAGTACAAAACCACTCAATACTAACAGAGAAGGGTTATTACACTTTTAAACCATTATTAATACTTAATAATAATCCTGGTAAATATACCAATAACAATAAAAATCCATGAATGTACAACAACATTTGCATTCTAAACAATGCATGTAAATGGATTACATAATGACAACTTCTAAAATATGTACCAATCAAGAAATTGTTAAGTCAGAACAATCTGTTAAAAATAAATAAGCATGTACATCTTGTTTACTTTTTGTCATTTATCTATACATCTTTAACTATCTTACTTCATTTCGCCTGTATTTTCAAGCCCAATTTCAATAAAATTACTGAAGTAAAGAGTGGAACACAAGCAAAATGTATGTAGCATTTACCACTGCACAGATCTAGGGCCCAAAACCATTCCAGACCAGGAAGTGGTACACTCAACTCCCTAAATATCTAGGAGGCACATTCCACACATCCATATATACCAAATTGAGTTATTTGGTTCTAAACACTGAATCAGTACTCTCCTCCCAATATATTTTTACAATGTTGATTATATATGATCCGTACTCATTCATGCACTTAATTCTAGGAGACTAAAATCACTAAAAAAAGCAACAGAGTGAAAGACCAAAACTTATTTCCCAAAAGACAAACCTACATGTATTTATTATGAGATAAGATAAATACTTAAAACATTTCCCTCAAAGTAACATCCTCACAGCTCTGCTTTTCATATACATTTTTATTAGTTTTAGGCTGTCAAAATCTATTTTTTCTTATACTGAGTCTCCAACTTATTACCAACTAACTTTTTTATTTTAATACTTTGCTAAAGAAAGTAATTTAAAAAATATTTAACTGCTTTTTGATCAGCTTTCTAAATAAAATTTTAATCAACACTGTATTTGGTTAACAACTGATTTACCAGATGCAGATGTTTTATCTAATGATCCAGCATCAACAGTCATGAAATTAAAATCAAACTGATAAGACTTCATCAGTAGAAGGAATGAGGATATACATGCAGATACACAATATCTTCATTAGATTTTATATTTTATATTCCAGCATCAGATTAAAACATTAAGTTGATGTAGTTCTTCCTGAAGCTTCTGAGATACTTCAGGACATTTTTATTTATCTTAGAGAAAAGAAAAAGCTACCAGGTGCACCAAAACCACTTGCCTCCTTGCACTCCACTTCTATTGTTTGTTTACACAAGAACTTTCATTCAAACTGGCTACAGCTGATAACTCTGCATCTGTCTGGTATTATCTTGGCTGTAGTTTGCCAAAGGAATTTTCTTGTGATCTCGTATTTGCCTTCTAGATACAATCAGTTTACAAAAGGGTTTCAATGACTTAACAGTTAATCACTGTAACACTTTAAAAATCACAAAATGCCCCTACCTGGAAAGCTTTCTTTTATATTTCTTTAGTTTAAAGCTCTGTTCTGCTGCAACTATCAATTAAAATAAATGCTTGATCTTAAAGAACTCATATTTCAGAATAACAGGATATTACTATGCTCATTGATCAACCTTCAGTTTATTCTGGTTGCCTCCTCTCAGCTTTTAACACATAACTCTTCAAAGCATAAACTATTATTCTGCTACACTTTTCAGAATTTCTCAGTATTATTCAGTGACATCTGTGAATATTTATCAGGAGACACCACAGTTCATTGTTTAGAAAGGTTAGCTAATCAACACCAACTTTTAACTACCAAACTACCTGTCAAAATTTTATTCATAATATAAATTTACCTTAAAATGTAAAAACCAGTTTTCTCATCATGTTCCCTTAAAATATACATTGTTAAAACTGTTAGACAGTTATGTATGCAAAGCTGTCATCTTTCTATTGCACAGTCAATAAAACAGTGATTCAACCAAATATTATTGATTATAAATCAAGATAAGCCTTCAAATGCTTTAAATGCTTGTGAAATAAATCCACCATGTGCACTTATTTGGTAGATACT
This sequence comes from Chloebia gouldiae, assembly GCA_003676055.1. NCBI lineage: Eukaryota > Metazoa > Chordata > Aves > Passeriformes > Passeridae > Chloebia > Chloebia gouldiae. The sequence goes on along the minus strand of QUSF01000047.1, from coordinate 2,071,056 downwards.
GAAGGTAGCTTTCTACAGAAACATAATGTAGCACTTTAAAGCTCCAAGGCCATGACTTTAATACTGAAGATCAAAAGTCAAATTTCTATTGTTTCATCATGTACAGAGCTGACCTTTTAAAAGTCATCAACGATGGTTAAATGATTAGACTTCTCCTGCTTGCAAATTTATAGTTATAGACAGTTGACAGAAATACGGGTGGGTTTTTTTTTGTTGTTGCAGGGGCTTTAAAGCAAGACTGTAACAACATATCTAAAAACACAGTTAACAAGGTATATGAGTAAAGACAGTTACTGAGAACTGTAACAAAAAATAAAGGGTTCTCACCTGCATTAAAAAGCAAAAGGACAAACAGGATAATCATGAACAGTTTTTACAGTCCCAAGGAACAGTGGAACTTCATAAATAATCTGAACTGCCTACTAGGTACATAATAATCCAAATAAAAGGACAGTTTGAAAAGTAACAAAGAATGCTGATCATATAATGTTATTTGAGGTAGGAGTAAGGCTGAATGTGAAGAATAAAAAAGAATTATCCTGAACCTTATGACACTGCACCTGGAATGTCATTTCAACACATATGGAAATAGGCAAATATATAGTGGGGAAAAAATAATCCAAAGCTTTATTTATGTAGAGAATGAAGCATGGGGCTAAAATGACCAGTACTGCTCAGAAATAAAGTCTTTGATATACAGTAGATAATTCCTTGAAAACACTGGCTTGATGAGCTGCTGGGATCAGAAAATCAAATTGAATGCTTCTCTAGGACTTGTTAAAACCAAAACAGAATAAGAGCAAAGGAAACCTTGGAAGACCTCCCTCTAAACTGTGTAACTGCATTACCTGTGAAATTCTAGTCATTCATCTCAAACCCAATATAGTAACCTTGAAAACATTCAAATAAAGACAACCATATGGATAAAGAATGAGTAAACTTTGTGAAAGAACAGATTAAAGCTAAAAGATTGCTCTGAAAAAGAGGTCACAGAAAAATTGAAATTTACATTATCATAGGCAGAAAGGAATAGATTCTTCCTCTTCTCTTCCAAAACAAAAGCTTAGGAGTCATAAAATGAACAAAAGATAACAGCAGGTTCAGAAAATAGGAAGTCAATTTCTGGAATTCCTTGACCAAAAATTCTATGTACAACAGATACTTTAACACACTGAACCTGACTGGAAAAGATCACAGAAGAAAAGTACTTCCAAGGATATTATCAACTATTTCCATGGCTATTAAAGACATTTATCTCAAAATATTTCAGAAATGAAAATTATTGGAGGCTGAGGAAATAGCATTATATAATCATCCTGGTTTGTTCTCCTCTCAAGACTTTTTCCCTGTTGTGTAACATGGGAATGAAGAATGTTGAGTGTCTGTCTTTGGTCTGACCTACTATGGTTTAACTGTTTTTCTCAGAACCCAAATCTATATCAGAAAGTGAACACCTTAAAGACAGCAACGCTTAAAAGAGCTACCTGATTTGAGGTCCAGACATAATGTCACACCATCAAATTTCTCCAATTTGCAAAATCATTTCAAGTGAATGAATGGTTTGCAACAGGACGCTATGAAAATTGTACTGAAAATATATATATGTACGTAAATATACAGACATACATTCATAACAAAATTATATATTTAATCAGAAATATTTATTAGAAAACCAAGGTTTTATCTCTTTTATTTAGATATGCTGCTGTCTTATTTCTAAACAGTTGGATACAAAAGGCAAGCCAAGGACAGACTCTTTCAAAAATTTTAATATTCTGTTGAAAAGGGAGGCTCAGTATCTATGTATTTCTTGCTACTGTGCTGAAGTACATCAAGATGTACAACATCTCACAGTTTAGGCAAGAATAATCTCAATATAGTAATGATGCAGAATATATTAAAAGAGAAGCATGTTTAAAGGAATTGGGGGGGGCTTAATTATCATGGAATCCTTTCATAAGATAAAGCTGCTTCATGACTAAATAGGCAGATACTTCATATTAAAAATATTTCAGTATCTCTGAATTGAAAAGATTCAATTATCAATTGAATAGATTTACACAAAGTAATCAAATTAAATGGAAAAAAAGAGAGGATGGTTAACAGCCTTAAAAAGGAATTCATAAAATCCAGAGTTTCTGTCATGTTGAGAAAACACAGGGATGAGAGTAACCTGCAGGAGACACAGCAATATGTTTACATTTGAAAATACTTCACACTGATTTTTGTTTTCAGAAAAACCTACAAGAAATAAAGATCATAGTTTGATTAAGGAATGAAATTAAATTAAAGAAAACTAAAAGTAACAATTTCCACAATGTATCATCTATGTCTTATTTGCATCAGTTATACTTTCCAAGGGAAAAATATTTCAGTTAAGGCTCACATGAACAGAAATACAGCAGACACAGCAAAAACATCATCAACCAATGAAATCCTGAATTTCCCATTTTTAATGCATAACTAACAGTTGCAGTCTCACAGATGACTATGCAGGACATTTTATGTCAAAAGATGAGGCTGATAATATACAAATATAATAATCTCAGCAGTCGATTTGTTCCCTATAACAAATGATTAAAGGTGAACTTGGTAAAAGTTATGAAGATATTTAACTAGGCAATATATTAACAAAACACCAAGAGGTAGTTCATCACCCTGAATAGCTAAAAGCTCTGTGAAATGCTATACAGCAGCTACATCGGTGGTACTAAGTTAATGTATTCTAAAGTTCAGAATAATGAATAACAATCTCCTTTACAAAACAAAAGCAAACATTTAAAAAACAAGAGAAATAAATTTATTCATGAAAATTTTCTACAGTGATTTAAATCAGTGACCACATAACTCTACTCAGTCGTTTCATCAAAATATTTTACTGTTTTTCCTAAGGTAGAAACACTTTTGGGAAAATGAACCAGCACCTTCCCAAGGAGGACTCATCCTAGATTTGGGACATTTTACTAACTGGCACAGAGAATTACATACTTTGAAAATAAGGGCAAGTTTTTGAGGAGACTAAGGAGAAGGATTTTGCGCAAAGAACAGTACAACCAGCATGGGAAAGAGTCTGTAGCCTGAAAATATTTATCAGGAGACACCACAGCTCATTGTTTAGAAAGGTTACTTAGTCAACACTGACTTTTAACTACCAAACTACCTGTCAAAATTTTATTCATAATATAAATTTACCTTAAAATGTAAAAACCAGTTTTCTCATCATGTTCCCCTAAAATATACATTGTTAAAACTGTTAAACAGTTATGTATACAAAGCTGTCATTTTTCTTTTGAAAAATGACGCTTAGAAAATTGGATCTTAAAAATGGAGACGAAGCCACGCAAGGATCTAAGTGAGCACAGGTATAACATAGAATAGAACTTCCAAAGGATGAAAGATTTCTAAAGACTTACATGACTTGCAAACTTTCTGCCGTTAAATTATTCCACATGATCTCATTAGCTTGAAGGTTTTCATTTTCTTCTAGTAAAGATGTATCAAACTCTATTTCTTGTTCAACAACTTCTGATGACCTAATTTAGTAAATAATTGTTATAATTTCAAAATCAACATATATCTTTGAGTAGATCATAGAGCAAATAATTAGGTTTTGAAGTATTTCATTAACTATAGTTAAAATTAGAGATGAATTATAATGATAGATAGCAGCTGGATACATATTCTTTTTCCTGTAAAAAAACCATAATTCTAAAGGCTCATGAGATAATAAAACACACTACAGTTCTTTGAATCAAGTTCACAATACAATCAAGGTTCTCAAAGACTAGCAATGTGAATGGGTGACTCTTACCTGCTTCCATCATAAACCTGCACGGGACAACCACCAATTCACATATAACAACAACAAAAAGATAATTAAGAAGTCTTAGAGCTATTTCTTCATACACTAAAACAGAGTAATAGTTCAATAAATGGAATATACGCTTTTAAAGTAAGAACTTTCTTATGTTATCTGCATGTTCTGAAGTCTCAGCCTGCAATAGCTGCAGAGTACAATGCCACCTAGACATCACTTTCAACTAGAACAAGTTTAGCCCAGAATGCAAACTGCATCCAAATAAACAGTAAATTGTCTCATGTTGAGTCTAGACTATAATGCATAGTCTGCTGTCAGGACCAAAGCTATGGCTCTTCTCATGTAACTGGAAATTTGTTTTTCTAGAGCCAGCCAAACAGACTGTGCACATACAGAAAGCTGGCTGAAAAGTAAAACAATTTTCAAATTAGGATGAAGTTTTACAAGTAATAAGGTAAAAGGAACCAAACAGAAACAAATTTCTCTGAACACTTAAGCAGTTGCAGGGTCTTCTCAAGAAGAAACACTGAGATGAAAATGCTTACCTGTGAGTATCTATGAAGTCATTATACTCAGAGTTAGGGTCTATCTGTTCCACTGAGGTCTGGATCTCTTTATGGACATTCACAATCTCTTCTGTTACAAGACTGGTGATCTCGCTATATTCATCCAATATCCCTTTTCTAGAGAGGAAAAAAAAGTCTAGTGTGTAACATGGCACTGAAGGCATAGATGGCATTGAAGATGCTTCAAATTTTCAATTTGTTGTTTCTACAAAGTCTTGTTCCAACTGGCTAAAAAGGGAAACATATGACAATATATTATTCAAAGAAACAATGCATCACTTGAGGACTTTCCTCTACAGGCTGAGGCTGGCTATAGTCTCTTAAGACCATGCTCCTTCGGTTGATTTCAGTGCACCAACATACAGCATAGCTAAACTACAAACAGGAGAGATTGCAAGGAAAGGGAATGTATACAGTTCAGTGATGACGCTCTTTCTTCACACAGGATTTGCGATGCTTGTTATAACCTACACTGAATGGGAGAAATGACCGCTCACATTAAAATTTCAAATGTTTTTAAACCTCAACAGACACAGCAAAGGACTGAATCAGGAAAAGGGCCAGCGCTGGGAGCATGGCCAACCACCAGAGGCTCATCCACAAAATGGCTCCACCTTTTATACCCCTGGGAGGGGGGAAATCGCATCAGCCAACCCTGGCACCTCCCAAAGTCCGTCAGTCAACTCTTTGCTGTTAGTTGGTGGAGACTACTTTCCTACAACCTGATCAGAGGTCAGGGGGTGTCCCGCACACTCCTAGTAACAGGCTTTTCCCATTCCCATCTGCCCATGGAAGGGGCACAGGACACGCCCTCCCTCCACATGCCCCTGCCAACCAAGGCTGTCCAATGGCAACCCTACAGACAGGAAAAGGGGACTATGGGGAGAAGAGAGGGTGTCCCAACAACTATAACAACATAACCATACACCAACAGTACTTCTCTTAACATACACACAATATTCATCCCTTAATTATGAGAGCCAGTCGTTGTATTACCCATTTGTAACATTGAAGATTTTCGTATTTCATGACAAAATATAATCTTGCATAAGGGATAATGACTTACAGAAATGCACGCATTTCCTTTCAACACTGATTTTCCATCTTGTTCTAATGTTTTTTATATATATTATTTGTCATTCAAATAAAAATAGCCATAAATCACATGTAAGCATAAATTTTAAGGAGGAGAGAAAATTAACCAAGAACTTGCTCTGATCAAGTACAAGCCACTCAAGCTTGTCTTCACCTGCTTCCAAGAGTGGGAAAAACCAAATGAGAAGTGAATGGCAGAGGAAGAGGTGTTAGTGGGACACTACTCTTAATAGCATCTGGTTATACATACTCAGAAAACCCTTCTATTCTCCTTAATTTTTAGTTTTCCTTCCTAATGTACCTTCATAATTATTTCCTATTTCATTTTTATCTCTGATAAATTTTCTAGTTTTCCAGGATCTGAAGCATGGTGCCCGCTCAAAAAACACTAATGGATTTTGGCTAGCCATATATGCAGAGGAAAAAGTGTAAATGCGTTTTTCCTGGATAAGATCTCAAGTTTTGTTTGCTCTGTAAAAACAATGGTATGATAGGATATTTTTCAGTGCACTTGTACTGAGCAGAAAACAGAGAAGAGAAGGCATTAAATCTTGTCTTTTCTGAGAATATCATGTGTGAAAAAGTTCCAGAAAATACTTCATGGAGTGTGATGAAAAGATAGCTAAATATCAACTACAGCAATGCCCGGTCTAAGAGAAAAAAAATCTATATCAATTACAATGACAAAAAAAAAGAGGAAAAAAATCAGCAGCAATATTAATCTTTACTTTTTAGGTTTAAAAAACTAATTCACCTGCAAAATTAGGATAATTGAGGAAGTTTAATTTCACAGAGGTTCTCACACTAAGCTCTGCATTTGAAATCAGTATCTCTATATGTGCACCAAAGGTATTATAAAAGAATAATTTTCCAATACATTCAGAACTCACAAGAATGTCTATGTAGTGACAAAAGTATTTTTTACAGGTTTTTGCTCCAGGAAGAGCAAAGATAAGTTTCAAAAAGCTCTTGTTCCATCATAAATTTCCTCAGTTAATTATTATATCTTGTGATTCTAAAAAAAAAAAAAAATAAAGCACCTGAATTAGAGCACACACATTTAACTGTAGCCTTTTGCTATAATCTTCCATACAAAATTAGAAGTACTGTACAGGGAGTATTACAAAGATATATTTCAATACCAGCACCTGAACAAAAAAATTTGAAATGTTATTGCATAGGGAAGCTAATGATGCCTGCACCATATAAAATGTAAATCCTCAACTCTCCCTCACTTCCTGCGCACTGCAATCAAGACAAATTCTGACTTCAGAATAGGCAAGAATACGAATTAAATTAGAGTGTTTCACATCTGAATGAAGAACACAAAAAAGGTAACCACCTTTTGGTGCTTCAAAACTAGAAAGAAGGGCTGAAAGTCCTCAATATCTCTCTTCAGATATCATTACTTTGCACATACTCTATATTTATGTAAGAATGATCTTTTAGGAAAGAGGTCATAGTAATTTTTAAGGGGAGACTTTTACAGTGAAATCAAGTTTAATAATCCTCCCACCCATACCATTGACTATGCATCTGACTGTGGCTCTTCTACAGTCACTTTCAAGACAGTTAGGCAGTTTAAACCAAATGTGTTGCTGGTAGAATTTCATAATAATGACTACCAGAGAGGCAAAAAACTTGCTATAGTCTATTAGCTGAAGGAAAAATCATGAGGTCAAATATAAACACTTCAGTCAATCTGTAAGAATTTGTAAGAAGATGGCGTCTTGTTGCTTAAGTAAACACTCACAAATACTGTCTGCATCATTTGGATAGACTTTTTTCAACTGTTATGCCCTGATATATAAGTAATTAATCACAGCTTCTTATTTCCAACTATTCTTATAAATTAATTAGAATACTACACATAAAAATTTACAAGTTAGAAATATTTAGAGAATACATCTTACAGGGCTTTAATCATTTCTTCTTGCATCTTCTGTAGTGAATCAAGTAAGAGAGGAAGCGTAGTATCATAATACTGGTGCTGATGTAATTGTGCTCCTTTCAGTGCTAACACATACTGGTTATGCAACATATGAAGTTTCATGGTGGCTTTTTCACACCGATCTTTGGCTTTCTCTGTCTCCTTTCCTGTGAGAAAACAAAACAAAAATGCACATGGTGATTTATGCAGGCCTACAGATGACACACCTGGTAAATTTATGTCAGGTTTGCCCCTTTTTCTACAGTAATTTTTAAGGTACATCTCTGAAGAAGGTAAAATCCAACCACTTCCAATTAATTAGTTAATTGTTAATTGACATGATCAAATGTAATTGTTAATTAATTAATTGACATGATCAAATGTCTAGGTTTTCTAATTAATAAACCTTGTAAGAAAAAGATTATTATCTTTGAGAGGAAACATAAGACTTCTTTATCTAAAAGTATATAAAAACCACAAGTATAAAAATAATACAACTATCAACAAGAAAGACATCTCAGATGCATTACTATCTCATAGCTTTTATTTGCAAAATTTTATTTTTAGAAGAGAAAGAGATGTCTTCCTACACTAGATTCACTAAAAATATATTAATTTTTT
>QUSF01000047.1:2024135-2063017 GCA_003676055.1 Chloebia gouldiae | reverse complement strand
TTTTTTGTATTCAAGCATTCCTATTGCTACCTATAATGCTAATAAACCAATGATGCAGTCAGTCTACATATAAGCAGCTGAACCCTCACACTGTTACTACTGCTCAAAATGGGCAGCTTCTCTCCTACACCTCAACATTTCCCCATCACATTGATATCCTGATCAGGATTGGCTCTACAGCCTCAGCCTGGCACCACTGAGACCGAAGTCCTCAAGTTCAAGCTGACAGGATCAGTTGAGGGTTGAATTGCAGAGCTGCAAGGTACTTTATGAGGACACCTATACCATTCTTTGCCACAGTAACTGCACAGCTATGTGAGGTATGTTATCAACACTCTTCCCACCACAAATCCAAAATGCAGCCTCACAAGAGCTACTGTGAAAAAAATCAACTCTATTTCAGCTATAACTAGAACAGACACATAAGCTTTTAATGACATCCTTGCTGTCTTCTTGATATTTACCAAGTATCTCATTACTTTTTCAGGAACTAAGATAATTTTAAATTAATCTCATATCTGCAAATATCAAGTGCATAGTGACAAGTATATGCACAGATAAACACATGCTACCTAAAGTAATCTCATTCAGATCACTGCATTTCTTAGAAACATAAATTATCTAAATAAAAACACGTCTACTACCCATCACAAAGTAGTTGAGAAAAAAGAAAATGTAAGCATTCATAGCTAAGTGGCAAAACAGCTGCTTGAAAGCAGACCTTGAAGAGCTGTGTCATATAAGGAATACACAAGGGACTGTGAACTCAAATAAATCAAAACAGAGCAACATTAAAGGCACACTAAAAAAAAACTTGAGGGAAAACCAGTAACAAATCCTCTTTCATATACATTGGCATCAGCAACCTTGTCAGAAAAAGTAAACAACAGTCACCATATAAAAGGAGATGGTACAAGAAAAGATTTCTTTTTTTTTCCTTCTGTGATCACTACCTCAGACCTTCAGATATTTCCAGGATGAAATATTACTTTGTGAAAGAGTCAATGAATCTCTTTTTTCTAAGCTGTCAGAAAAGAGTTTGTTGAGACTAAATTAAATGAGAACAAATTATGAGGACTGGATGGTGCTTAGCTTTGAAACTTCAAAGGTACTTGAGATAGTTTTAGCTAAAATATTATGATTAGTTTATACAGGAGGAAGTAGGCACTCAGTGGAGAGTCCCAGGAATACCAGCTGGACTCTTAATAGTCTAATAGATGAGGTGATGAAGACAATGATGATGAAGACGCTGTCTGAAAGTAGCAAACAGGGAAACCAAATGGGAAGAACTGGAAAAAAAACTGTCATAGTTTGACACTGGCCAAATCCAAGCACCCACGAAATCTGTCACCTACCTTCCCCTGCCACAGCTCAGAAGAGAGAAAATAATTTAATGAAGGGCTCGTGAGTTAAGAACCGGAACAAAACACTCCAAGGGCAAAACAGGCTCAACTTAAAGGTACAAGGTGAATTTATTACTAACAAAATCAGGGGAAGATAATGAGAAGTCAAATAAACCATTAAAAACACCTTTTTCCCTCCAACCCCTGCCTCCTTCCCATCAACAGTGCAGGGAAACAGGGTGTGGGGGTTTTGGTGAGTTCATCACCCAAGGGGTTCTTCTGTTCCTCCAGGAGAGGAATCCTTCCCCTGTGAGGCCCTGGGGTCCCTCCCACGGGAGACAGCTCTCCATAAACTTCTCCAGTGTGGGTCCACTCTCTCAAGGAGCAGCCAAACCCCACCTGCTGCAGCATGAAGTGCCCCCACGGGCAGACAGCCCTCCCAAAACTGCTGTGGCACGGGTCTCTCTCTTTCACGGGTGCAGCCCTCCAAGGACAGGCTGCTCCAGCCCAGAAGCGAGGGCCCTCTCTCCCCTGGGTCTCCAGTGGATCACAGCCTCCTCCAGGCATCCGCCCGCTCCAGCACGGGCACTCCCCACGGGCTGCGGGAGGATCTCTGCACTCCCCGTGCCCCCATGGGCTGCAGGGGCACGGCTGCTTCAGCAGGGGCTCACCACAGCCTGCAGAGGAATCTCGGCTCTGCTGCCTGGAGCACCTCCTCCCTCTCCTTCTCCACTCACCTTGCTGTCTCCGTGCTGTTTTCCCTCCTCCTTTTCTCTGGGTAGAAAAAACTGGGTTCCCTTTTTGATTTTCCTCTTAAATATGTCATCACAGAGGCATTACCAAGCTCTGTCACTGGCCCAGCTTTTCCCAGCAGCATGTCCACCTTCAGAGCCTTCAGGGATTGGCACTGCTGGACATGGTGGAAGCTCCTAGCAGTTTCTCACAGAAGCCACCTCTGTGACCCCCATCACTACCAAAAACCAGACCATGCAAAACCAACAGAGAAACCTTGAGAGGAATTAATTAAAACAACAGTAAATTACAGAGTGAATATTTAGAGAAGTGCACATGGGTAAAGAACTATTCTGGTTTAGTAATCCAAATGCACATAGAAATGAGATCTTGGGGTCAGTACAACAAGATTGATGGAAATATAAACTCAGTGTTCAGTAGCTGCTGAACACAATGTTATTTAGCAAAGGAATAGACTGGGTTGTTATGCTACTGATTAAATTCACTTAAAAGTATGCAATTTGTTGACCTCAAGGAGGATACATCTGATGTACAAAAGGTTTAGAAAAGGGCAATACCATCAGATAGGCAGGAAACAAGACAAATACAGAAAGAATTACTACAATGAAGGGTCTGGAAGCACTAGGAGTCTGAGGAGGAACCTGTAAGAAGAGACAGTTAACAGACCTGCACAACCTCTTTCAATGTAAAAACCATACATTATATGGCATTATATGGAAAGAGTAAAAACAAAGATTTTCTTCAATGAGCATGCAACTAATCTATATATTATTTTGGTAAAAGTTACCATAAACAAAAAAAAAAAAAAACCTTACATGGTTTAACAGTGAAGGAACAAGTGTATGAAAAAAAAAAAAAAGAAAAAAAAAGAAAATCCTGAAGAGCTACTAAGAACTAGGACAGCACTTCTGACTCAGGAACTCCCTAGGTAACAAATTACCATGAAGCCAAAGCATGTTTCTATCACTTTGTACTCTCCTATGGCTCTCAGAAACTTGCTACTTCACACCACTGTCAGCTACATTTCAAACACATATTAATAAAAATAAAAGGATATTATGTCTTTCATTTAACTGAAAACAATCCAACTGCTAACCTAATTTTGTACATGGAAGGCACAGATTTCTTACACTACAATTTATCTGAGTTACTCCGTAAAACAAAGACAAAGCACATCTCCAGAGCCGTCACCAGAGAAGAATTTTTCAAGTAGGTATGGATTAAACATCCACTTTAAAAATTTCTGTAGAACTGTTTTTGAAAGATAACATTCACAAGTCTATCTTAAACTTTAGCCAGACATAGCAGATTTTGTCTTTGGCAAACCATCTAAACTCATGTTTCATGAGGAGACCCATTTTTTTTATTTCCCCCCCAAAAAAGCCCACACTATTTATTTCTAAATTAAATGCAGACCATTTATAAAGGAAAAAAATAATCCAACACATCAGTATAATATCCCAGAAATTAAATACCCCCAAATATGCATGTCTGACACTAGCACAAAAATGTAACAGGATGGTGTAAAATCCTATTTTCACATCTGCCTTTGGAACTAGATTCCTTCTGTATATACATTATTCCTGACCTGAAAACCTCAACTAATTTCAGAGTATTATACAGAAGTATCATACAGACTTTTTTCTAAATACAGTAGGCTACAGAGTCAATCTAGTCTTCAGGGTAAAACATAAACACCATAAGGTCTTTCTGGAGAAGAAAAGGTATGTGGAACATGGGGAAATACTGGAAGGTGACTGAAGAGAATTTGGAAGGGAAGGGAAGAGGTCATGTACAGTTACAGGATGAAGACTAGATGAAAAAGAGAGGACAAAGCTGTTGGAAGCCAGTCCATAATGACACCATTCATGGAAGCCAGAAGAGTAAGGCAAGGTGGTAGCACAGGCAAAAATGCTGCATAATTTCTTGGGTTAGTGTGTTTAGGTATTCCTACTCAAGCATGCCCTCGATCAAATAATCTAAAATTATCTCCATATGTCATACTTTAAGACCTACAAGTTGTCTGTGCATGTGTTTAAAATACATTCCTTATCAGTTTTCAGCTTATGAAATATTAGCACATCTGAAATCATACCATGCACCATCAGTATGGGCTTCTGACCTGTGAACTGCAACAAACCACCTTCAACAGCTAAACTAAATTGAAAATTTACACTAAAATTATCAAATCCACATAACTCAGAATTTAGTAATACTATATCTCTTTCAGAAACCTCATTAGCATCTAAACTATCTCATTTTCCCATCCATTTTAAGGACTAAATACATTTGCTACACATTAGTCCTCAGCAGAACACCTCAACTAATTGTGACATAAATCAAATTATCATATTCACTCAACTTTAAAATAGAGTCTTGGATCTATATTTAATTCAGAGAACAGAGTTACAGTATTATTTTCATATTGTAATTTATTTTTTAAAGTAGCAAAATGCAGTGAAGCAGCATACACAGTTGTTCTACATATCAATTAGCACAGAGAAAAACATCCAATTTTCTTTATCTCTACAGTGAATTTCATAAATAGATCTAATTATAATTCTACTGCCATCAGCTGTTGACAAAACAGTTTAATGTTAATAGAAACTGATGGGTATACAATAAGTCATACCATAAACTGTACTGTGAAGCTTGCAAAATTCAATTATGAAAGTTTTATATTTACAAAGAAAAGGCTGGCTTTTTCACTCATTCTGGAGTCTAGTATTTCAATTTCTAATAGCAATGCCTTTAAGATTTTACTGCATACAGTAAAATCATCCAGGAAACAAACAGCCATCCAGGGAAAGAATGTTTCAGTCTATTTTCAATTAAAAGGCATATTTGCTAATCCAAAGTTCTTGCAATCATAATTATTAGACTCTTGTCACCTAATAATCACCTAGAATAGAAGAAAAAATAGTGGATGGGACAATAAACTGAGAAAAATTTCAGCTCATAATGTTTACTTTATATTTTTTTAAATCACCATCAATGTACAGTGCAAATGCCTCAGGGAAGCTGACCTTAAGCAAAAAAACACTGCAGATAGAGAAAGTTTTCACACATATTTTGGCTTTAAAAGAAATAACTATGCCCCTGAGCTCAGTTTTTTCCCCCTCTTTCCCAGGTTTTCCCAACTCCTTCCAGCTAGACATTCAGTCATTCCGAAGTGATGACAAAGTATTCATAAAAGAGGTAAGAAAGATCATTATAAAAGCTTAGCTCACAACAAACTAAATTTCTAGATTTATAGCTCCTGGTATTGAAATGTGACCTGTGGCTTCAGCACACAATAAATGCCATCCCATGTAGATTTGCCAATAACACAATATTACACAAAGCTAGCTTCTCACAATTAATTTCATTTATTTTCAAAAGTAGCCAATGACACATCGTATGTCACAATATATGGTTACATCCCTCCAACAGAAACACAGGGAGAAACCTTAAACAGGCTAAAACTGTGGCCATAGATGAATAAAATGAAAAACAGAAGACCAAGGTGAGTATCTAAACTAATAACAAGAAGGGAGAAAGGCTTTATACATAAATAAAACTGTGGCTAATAATCCACAGAAACTGAGGACTAAAACATATGCCAGGAACATAACCATATCTTGTAATTCAGGGATTGCAAAAAGTAAATCCATCCAAATTTCTGGGTATAGGTAAGTACAAGGAAGAGCAGCAGAAGCAATGTCATAAGAAACGTGGGCAGCAATGACACTTGCAGGGGAAATCTGAACAGTACCAAAAGTGACTACAGAGCCCCAGGGGCAGACATGAAAAGTACAAGGGACCAGGCTGTGTCCTCATTAATCCTGCCAGTGAAGGGAAAGGGTGCAAGGAGAGCACTGACAGTACAGGCTGGTAAGTAGCAGCAGAACCAGTGACAGCCATGGGGGTCTGGATTCCAAAACCTTCTTGCAGACCACCATCTGCTTGACAGATAGGAAGCCCCTTCCTAAGCAGGGTAAATGTATCAGTCAGATGACTGACCTCATTAGGAAGGCTTTAAACTAGGAACTACACAGGAAGGAGAAGGTGACCCACAGTCCTGAGGAAGGAGACTGATAAGGAAAGGGCACAGTAAGATGGGAAGGGATCAATCACAAAGAAAACAAAACAGCAGGTGCAGGTGGGCAAGAAGGTTCCTGCAAAGCACCAGTGTGAGAAGTTCCACAAATCCTTTCCAGGACCTCAGCATGCTGGGATGACATGCCTGTGTATTACTGTATGCAGCGTGAGCAGTAAGCGTGGTGAGCTGGGTGTCGGTGTGCAGCTGTAGGGGCAGGATATTGTCAGGATCACAGAGGCAGGACTGGACCTATGCAATGGAGAGTTCAGATTCCTGGGGAAAAGCAGTCCAGGAAGTCAAGGAGAGAGAGTTGCCCTTTACAGGAGAGAGCAGCTGGAGTGCACGGAGCACTGCCTCAGGATGCATGAGGAGTGACAGAGAAGGAGCAACCTTAGGGGTTAGGATTATGGAGGGAACAGGTAAAGTCCCACAGAACACTAAGCAGCTTGGCTCCACAGTTGTTGCAATTTTCTGGATTAAAATCTCACAAAGTATCACAGTAGTTGATTTCAGAAAATTTTTACATGAAAAAGAGGGGAGCATCAGAGCCTTTACTATTTTTTTTAATTGAAGTAACAATCCTCTCCTGAGCAAGTATGCAGATCTTGAGCACGTAATTTTTAAGACAGAAAAAACTTTTCTTCTTCAGTTTGATTTAGAAACTTTTATTTTTGTAAATACCAGCACTAAACTATAAAGCTGTCAATGCATATAGTGATCTACAACGCATTTCCCATTGTTTATAACTGCAGTTTTTCAATAATTTTCCAGAACTGCATTTCTCTTTCCATCTACACCGTTTTTTAGCATTTTCAACAACAGAGACAATTTCTGAGTATTTTGCTGTCTTTACATTTGTTTATCAATATCAAAACTCCCATATAGTCACTTCCTTACTTATTTCAACTTTGGAGATACACCATTTCATAGAGAATTATTTAATTGTACCTGAAAAAGAACACTCCATTACATTATTTGCTTACATTATGGTACTGAACACATTCTTTACACCCATGAATGAGATGGCCATGGCTTTCAAATAGCTCTTTTTCTATAAACATATAATTTTTTAATACAATAAAAATATTTTTACATTAGAGAATCATAAAACTTGACTCAGCTGCTCCACAGACTGAAACTGGAGCAAATACTAGTGGGACATAGTCTTTATCTCAATTGAATTTTAGTATGGACTAAGCACTTAAATCACAGCAAATAATATAAAAACCTAGATATGATGGGGAAAAAAAGACTACTTTTATACATCAAGCCAATGTAATTATGTATATTTATGTTAACTGATTACCAATACAGTACATTATACAACTTACAGTTAGTTCCTGAAAAAAAAAAAATCAGTGCACCCTGCTTTTGGAGACAATCTTCTCATTTCTCCAGTTCTATTTACACATAGTTTGTTCAATTTCCCAGATTTTCATTGTGCAATACGAAAGACACAGGTTGTAGAACTTGCTCTGTAATTGATTACTCTATATTACCCATTTAACTGATTTCAGGACCTTCCTGACCCAAATTATCTCTTTAAATTCCATATTTCATACTATAATACTAGAAACATCTAAATACCATAGGTAATAATGAAAAGTACTTCCTCATACAATAGTTTATATTGATCCCCAAAAAACCACCAGTGACATGACTTTTGAATCATCTGGACTCCCATACTGAGCCTGGCTTCACTTCCCTAAGGCTAGACCAGGCTTGGATATTCCAGTTGGAAAGGACCTACAAGAATCATGAAGTTAAACTGCCTAATCAATTCAGGGCTAGAAGAAAACTAAAGCATGTTTTGGAGGACATTGCCCAAATGCCTACTAAACACTGACAGGCTTAGGGCATCCCCCACCTCTCTGGGAAACCTCCTTTTCTCCAAAATGGACAAACACCAAGTCCTCAGCAGCCCTTCCCAGCACAGCCCTTCCAGCAGTTCCACTGCCCTCCTCTGGGTGCTTTTTGAATGGGTGCATCCCAGTGCCTTCACATCCTGCCTGAAGAGTGAGAACCACTCTCAGTGCTCCAGGTGAGGCCTCAGCAACACTAAATACAGAAGACAATCCCCTCTGGTTGACTCTGGTTGCTCTGTGTTTGTTTGATGCACCCCAGACGACTGACACCTGTCACCCTGCTGATGGTGTAGAGCCTGCCATTCACCAGCATCCCAGGACACCTTCTGCAGGGCTGCTCTCCAACAACTCCACGCCCAATTTAGACTTTCAAATAGTCCTATCTACAAAGCAATTTTTATGCAAACAGCTGCCACTAAACTAGGACAGCTTTGACTGTTAGTTCTGTCTCTGGAAGCACACTCAGAAATTTAGCTGGTCACCAGCCTTATCATCACTCTGCCAATCAAGATAAGCAAACAACAGCGATGTCAATTAACACAGGTTTTACAAGACAAAAATCACAAAGACAGACAGAAACAAGATAAAATCTTTACTTTCAATCTCAAATGTCTTTTCCCTTTTATGTCATGCAAGATAGTTACATTAATGTATTTCTTCAACAAATAAAATCACTTACTCTTTTCTCCTCTCAACCAGCTTCTGAGAAGAGGATAGCTTTCTCCCAGTTATTATTTAACAAATTAATGACTGAAAAGAATGATCAGTTAAATAATGGGAAAAAATCCCCAAACTATTTGTGTATACTCAGAGTTCAAATTTACAGAATACCACATCTAAACTTCTGAGTTTAGAAATAGTTCACCAAAGCTATCAGCCTAATTTTAAGTAAGTAATATAGGAAATATAAGAAATGAATGTTCTATCTTTTGAACTGCTGTCAGATACTGTCAGGGCAAGGTACTAAGAACCTCTAGCCAGTTCTCTGTCCTGTGCCTGTTGGTCTGTGAGGAGAGCACACCCTGGGACTGCATGTCTGTGTGCAGTGGAAACAGTACCTCCAGGCTGGTCTAACACTCCATAAGAAGTCACCATGATCTCTTTCCACTCCCTTGGGTTTCCTGGTCTAGAAGCTTCATTTTGTACAGAGGAAACAACCCTACCCGTTCCAAGCAAAAGCACTGGTATTATATATGCGTTGAAACACTTGCAGTAGAGCATTAATTTTAGATCTATGAAGGATGCTGGCCTCTGTGAGTAAGACAGACCAGTTCAGCCAGTGTTACTTGTTTTGTCTTAACAATATGAGAGTTTCAGTCAAAACTAAGCTTAAAAAATCTTACTAGGAGTTTCCCTCATTGCAGCAACAACTACAAGCAACATTTGCCACCAGTTGTATAATAAGAATTTTAAAGGCATCTCATAATGAATGTACCAGCCATCTAATAAGTATTTTCTGACCACTTGGCTATTACAAAGAATAGTAGGACAATAATTTGATTTAATGAAAGCTTTTTTAGCAGCTCCCTTATTTATCATAGATGTGAGCATATGCTGATGTGAAGCTTCAGTATGTACCACAGAAGTCACATAAATTCTGAAGTATTAAATCACCTGAGTTGCAGGGAAAACATTCTTACAGCAGAAGCAATGTGGTATAATGTGGTAGGTGTACACTTAGTATTTCTAAGCTCCTCTAAATCACAATGTTGTCAGGGGCCTAGAGAAATCTGGTGAAATATTTTTTTATGCTGCTGTAGCAGCATAAAATGAAATTATAATATTAAATACTTAGAATCCATGTATTTTTTCCTTTACTATTTATTTCAGATCCATTGTGTCACATAAGAGCACTGCAAAATATTTTCTACATTCAATCAGTAATGAACTGAGTAAGACTACAATAAACATCCATAATTAATTGATTTACACAAAAACTGTAATTTTTCCCAAAGAGTATGTTGTAGTAAAATTCAGTATGAACCTCCCAAAGTGACACTGGCTCTGTTCCAACTTGCAATTTTTACCAATATATGAGCAACCCTTTCAGACTTCAATATCTAATGCCAAAATTAGCTAAAACAGATGATAGATTTTATTGAAGGATTTCAACTTCTTTAAAAACCTGTAATGAATGGAGTATATTAATGTTTCATGTTAACATTATTTCCTTATTTA
The DNA here is from genome assembly GCA_003676055.1 of Chloebia gouldiae. Taxonomy (NCBI): domain Eukaryota; kingdom Metazoa; phylum Chordata; class Aves; order Passeriformes; family Passeridae; genus Chloebia; species Chloebia gouldiae. Next base: position 2,052,797 of record QUSF01000047.1, on the reverse strand, counting down.
TATAGCAGTAAGTAATGCTAAATAAAAAGATTCAAGGATGAAAATATTTGAAACCCCCACACACACACTGAACTATACTTAGAGATGCACAATCCTGCAGAAACAAAAATAATTGTGCAAACAGCAAACTTAAGTGGAAGCAGTTACTGGTCCAACCAAATGAGATTCAAAATGTAATGAAATATAACACGATACTTACAGTTGTCCTACAGTCCCATTTTGTATTCTTAATACATATTCATTAAATTATTTCAGAAGATTTGTGACTTCTTTAGTGAAACCATGTTTTTTCCATCTGGCACAAATTTTGGCTTGATGTGTTTTTCTACAGCACCAACACGACACATTCTAATCACCCAGCATCACTGATTAGCACAGCCCTGTAAACTCAGACTCATATATACTCTGAGACTGTTACTTTGGACTGCTGTTGTAAAATGTTTTCTCTGGTTTTTGTCAGCATCACAAATCCAGAATGTTTCACAGGGCTGTTCATTTCATTATAGAAAAAAAATATAATAAGCTCTTGTCTGATCTTTTGCTCCAAAGACCCCTGCATGCCCTATGACTCCAATGCCCCAGTTCTGCAAAAGAACACGCTCTGCATTCCCACTACATATATTTGGTGGAGTTTTTTTAACAAAGCTTCTAATCCAGAAGAGACTATTGCATCTGATCTGTCCATAGAGTCCCCAAAAATGAAGCATGCTTCATTAAAGAGGCACTGGACTAGTTCAGCTTGCTGACTTCATCCTCCTCTGTCTAATATCTCTTCCCATACATTAAAACCATAAGAATGAATGTCTGGGGGAAAAGGGGCAGAAAACTATCATGCAAATGACTAACATCAACCAGACTGCCTGACACCTGGAGACTCTATGCACAAGAAAAACCAACCAGACTGCATTTGTGATTAGTATGGTAATCACTGGTCCAGAAAGGAGCACCTATGCATGACTTAGCTGGGGCAAGGGCTAGAACAAACAAAGTAAATCAGTCATTTCTGAGTAAGCCATCAGGCAGACACTGGCGACCATAACAAGGCAGAGCAACCCAGCCCAAGGTGGAAGTGGCAGCCAAGTCTCAGTGGTGCTCCCTCTGCAACACAGATGTCCCACTGCTTCCCTTGGTGCACAAGCAGAAGCAATCCTAGCAGAGGGTTCCCCAGAACAGCTTCTGGGACACAATCTCAGACACTTTCATCTTCCTCCAGATCTGGACAGCCCAAAATCTTCCACAATGAAGATCCTGTACTCCTTCAAAAATCAGTTCCCTTTTCTCCACTAAAAAACTATAAAAAATTCCCACCATGTAGTTTACCCATTGCACAAACACTAACAAAACCTGTAACTAACCAGTATCATTAACACTTACTAATCTTTCCAATGGTCCTCCTAGTGTTTTCACCCAAAAATGGAAACACCTGTAACCCTGCATTAGGGCGCAATTTATTCAAAGTTACACTTCACTGGTGTAAAGTAGCACACACAGAAATTCACATTTACCTGAGACTACTTCCTGATTCCACAAAATCATAACATCACTTTCCACTGTACAAACTTTGCCAACCTTTACCTTTATCAGTTAATATCCTCTACCATGTTTGTTTAGCCCAGAGCTTAATAGCACTTTTAATAACTCAACTAGAAAACTGGGAAGCAATTATCTTCACAAGCTGAAGAACCAATTGTACCTCTTTCACTAGCAGCTCTAATAGACCTACTCTCTCAGCAAAAGCAGATTACTATTCTACAACAAAGCAGAAAAAGTTACTACATTTCAAAATCACTACTCTTGCAAACAGAGACACTTGTCAGACCACTTTGTGTGATCTTCATTCTTTTCCTGGGGACCAGCTTGTACAGGTGCTAGAGAAATTTACACATAACCCCCAAGGTAAAGCTAAAATTCTATATCCTAAGAGGTGGTTTTCCCGTTTAGCTCCAGAGAGGCAAGGCCAGTCACTTCCTTACAGACTTGGACAGTCCCTACAGAGGAATAGACTCTGTTTAAAACAACATTTTACATAAATGAACCTGGTAGGGCTATTTTAATACATTACTTGCAAGAGCTGATGTCAAAAGATTTTCATTTTTTTTTAACAAAATGGTTTTCAGCTCATTTTCAATACTTAGTTATGCCCTCCCACTGTTCTGGTAAGCACTGTTTCTGCTCTTGTTTTCAGTAATTCTCAAAATCATGAAAAACTGAAACAGTTTGTACATTAACAAAAGTAATGTATCTTAATAGCACACAATCTGAATAAGCATAGCTTACTGAATAAAGAATACCCTGGAATAATGAAGCATTTTCATTTTAAGACTTCCCTAACTTTCCACTTCACCAGCAAACCAGTTTGACAACTTAAAAGCTCAGGAATACCAAGACTTAAAAAAATTCAAGTGGCTCTGCTGACCTGCAGCTGATAAACAACTGTAGTAGCTCATCAAATGTACAAGTATTTGTAAACAGGAACAGGGCCTGGGATGCAGCAGGAGAGAAGCAATTCTGCAACTTTTGGGAGAAAAACATTTTTATGGACTTCAGTGTTTATCAAAGTGAGATTTTAGCAAAAATGAAATTAAGTATGAATTATAATAAGACAAACATTAGATAAAAGTCTGAAAGAGATGGTCAAAGAAAACCACAGGAGGTAAGTGTCTTAAAAACAATTTATATTTGCTGTCTATGTGAAGAAACATTAATTCAGTTAATCAAAACCACATCAAAACATCACAGCTGCTGACAGACAAAATACTCCTTTATTCCAGTGGGAAAGTCTGGTGCTTCAGGAATAGAGAATGACCAGATTATTAACAGGAAGAGAGGATAAAACAGGCTAAAATAACATACTACGATCCGAACATCCTATTATATTTTCCATGATATATACTACATATTCTGATGTTAAGTAGTTACTTGAAAATAAACCAAGTTAAATCAAATTAAGTTAGATACAGAAAACATGGAATTGGATCAAACTAACAACAAAGTATGCATTTTTATTTTTAAGTCTTTATGAGCTTCTGTAAAAGAAAATGAACAGTAAAAGTTCAAGAGTGCTAAGTGTAACTTCTTATCCCCTGATGTTTTGTCCAAATTTGAGACAAATCTGGAAAGAAACAATCTCTTCTCACTGAGAGCTACTATAATTATACTACAACACAACCAAGAACATTAACTGTCATTTAGACACTCATACAAAATCTAAGATGGATCTTGGAATTACACTTACATACTGCCATTCAATACATACTGCCAGTCAATTTTCACTAAAGGAAGAAAAGAAAATCTATGAAGGACACATAAGAATAACTATTAGCACAATATTTCAATACATAATAGAACAATGGCTCTCTTTTATCTTATCATTCAAGCACAATTCAACAGGACTCAAAATCCATGCAGATTAAAACACATCACTCCCTAAAAAAAAAAAATCTTGGTGTGCAAATGACTTATTTTCTTCTTTTAAATTAGGTTGACCAAGGTTTGATGAGTTACACTGACAAGAACTGATACTGATGCCACTGTAGCAACAATAATAATTCACAGGCAAGTAGGCTGCAGCTACAACACAGGTGAGACCAGAGTACATCCAAGCAATTTTAGATTTCAAAAACATCCACTGAAGGAATCATACAAGAACTTAAAAGAATCACCATTTATATTTTAAGAATTTTTAAGATAGTATACCAAGCATACATGATGACAATCACCCTGGCTTACTTAAGACACTAAATTAGATTTTATATTGTAATCAAGTAGCTCAAAATAAAAAAATATTTTAAAATTACCTTCTTTCATTGTAAGTGTTTTAGCAGGTTTGAAAAGGGCACTAATAAATATACAAAAATGAAGTCAATCATACCTTTAGCCACAGCTTCTTTATACTTTTCTTTGGCAGAATTTACTTCTTTTATTAGTTGCCTGTAGCTAGATTTAAGTTTCTCTAGTTCTGTCTTTGTGACCTTTAAGAAAAGAGAAATATAAAAAGCATTAAAAATACTTATTCTCAACATTAAAAAACATAACATTAGTAAAACAGAATTAACAGAATTTATTATCCAAGATAAGGATGCTACACTTTCCACTGGCTTGAGAAAATCTTAATAGGATATTATATGGTGCAAATTACATGGTGCAAAATCAAAATCAATAAATGCATGGAATTAAGTAAGAGGCCTAAGACACAAATCCCCATTCACATCAATGTAATTAAAAATATAGTTAGAAAATCCAGCTAATCATCAACAATATTCCGTTCCAATTACAAGGCTAAAAAAAAAAAGTGCTTAACAAATCATACTGGCTTAAAATGTCCTATGCATAGGAAAGAATTTATTTTGCACCTAAAAAACACCCAGAATTTTTAGACATTACACTTCACACAAATGACTTAGGAACAGCAACTTGACATGAAATAATCTCTCAATTGTAAAACTTAAACCCTAAAAAGAAATACCAAACCAATAACCAAAAAACCCAAACAAAAACCCAACTACAGAAGCAACCAACCAAATAGGAAACCTCTACCATGAAACTGAGCACTGAACATAACGTTTTTGGTGACAAAATTAAAATAACATTTTTCTCTTCTACCCCAACATTCACTCAGTGTGTGACAAAATTAGCTCAAAAATAATTATTGTTCAAAAAATTAGCGTTCAGAAATAATCCCAAATCATGAACTTGCAAACAAAATTCAGTAACAAACCAACCATCACAATACCAAAAAAACCTACCATATATTGTAAAGAAAAACAAAAAATTCTGACCCAAAAAAAGAAAAAAAACTCCAACAGAGTAACAGACTTCAACTGGAAAATCAAGGAAGATAAATTATTCACTACTTTTAACTGAAGTGCTCCTCTAAGTGAATGTGCAGAAAAAGAAGTTCATTCTACTGAAAAATTGTTCCTCTTGTAGATAGCAGGAAGAAGGCTGAAGTTCATAGTTTTCACTTTTTTTCATGAGACAAGGCTCAGATAACACTACTTTCACCAACATCTGAAAACTTAATGAAATTCCTTAAAGATCCAACAAAGTGTTGTCTTACAGCATCTATTTTTGGGCCAACTGTGCAATATTAAATTGAAGGCAGAACCTTTTCTCCACATCAATCACATACACTCATTTCATATTTCTACATTCTGTAAATTATACACATCTACTGTTACTATACACCAATAAAGGCAAGATAGGAGAAATAACTTTATGACAAATTTGTATTTAAAGACACCATCACAAATGGAGAAAAAAAAAACTAATTAGGAAGTAGTGATCACAATTAAGACCTAAAAAACAAGAACAGCTTCTCTTATAGAAAACCAAAAAATAAAACAGGGAAACAGGGCACTAGCATTAGGAAACCTTTATAATAACTACATTATGATTCTTAGTTATGTTTTTCCAACAGATAAAACCAACACCAACAGCATGTCTGTTCTCAAAGAACATTTAAGGAATTAAGATGGTCAAGGATTACTTTAAACTTCATTTTTATTTCAAAAGGTCTCATCCACCTAATTAGCATAGTACTCTACTTTTTTTCCCCTCAAATTTCATTAAGAAAGAAAATTATTCAACATCTTAATAGAAACTGGAATAAATCTACAAGATACAAGTCCTATTATATTTGTGCAAAAGCCATGTTATTTCACTGTCCTTAAGAATCTCCCCTGTAAGATTCCTTATTGTAGAGGTGTCTAGAATAAGAAAGGATTACATACATGCATTTCACCTAAACACATTTTTATGCCATCTTATCATAAAAATAGGAGCTGCACAGTTCACAACCTGATGTTCACAACCTTTGCATACTGTCCTGAGATACAATTGGCATGTTACCTTTGTGCATAACAAAAGCTGAAATAATACCACAGAACATGAGAAGTCTTTTGAATTTCAGGGAATCATTCTTAAAGTGCTTCAGGTACACAAAATCTTGAACAATGTTAGCTAACAATAGGAAAACACTATTCAAGTACTTCTTTGCAAATTCAGGAAGGGGAAAAAAGGAAAACAAACCCAAAAAACCTCTAACCAAACAACAATGCAAGCTTAATCAGCAGGATGCAAAATACTTTCATGGCTATGCAGCCCATAATAAAATAAAGTCAATATGGTTTGTAATAAAAATTTGGCAAATGCTCAGTATGCATTCTGGTTTTTTTGGAAAAGTCTTATTTTAAAAGACATTTTTATTAGAGGTTCTATTAACAGAAAACAAAACATTGCATAGTCTCTTTTCAAGGTCTACCTGAACTTCCAGCCGTTTCAACTCCATTCAGCCTTTCTTTCTTATCTTTCTTTTTACCTTTCTGCAACTCTTTGTAATTTTTATTATTTCTAACACACGCTACCAGTTATTCCTCTTCTTTCATTCTGATATTTTCGAGATACAGCAATTCATAAGTAGCAGCAAATGATTATTTGGCTTGAAGTTTTATCAGATAATGACAGCCTACTGACGATGCATCAAAAAAGGCATCCCCACAGTCCCTACCTCAGGAAGATGCCAAGATTCTAGCATATTATGGAAGCAATCTTATTAGAGCCAATGTATTTAACTTAAAATAGTCTTAGTTTAAATACAGAATAGCTCCAAGTTCTTCTCATAGCTGGCCCAAGAATTTTTTACTCAATCCATGACAGTGTTACTGCTTTACTCAGATGTTACATTTTAATTACATTACTTCAAATCCCAAATTCTCTTCTGGAAGAAAGAAGAAACAGTGCTTTTCCTTCTCTCAGTAGACCTTTCAGACTATCGCTCTGATTTTTGACATCAGTAGCTAAATTTCCCCCAGAGCCTCTGAAACTGTAATTTCTGTCAGCTTTACTGACAACATATAGCACTTTGAACACAAGCAGGATAAAAGACATGTCATGGAAAACACTCTGAAGAGTTTCACCTGCAGCCTCATGTGTTTGGTTTACACTTGCTTTATATTTTAGAACAGGGACTACAACAGCCTGTCCCCACCCAAAAGAGTCTCAACTGCCAAGAGCACTCATTAACAATAGTTTACAGTGCCCTATTTCCATGAAAGCCTAGAGTGGAATTAGAACAGGAAAAGAGATGGAATAGAGAAATGTCACACAGGAATTAATTATCCTCTACTAAAAGAGCATTTCCAGTGATATCTGTCCACAGAAACTCATATGGAAGAAACTTTTCCATCTTTGTCGTATCAGCTAGCAGCAAAGAAAATCTGTGTAGAAAATTATTAAAATTTAAACTAAGCATTCTATATATCACCCACTATGATACCACAGCATGAACAAACTCTTAATATTTTTAATCACAGAGAATTATAAGCAATTTATCAAGCACAGATGAATAAAATACCTTATACATCTCTGCTTCAATTTGTTGATGAACACCTACAAAACTCTTCTTAACTTGCTGCTTATCTTTGATCATCATTGTAAGCCTATGCAAGGGCCCAGAATTAAGATCCTCTGCATGTGTCTTCATTATTTTGCTCAGTTGTTCTGTTTGTTGCACCACAAGCAACCAAGACTATAAAAAAGTCAGAACAGAAAAGCACTTATTTATTTCAGCTCACAACCAAACAATTAATAAAAACTGTGGGAAAAGATGCATCATTGTTTAAAAAAAATCAGTACCAGAACTAATTTTAAGCTTACCCAAATGCATTCGAGATCCTCCTGCAACTGCAAAGTCATGACTCAATCTCACTCATAAAATCATAAAAAAGCACCACAAGGATACAGCATTGAATAGTCACCATTCTGCACAGTCCTAGTATTTCTGAACACCCATAAAAGCACTGCAGCCTTATTTTTGCATCCTTATTTTTTTTTAATATAACCCCAACACCCCAAGAACCATGTTCCTACATCCTTGGTTCTCCGGTTTCCCCCCCGCAGTTGCTCTGCCCGTGCTGACTTCCACACCTTTGAGTGAATACCTGACAGCAATATGCATTTGAGGAGTGGTGGTTTAAGAGGACACCATTACATCAGCCGCTTCACACAGCGGCATCAGTCAGGCCACCAGCACCAAAGCACGGACAGACACAACACCCATCTGTCACTGTAACCCAGCATCCTTCTGTACTCTTCCTTTAATAGCTTCCATGGACAGTCTGCCAGTTTTCAGGACAGCTTAATGTGCTGTGTGTGGCTTTGAATACAGATACACTTCTACAGATATCAGAGACACAAATGTGCCACAAATTAAACCTCAGTTCAAATAAAAGCCTTGGTTACACTCAAGATTGCTGTCACACATTGGATTCCTTAAAGATAAGTCCCTGACAATGAATGCTGTGCTAAGACTTCAGAGTGGCTACATGCCACAAAATTACAAGGTTTTGAAGGCAGCTAGCATATGAGTTCTATTGGCATTTATCTTGGTTCTTACTAAAACAGAAATCAATCTGAGATAAAAACTTTGGAAAATCAATTTGTCTCTTAGCTTTGGGGTTTCTTTATATACTGTATACCAACTTATATACCTAATATGTCCATCTCTACGTGACTGCTGCAACAGAAACGAGATTCTAGAGAACAAAAGAAAAGAAAATTGACTCCCCTACATACTGGACTATCTTTAACATTTCTTCCAGCTTGTAAATATCCCACAGATTGGCACAGAGATATCTGGACTGCTTGAAGTGTAATGTTATAAAATGTCAAGGCCTGAAGGTTTCCTGCTATGGCTGGAGACCATTTCAGAAGCCATACTGCAAAGATGCATAGGATAAAACAGCATTGAACACCTCTGTGAGAAGAGTGGGCCTTTCTGGTTACAGAACAGTTCACAGAAGTGCTCTCAGAGGTGAAAATGTAGTCAGAATCATCCATTTTCTATAAGGCTGATTTATTACTGATGAGACAACTACTGTTTAATACTGAAAAATCACACCAAAAGCATTTTTCAACAGTACAGGTATTCTAAGCAAATGCTTAGTTTACAAGTCACCAAATGATCTTAAATAAGCCAGAAACATAGCAATTACTTCCCTTTCTATTAAAAAAAATTGCATATTTCCCTGTTATTTACATCACTCTTTCTATCAGGAAAAGGGGAAAGTGATGTTTCCATAGGGAAATAGCAGTAAAGCAGGATTTCTGTGCTTTGTATGGTTATATTTCATTATTTTAAATTAGAAGAAGGTGAAGTGAAAATGCTTCCATAGCAGAGATTTATATGGGACAAAAAAGCTGGGTGGGAACAGCAGAAAAGGTAAAACATTTCCTTCCACAAAAAATTACCACACTCCAAATGCAAATGCAATAAAACACATTATTGTTTGGTTTAATATTATTTTTCAGACATATGCACACACGGAAGTGCAGTCTGAAAGCTCTTAAAAACACCTCTCTTCTAGCATTACCATTTGCCGCTAACATGCCTTTCAGCAAGTTTGTTGTCTCCCCATGAAAAAAAACAGAAGACAGATTTTCCGAAACACTATTTCTCTCTAAGGGCTCCCTCTTACTGTATGCTTAGAGATATATCAAAACAAAACAAACAACCATAACACAACCAAACAAAACCAACCAAACAAAACCCATTAAAAATTAAACAGCTTGCTATTGGGTTTTAATGACACAAAATGCCAAATAATACCACAATAACAAAAACAGGTATTTTATATCTTAGAAGATGTAAGAAATTAGACTCATGTACCATAATATTTGCATCATTCTTTGGTTCTGTAAAGTGTCAGGAAGAGAGAAAAAAGTATCACAAAATATTAAAATACATTAGAATGAGATTAGTAAATAATCAATAATTCAGGCTTTTTAACTGCCAAAACCAGTAATATAATGTATCACTACACAACTACAAAATCCAAATGTCACTGAAATTATAAGACAAGCCCATATAAAAGATCTGCCAGTTCAGATTAATATTTTTTCTGTTCAAATGTAGAAAACAGACAATACGTAGAAATTAGAGATGCAATTTAGTGAAAAATTACACCTCCTTAAGAGAAAAAAAATGGGAATGAAAATCATGCTGAAGAACAACTTGAGCACTTCTGTTCAAAACAAGATTTCAAAATGTGACATGCATGCCTCTTTTCAAGCCAAAAAACGTGGCTGAAGTCAGATCTCCAGATTTTTTCAATTTATCTGCTTACAAGAAATGCTCATGTTATTAACATGAACTGAGATACCTATGTGAAGGTTAATGGTTTTTTAAACCTTGTAACACTAAATACTCTGAGCCAATGGAAAAAAAAGGGCAGTATTTCAAATTGCAAGGCAAGAATTATTGGGAGGGAGGGAAGGAACAACAGAACTGTGATATATAAACACTGCACAGTGCTGAAGCAGCCTAGCTTATAGCAGCACAGCCTTCAAGTCACACAGAGCCACTTTAACCCTGTATACATCCATCCTGCCGCACAAGGAGCAGTCCTGTTCCTAATGCTACACCACAGCCATTGTCCAAGCAGCCACCTCAGAAGCCCACAACATAAAAAACTGCTTTGTCTGAAATTTAACCTGACCCAGAAAGGGTGTTTTCCTGCAGAGAGAAAATAAGGATTCATGCCAGACTGAATGCAGTGTGTAACCACTGCTACAGAACAAGGGCCAAGAACTGAATAAGCCATCAAAACAGGATAGTTTTCTCTTGTCAGTAGAGAATCCAGGTCCAGAGTAAAATTTTCAAACAGGTGATAAGGGAAGTTTCCTCCATTATTACATTTACTTGGACTTGCTCAAAGTCTAAAAACCAGTAATTTGGAACAGATAGAACAGACAGCCTTACCTTTTTAAAAAGTCAACACAGTTATTTTAAACAGAATACAGAATAACCTCACAATTATGAGAAACATCCTGAATTGATGTTTTGTTATTACAGCACATGCTGCACTGTGAGTAACAGCTGGAATGCTAGGCTTTGCCTTGGTTTCCTGGCATTTTTTCTATTTCTGGCACAAATTCTATACAACATAAACAATAGCTCCTATCTTAAAAGAAAAGCTTACTATAGCATACTTGATTTTCAAAGCACTAAGCAAAAAAGCAGGCTCAACCCATTTATGCAAAATACTGAGTTTCAAAATTTGGGATTGATTCTCATTCAGTTAATTTTTTCAAAGCAAGACTAGAGCTCAACTTCTGCATATTTCACTGAAAAACTAAAATAATCCATTTTAAATGTCTTGGCAATATTAACTCTCAAGAAACTGAATGGATAGTAATCCAACTCAAACAAAAAACAAAACAAAAAAAAAAAACCAAAACCAGAAACCAAGGATATTCCAAATTCAAACTTCAGACTTACCTTGGACACATTGCTGATATAATCCAACTGACAAGCACTCTCTTTATCTACTTGGTTACAAAGATTCTGTAAAGTGGATGCATATTCTTTATCACTTTTTACTCTCATTACCATAAATTTCTTCACTGTTTCCAGTAGTCGTAGTTCCCAGTCTTGCAGTTTTAATAGAGCATCATGAGAATACTTCAGGTCACCTCCAAACCCCATTTTTTAAGGCACTATATACCACACAGGGGAATATACAGGCTCTTCACCACATCTGAAAGGAGAGCAAGACTGATGAGACAATTATCAAAAGAAAAACTTCTGGTGAGACAAAGAGCAACTATAGATGCCTAAACACTGAAATTAGCTCATCATAAGATTAACCACATACATTAACCTCCTCAGTATAAACTGAAAGTAGGCTCAGAGCACTGTTTTGAACAACAAACTCTGACTGGAAGATTTCAGCCTTAGAATTCCAGTTTCCATTTCTCCAAAACATCCCTCCCTAACTTACAGCATCTAAGACAAACACTTAAGACCAATCTGCATATTTAACCAAATAAGTACAGCTAGCTTCAGAGAAGCTGCCAGATGTATTTTTCTACTCCTGGTGACCTGCAACTTTTGTTTGTCATGTTTACTGTCCTAAGACCACAGAAAAATCCACAAAAAACACCAGCTCTCAGGCACTGCATCTGTGGGAAACTGATAACTATTTAGAAGCTAGTTTGCTTCTAAACCCTGTGTTAGCAGGCCATTAAAACTGCAGATTCAACCTCCCAAAAAACAGAAACTATCCCAAAGCAGGTTTCTCACCCAACCGTACACCGGTCCCCTGGGTCAGAGTTCTTTAGTTCATACCATTTTACCCTAGGCAGTCCAGTCTTATTGTACCAAATTGACATAAAATGAGATTGATAAACAGATAAGAAATGCTGCCTTATGAAATCCTGTAGCAGAACCAAAGGTCAAAGACATATTGCTAGAGTTAGCTTTGAAATACCTGTATCTGACACTGATAAACACATACCTACATTGTGGAAGAGCTGAAACCACACAAAGAATTCCTACACGCTCTTGCACAAGGTTTTGTAATGTGGGCTGAACCCTCTTTTCTTTGTACACACCAACCACCTATTACTATACTAATCAGCTTCAACTAGGTAAGATAAACTTATATAAACTGCAACCCTTACCTCTGAACTGCAGTACAACCACAGTCTGTACACTGCCTATTCACTATGTCCTGCACTAGAGCAAAGTCTTGGTCGTTTTTAACACAGAAACACCAATTTCTTCACAGGCTTTACACATTACCACTTAAATTAGCAGTGTTCTACAAACATTAACAAATTTCTCTTCCCAGCAGTCCATTGAGGGAAGTAGGACAAATATTCTTATTTTACATTAAGAACTGAGACACATACTAATGTCAACACTGTGGCAGCTCATACCAGTATGTACAAGGCTTAAAGACAGACTATTCAGAGTGCCTAGCATTTTTAGCATGTTAGGTATTCAGAAAAAATAAATATGTTACTGGCTTCAGTTACTGCACAAAATTTCTGAAGATTTTGCAAATCAGAACCTCAAGCACCCTCTAAAATAAGCTTCATGTACTATGTGTAGTAGTTAATTTTCTATGCCCTTTAGATCTAGATCCACTCTCATCTTTCTCCAACGCTATTTTAGCACATTACCTAACTCTCCTAGCACAATAGCTGTGAGAAAAGATAGTATTCTTGTTTCTTACATCCAGATTTAGAAGAGATGGAAATTGAATCTCACAGTGAGGTTCAGCCTTGTATTATGAGTAAAGAAACGGCTTGCTTACTTTTACCCTGGCCTGTTTTTTACTGAGAGGCAGTATGGCAAGAGAAGTAGGAAATATTCTCAGCATGTGATATTTGTCTGCTTCTAGTGAGTTACAAAGGAGATCTAGGATTACAAAAATCAATAGAACACTATCCCACTCCAGCCTGCTAATGAAGCAGTAATCAGATTTTTTTCCAATTCCACCATTAGATGCCTAGAACATAGGCAAAAATTGTACACACACTGGACTCCAATCTTTGTTTCAAATTATTCTTTTCACTGTGACAGAAGCAGCACAGCAAAAGATTGTTTTGCATAAGTGGTAAAATTATGATTTGCTAAAACTAACAACCATAAAGACTCAGAACTGATGATTCCCAAATGGGCAAGCCAGCTGCTATGTCACTTCCATGTAAATTGAGAAAATGTTCAATCAAGACATCAGCCAAATTCAAGTACTTTATTGTGGAGGCGAAGAAGTAGTGAAGAAGTATTCAAGACCTAAGCCACTTAACTAATCTTAAGTTTTGATAAGCTAAAACCCAATTCTGTCACTTAAAACCACTTCAGCTTTTTAATTTTTTTAGTAATTTTAAACAATTGAAAACAATACAGATCACACAGTCATTACTTTGAAGTAAGAACTGTAAGATATACCGAACTCATGAACACACAAATCTGATTTTCAAATACTCTTAAAAAACACAAGCACATTTTGAAAAGCCAGTGTACAAAAATACAATATCTGGCACCAAAACAGACAGGTATTTTTCCAAGTTTGCTATCTCCCTTGTTAATGATCACAGATGAGATGAGATATGCCCTACAGAGTCAGACCAATACAACAGAGAATTTCAGTCAGAAGGGACCTACAGTGATCACCCAGGCACAGTAATGTGTTTAGACAGCCCTGTGTCTCCAACCATGGCACTAGAAGACATTTAAGACCAGCAAACTAGCTGGGCTGCTATTCAGGGTGTGATTCTCTTTGTGCTTCCCCATGTTCACAGCTACTGGATTATGAAATACTAATATTCCCATATTTTTTGGCTTTACCCTACAACATTAAAACATTCACAATGAAAGATGAAGATTCCCAGACAGATTTTGCAACCACACACTACAACCAAAATTGAGAAATTGGCAAAAACAGCAAAATCTGAACTCAGAAAAGATTTAATGTGGAACTGTTATGAGATATAAGGAGTTTGAGACCCATGCATACTTTCTTCTCTAATGTTCAAAAGATGAAAAAACATTGTGATAGCCATTCTGGGGGGAAAAAAATTCTCAAAAAAACATGGGAGAGTATCTTATCTTAACAGAAAAAACAGGGATAGCATAATGATTTAAAACAAGCTAGACAGAGACGTGATAACAACAAAAAAAATTCATACAGAATTAAATTCATACAGAAATTCATACAGAAATAAAAGCCTTCAGGAATTGCTTTACTCTTATAGTGAAGAGATTTCTTCTGCTTCTGGTAGATACCCATGAGGTTTATCTCTTTTTCCACATGTGAACAAAGCTTGCATAATTTGACATGCCAGTCAAGTTTCAAACCGAATTGTAGCATATTTCGTAAAGGCAATAAAATACCAGCACCACCAAATAAGACAAAAGAGTTTCAGCTATTTTTTTTATATTTTGAAATATTATATATATATATAATATCTGTTATAGATATAGATGGCTAAAAAAATTACTGTATGTGCAAATTAGTCAAAAAATATTTGTTAAACTTAAAAGTAAAATATGTCTCACAGTCAATTTAAAGAACATAGGACTTTCTTTATAGTGTTACACTTAAAAAACAAACTAATCATTCACAGGAAGTATACACTGAATGTACATTTAATAATATAGTGCAAATGAGCAACCAGATCTCAAACTGTTCTAAACTTAAGCAGCGTTACCAAAGACAATTTAAAATTTCTCTCAACCACCAACACAGTGGTGCAGTAAGATTCCAAACAAATCAATGTTATATTTTTTCAGCCTAACAGTGAGAAACTTCAAGGAAGTTGCTAGTCACATAATACTTCAATACTATAATACTCCCCCCAGGAAATAAAGCCAGTATTCCAGTTAGTCTTGCTACTGGATTCCAGCAGCAATTCTGAAGAAATAACCAATGTACCAATTCCATAACCAATGTACATTTAATTTAAAGATTGCAATCTGTCTCTGACATGTGAAAGTGGCCATGCTGTGTCAGGCCAAAGGTCCTGTGTCTGACACAGGCTGAAATCAAATGAGCAAGGAAGAATAGAGCATGTACAATGCAACACTTTCACAAGATGATCTCCTACACTTGTAGGAGTGTCTTCTGCTACATATTGCCATCAATTATATCCAAGGTTGTGACTTTATAAACCTGTAATAATGATGGATCTACCTGCATCAGTTTGAACTTCTGATTTCAAAGTACCAGGGACAATGTAGGCAACTAAAAACTACAAACCCAGAAAGCACACCTGGCTTGCCATTAAATTCAGAATAGGAAAGTACATCACAGACCTGGGTTCCCTCATCCTTCATATTGTGACCATGAATTTAGATTATTCCTAAATTTGCATGGGCTCCAAATCATAGAGAATACAGAATGTCTCTTATTCTGCAAACACTTTCTACAAACATTAAAAATATCTCAAAATCAGAAAGATTATTTGGGTTCAGGAGACAAATCCTCAAAATCAAGGCTTCTATACCAAACTAAAAACATTTTTACAACAGATTATCAATTTGTTAGACAATTCTTCTCAACTTCTCAATGTGAGGCTTACAGTAGTTATATTCCATTAAAATAATGAAATAAATCATTCTTAGTGCTCCATCCACACCTTAAACAAAAATTATAGAGTCAAATAATTGACATTCTGTTAGTGTAGCATCCATTCCTGGAATGCACAAGACCATGAAACACAAAACACACGCATTACCTACCATTTGTTTACACTAATCACATATTCATAAGATCATCTTTGTACATACAGATATCGTGTATACAACATAAACTAGTAAAACTAATCCTTCTGCAGAGCTTTTGCCAACAATAAACATCTGAAGGGGTAATACAAGTTTGCCTGATTATTTCAAAGATGATTTGTAATACTGGTCCACTCAAAGCAAAGCAGGCAGCTAATTTTCAGGAAGGCTTTTCTGTAAAGCATAACTTAGCCCACATACCTTAAAGGTTTTCCTTCAGAAATGTCCTTTAGTACAGTTTTCCTATGTCAGCAGCTACTTCCTCTGATTTTCACCTACTGAAATATACTTTTTTTTTCTTTTCTGAGGACTCTGTGAAAGAAAAACATATCAAACTTCTTTTTACTATGTCATAATTTTCAAATACATTGCAAAACTCAAATTTAGGTAAGTAAGTTGCCCTGCATTTTCAGATTATTACCAAAAGACAGTTAAAAAAAAAAAAGTTCAACTAAAAGAGCAGATTTCTCAAATGACTGCTAGCAGCAGTATGCTATCACTTCATACACATAATTTTGAGTGAACAAATAATTTTGCCTCTATGCATGTAAGAAAATATTTTTCTTTAAGTTCTTGGAATTTCTTATGACAAATGTACTGTAGCTGAAAAATCAGACAATTGTTTTTGTTTATGAACCTTCCCCTTGGTAAAATGAAAAGAGAAACTTATTAAGGAAAATGAAAG
The DNA here is from genome assembly GCA_003676055.1 of Chloebia gouldiae. Classification (NCBI taxonomy): domain Eukaryota; kingdom Metazoa; phylum Chordata; class Aves; order Passeriformes; family Passeridae; genus Chloebia; species Chloebia gouldiae. The sequence goes on along the minus strand of QUSF01000047.1, from coordinate 2,036,040 downwards.
CATAGAAGGCCCAAGTTTGTTACATGAAAGACCAAATTAGTAGTGGTATTTTTATAAAAGTGGAAGAAAACAAGTGGCAAGAAGAGAAAGGAACCCCTAAAGACATGTAAAATTCTATCTGGCTCTAACTACTCTAATATCTAGAAAAGTAGGAAGTCAGGAAGTTAGGATGACTAGCAAGACCAAAACTTCAAATTGTAGCTCTGGACCACAATTTAGGTGAAGCAAACTGACACAGAAGGGTTTTGAGGATTTATATTAAGAAAAATATATATTTTATTTAAAAAATGGTAAGAAACAAGCTCTGCACAGCTTACAAGTGCAAGGTATACTGTATAATCTCTACGTGTGGACCCGTGATAAATATTCACTCACAATCCCACACTACAATGTCCAATTTCAGATGAGACATTCCATAACATTTTAGCAACGCCCTCATAGGAAAAAACACATAAAGCAAAACTGAAAGAAAGACACAGTGTGTAGGGGTGAAGAAAGCAAAACTATTTTCAAAATCTCCATTATTTAAAACAAAGCACTGATCACAGACACGGTCAAAAAATCTTACAAAGGGACGACCTTAGTTCACATTCAAGCAGGCATTATTTAGTATTCCTTTCTGGTTACTTAGTGACATTTGAGAAACAAAGATCTAAATACAAAACTTCTATTTGCCATGACCAAAAATAGAAAAGTCTAAGTGATGCTAAGCTTCAGGCACTGAAAAGGAATAGCAGCTATGCAAGCAGATACAAAAGGAGAAAAAAACCACAGGTTACAAGCATTATAAAATCCATCACATTTCTAAGAAATAGATATAAAATCATTTGTTCCAAAGTTGCAAAGCCCAAGGGTAAACCTCCACTAGCAAAAAAGTACAAGCAAGAGCAAAACATTAGAGTAAATTTGGCTCATCTTACTAGAACAAATACAAAAGGGGTGGAAACACCAGACTTCTCACTGGACAGGAACGTAAATCCTAATCCCCATTCAAATGGGCCTCACGAAAGTGGAAAAAACATCACCACCAGCACCTGGGCACATTCAAGTTTCATACAGATGTTAAGAACTGCACGTGGTAAAATGAAGCCCATAAAAAATTTCAATTTATCAAATGAAACTACAGAATGGAGCCACTTCAACACAAAAAAAGTTTTATCTTCTGCTCCCTGAACACTAAGACATGCCTTTTTTTTCTCTATTTAAAGAACTACGCTGTCACATATTTTAGAGTGCAGAATTTTTTTTTTCCATATGAAAACTAAATTCAAAATCAACTTTTCTTTAGAATTCCAATTACTATTAACTTTTTACCTATGAGCATTTTTTCATCTGCACACAGGTCTTTAGTAGAATTTAAACCTGGTAATGCAAGACCAACACAGGTCTAATTGAGAGACATACACGAGCTAGTACATGGAAGCATAATAAAAGCTTTCCAGTGAATTGCACAGCCATCTGTCAGAGGGCAATAAAATCTCACAACACTTCCACTGATATTTCTGAGCCCAAACATAGCTGAATCTGATAGTTACAAACATGTTGCTACCTCAATGCAATAATTCACTAGCTAAGGAAAGTATAAAAGACAAATTTATAAGAAGATAAAGACAGAACAGAAAGTTTAGATGACCTGTTGTCTTCTGAAATCACTAACAAGACAGTTAAGGCCAATCCCCAAATCAGATCCTCTTTACATTTAGGATATATAAGGCATTTTCTAAAAATGAAGCATCCAAGAGGCAATTACAAATATCAAATTAATAGTAAGAATTCACCTCAGTCAGATGCTATTGAGCCAAAGTATTGAAGCAACAGCTATCAAATTTCCAAAATATTAATTCTGCAAAAACTTAGGCTTAAGGTGAGCCAAGCAAAGACGAATCAAGAGTAGAAAAGAAAGAAAATTTTCTCCAGATGGGACAAGGCAATCAGAAGCACAACACAGTTTGACTCTGGTACTGCACAAGATGGTTAAAACCATGCCTACAATTTATAGACTAGAATAATTCAAATGAAAAAAAAAGAATGATGCAGCTTTTACGGAGCAAAATCATGTTTCACAACTTGAAGAGTTCTGTGAAGGCATCAAGCATCCTGTGGGAAAAGGTGTTGGAAGTAGAAGTTTCTGCTCATGTCTCTGATAGGAAGCTATCGGAGAACTAAAGACCTTGCAAGGTAAGACTTAAGAGACAAAAACTGACAGGAGAAAGAGCTCAGAAGCCTTTCCATAATCTGTGCTTTATACAAAATTATTAAGATTCATCAAAACTGACAGATCATTACAAAACTCACAAAAACCTCAGAATACTGAGCAGCAAGCATAGAAAGCAGCAGAGGAAGCCACATGTCAATAAATGCAACATAATACACTGGGTAAGAGTTGTTTAATAACAGTACCAGAAAAAGTTGTAGCAGTCTCTGAACACACACCTTTGAAAAACATTTGTTCAGTGATTTCAAGCAATCAGGTTAGAAACCATCCAGAATATTACACTATTTTTTAACAAAGGGAAGAAAAAACATAACAAGTCCTTATGCTGCTGATACATTAATGGTATTCCCGTATGTCCAAGCGCTTCTAGCTAAAGAAAAACATAAAGCACCGAAGAAGATACAGATAATATTGATCATAGCATGGAGCAGCTTATGCACAGAGGAAAGATAATTTTTAGCTCACAGAAAAAAGGTAAGAATGACAGGTTAAGATAAAAGAACACCAAAAGAAAAAATCATTATAGCACAAAGCAATACGGTATGTCAAATGCCTGAAGTGTTTTCCAGAAGAACTTGAGAACATCAAATGAAATTTTTAAAAAGTTGCTCTTATGTCCTTCTTTGCCCAGTAAATAATTAAATGAGATAAATCAATACCTAAAGACATTTCTGAGACCATGAAACAAAGCAGTACAAAATTATTATAAAAATTCATTTAAAAAAACAGATCTGTAGAACAGCAAGAGTTCCATCTCAAGATGTCTCTAAACTCTAAAAGCAGAACAGGAATTATTACTCTACATTATGCCAACAGCCCCTTATCTGACAGTAGCAAGTACTGATCTACATGGATTTTACTGGGTCACGTACAAATATCCTCAAACACTGCACTCTCATTCTCCCATCCCTGCACCTGTAGGAAGATCACATTTTTCCTTAGCAGTTATGCCAAAAAAAAAAAAAAAAAAAAGCAAAACAGATAGAAGCCCAAAAACACAGCTCCCAGATTCTCTGACTAGAATCATAAGATACAATTCTAGTTTTTTCAATCCTTCATTCTAAACTATTTTCTAAACCACAGGTGTCCTCTAAACAACCTGGAACTGGTCTCCATCTCACATAAGAAGTCTGAAGCTCAAACAGTGAGGCAGTGTAGGACCAACCAACTCTGACAAGAACAGAAAGATTTGTTTAAATTACTTTCAAGCTCCTTGTCCAGATACTTACCCTCTTTCTAACAACTTGATAATACATCATTATTTGTTCATTATCCAAAAAATTCATGTTCTTTTTCCACTTTTTCTTCCCCCACCACATATCCATTCTGTCCAGCCTACAGCCAACCAGTAAGCTTTCACACTCCCTGAGCCCTGCTTTATTCCAGATGACATGTCTCATTTTCCAAGACTATTCTAAACAATAATCTCATTCTCCACCCCACCTTCAGCTGTTTGCTACTTCCCATGGTCTGGTAACCTTCTCAGCATGTTCTTTATCATCTCAGGCCTTCTGTGAAAGAATGGGCAAAGGGTAGAGCTGACATCTGGTAGCGAACCATGCAGGAAGTGCTTTTTAGGTGCGTGCAGTTACTCAATCAGTTTTGTTTCCACCCTGTAGAAGTTTCCACCTCACAGTCACAGCTAAATACACACATACTGAATTCTCACTGGTGAGATTCACACTGAATCTCACCAGGCAGACAAACAAGAAGGTGGAGGCCTACACAGGTTAAGAAGAAAAGAGCTAATCTAGTGGACACAACTTACATCCTGTCACTAATGCTTTAAGACTCTTCTCTTGTTAATTCTGAAAAATTGACAAAATAAGCCACACACACTTCTTTTGCTTTCAAAGGTAAACACACCTAGTATCCCATTACCTTTCATGTGTTTACAAAACAAAAAAAAGCTTTCCTTCCTCTATTTTTCCAAGAATTACACTTTCTCAAAATTCAGCTCCAGGACTCAAGGAAAGGCAAAGAAAAGCATGGCCTCCATAGAGAGTTTCTGACTAACAAATTTTCACTGACCTATCAATTCTGCAGGTTGCAACATGTATTACCACACTAGATCCTAAAAGAAAAATGGATTGAGCAGGATAAGGCTTCTAGAAATGACTATTTCAGGGCAGGTACTGTGCATCTGCTGCCCTATTAACCAATTCTACCAGCTAAAGAGAAGAGTAGAATTACAAAGAAATACATAATGTTAATATGTCCAAAAATTGGCCACAAATTGAAAAAAGAATAAAAAATACATCAGTGACTCAAGCTCACTTAAAGTGTATATTATAGAGTGTAGTAAAGAAACTTCCTAGTAAAAAAAGAGAAGGTAAAGAAAATTAAACTATTGCATTTTTAAGGGATTTCTTGTCTTAGATGACTAGTGAAGGTAGAAACAACTTCTGGAAAAAGTCAACACTGAAATTAAAAAGCACCTGTAGTAACCATCTCAACTAAAGAGTTATTTTAAGCACAGTTAACTTATTTCTTTGCTGATTTCTCTTAGATATTTAGATTTCAATTAGCTACCAAGTTCTTTAGTCCGAAGGTAGGAAGCAGTCTTCCTTATTTGAAAAAATACCCCAAACCTCTGAAAGCAGCATCGAAATCCATCTGTCTTGAGATGAATACTTGGCAAGTCAGAATTAACACTCACAGAAAACCTACATGTAAACCATCACTCCCTAGGCTGCCTATGTAAGCATTTCTTCAGGGGAACAGGTGTGAAGAATACTCCTACTGGGGGTTTCTCATCATCACAAAAGCTACACCTAAGACTCCTCCTGAAGACTTCAGGTCCCGAAATTCACTGGCTACTGCCATTGCACATTTCAACTTAGAAATCCAGAGTACTACCAGAAGTTTCATCCAATAGCACTGTCTTAGCTCTCAAGATTTAAGAACAGCCATAGAAAAAGACAAATCCAGAGGATGTCAAGTACTTTTAAAGGTCTATAGACATTTAATTTCTTCCCATGGCCCAATATCAGCCAGAATGTCTCAGTTCAGAAAAAACAGATAGCAAATCTGCCATTAGTCTGTAATATATGACAATAGTGGTCTCCTCAGGAGAAACATAATCTAGTTCCAAGTATTTATTGCTCATTGGAAAGCAACTGAAAGAGCAATCAGGAGGTTTCTTCTTCTTTCCTCCTTCATTAAACTAATTACATCCTTCTGGTTCATTAAACCCTCTACTTAGTTAACTCACTGTTCATTCAGTCTCCTCAAGGTCACTTATTTCCTTGGCATCATTGTACCACATCAATGTAGTTTGATTACACAGTATTTTGTACAGAAAATACTGGCCATGAGGATCATAGGTCCAGGAGATGGTTCTGTCTCTTCCTAGCTGCTGATCTTCCAGGCTGTTGCACTGCAGAAAATGTAACATACTGTGTGGTTCTGTGAAAGGTGCTGCCTCAAGCCTTCGTTTGCTGTTCCTGAACTGAATGACTGTTCCTTCCCATCTCTAAAAGATACTATGGTAACTCTCTGTGTTAAATGGGGCACAGTTACTCTCACCAGAAATGCAGATGACTGAACTATGCATTTGTGCCTTCTTACATGCTTTAAGTGTGTAACAAATTTTATTTCATACTTTCTACAAATACATATCAAAATATAAAAACCTACCTATTCTTTTCTTAGTCACAGACAGTTCTGTTTGGGTATCATCAGCCATCCTAGCTCTGAAGAATTCTCCTTCTGAAGGATATTACTTTCATTTGAAAATGTATGAGCTTTAATTAAAAAATGCTACTACAAACAGGTAAAAGTGGTAGAGGCTCAATCTTCCAGGTGTCTGGACAAATGGTCCTGAAGTGTACGCGCAAGACTGGATTCTTCACATGGAAATTTATTTGCATAAGTAAGATTCAGCCTATCTGATTTTTATGCCAATATTATTTCATATCCAGTCTTTCCTTCTGCTGCTCAAAACTGTTCTTTCCAGAGCTTATACCAGGCAGACAATATTTGACTTAAAAGGACAATATTCTTCTTAACAGTACCATTCAGAAACAAGATAGAAATAACAATAATGTACTGTAGACAAAGGTTATTTAGCTCCCTCAGAATTCTTGCCTAACTGTACTCTGAGATAATGAAAGGGAATTTGACTGCATCTCTAAACCTGAAATCCCAACTTAATCTGAAAAAAATTCTCTAGAGGAACACAAGCCACGCTATCGTAATGGCCAAATGTTGACAATCATCTGCTTAATCAGAGCTTTGGAAATGGGAGCTCCACACCCACACTGCTAACCCCTACATCCCCACTTAGGCTCCCCTAGCCTGGATGGGGTGACTTTGGTGATGAGATACTAGAGCACAAGAAATCACACTGTCACAGCCTACTAGACTGATTTTTTGCACGGGGTATGCACTACATGCTTCCCAGAAACATGAACCCAGGGACAGGATACCTCCTGAAGACTTTCTGCAAAGGGCACAAATCTGCAGCAATGAGTTTCCATATTGTGTCTGAAGCAGGGCCTGGAGTAAACTCCCATCAGCTATGGGTTTCAGAGGGACCACCTGGCTCCAGAGGAGGGCTAGAAGGTATGCAGCATGGAAAACTAAGAGACCAGACACAAGGACTGACTCAAACTGAGATTTTTGACTTCAGTAAGAATGGCATATAATTACCTTCTCTCATTAAAAAAATCATTTAGATAGATTAAATGATCTGGAGGCCAATTAAATTTATTAAAATAATAGCTTCAAATTTACTTAACACATTCATTGATAAGAGATTTTGCACTCCAGTTTCAACATTCACCTAATCCAAAGGGCAAAAGTTATATAGCTTTCCTCTGTCTTTGTTACAGACCCTTTAGAACTGTTTGCTTTTTCAGATGCACACTTCAACTGCCATCATCTTTTCTGTATTTGTCAAATTAGGCATTGCCTTTAAACTTCAGTTTATCAACCATATCATGGAAATGTCAGAAAAGTTGGGAGGTAACACACCATTCGCAGCATTGGCATACAACAAATATACCTAAAACAAACAAGAATGTGTTTTTCTGATTCATGTTTTCTACTTCTTAATCAGTAAAAAGCTGCTGTTAAGTTGTATGATTTTTCTTAACATTGCAATTCTTACATTTTGCTGATTATTTTAAAAATACCATTTTTACAAAGCTTAAGTTGTCATATTTTTGAACTTAACCACTTTGCCTGACTGTACGCCTTATCTGTACTTCCTGAAACTTAGAGTACAAATGCTGTGGGTTATTATTTTACACGCATGAGCATTTGAAAGCAGAAGCCACAGCTAAAAAGTCAGATGCTATCTGAAAGACACACAAAATAGAGAAAGGAAGCTTTAGCATAATTCTAAAAAGCTGTACTTGAGCAGACACAATAGCAATACACTACAGTGATCATAATTTAACAAATTTATTCAATGTAAGAGCAGATAAAACAAGCTTTATGTATTCAAAAATCAGGATTTTTGATCCTATGATGCTACTCCTACTTGTTTATAGGTTTACCAAAGGTGAATTTTGTGATTTACAAGTGTAGCAGCTAACAACCTCCACCAGCTCAGCCGTTATTGATAGGTTCTTTGTCCGAGCATTAAAGCAACAAATATTAAATAAAATAATTCCTGTCTTATTAAATAACCATTAAGTCTATGTCCTTTCCAGCTAATACAAGAGAGAAAACAACTTATAACTGCCACTCTCAATTGAAACAGCAAATATTACAAATGTGATGACAGATAATGTAAGCTACAATATGCTATCAATGTATGGAGTAAGGTTTTCCAAGTTTTCTAGCAAAAGCAAAAAGTTAGGCATAAACAGAACTGGCAAAAAGCAGCAAAGCTGACAAACCAAGTACAAAATTACGAGACTCAAAAAATGAGGATGCAAACCTAAATTCCACCCTCTTTGGAATATGCACTATGTGATTGTGTAGCTACTTTCATAGCACTTTTCCCTAGAAATGCCCAACCCATTTACTAGAGAGGATGGAGTGCTCTGAGTATGATTCAGCATTCTGTCAGAGGGGCTCATCTTCACAACTCTTATGAGGCTCATTGCTATAATTGTGTGTCTCCTATTTACTAAACAGGCAATTTCAAGGAACAAATGGGTTGTGATTAATGCACTTTAACACTGCTCTGGATTTAGCTTCTGCTTCTGGCAGAGAGTGCTTATGTAATACACAACAATTTACAAACTTCTCACAGGTTGCCACTACTTACACGATAATTGATTTTTCATTAAGTCTTAATTATGGTAATTTAGTTTTACACTTAAGCACAATTTCTTAATGTCTCAGTTCCTCATGTTGAAATAAATCACTTACAGAATCACAGTATGAAAAGTTGTGACACTATTAAAATCATGTAATGACAATTGCAAGACAGGTACTTAGTCTTCAGTCCAAGATCTGAATGCCATATAGAAAAATGCCAAATATTTGAGAACCATTAAAATTTATTAATTAAATATCTTCTTACTAGCTCATACTAAGAGAGGGTTGCAAGTGGAGTACAGTATTGTGCAGGCAGTATTGTACAGCATAGCTAAAGAACGGATTAAAAGTGTACACATGATTGTCCTATTTCCCCCTCAACAGCTGACAGCATGTGTTTGTCCTAATAGAGAGCTACATGGCAGAAAGCTCTCGTAGTATGCAATTAGTGCTGCTACTCCACATTCACCCTGTCAACAACCTGAATGAATTACTGTCCAAGCACTAACTGTCTCCTCAGCAGAAAATAAGAGCAGCCATATCAGAAATCCTAACAAAATGCCCTTTTTGCTCAAGGTGCAAGCCCACAACATCAACAAGGTTCTAAAGAGCCAACTAATATGCTCCAAAGATCAGTAATTCTGTCAAAATTGTACATGGGGACAGATATCAGACACTGAACTGCAGTAAAGTTATGAATACAGAGGGTTGTCTCTACAAACTGCTACTGCACATTATTGTAAGCAGGTTAGTAAGAAACCCAGAGATGAAGAAAACAGTTTGATATTATATGTGGTTAAAGCACCTGGCATTTTCTCTCAAGTGCAGAAAGCAGCAATGCAAGGGAAGCTGGTTACTATAGAGCAAACAGCAATCAGAAATCCAAAGTAGAATGATGTCATGAGGTACAGTTCACTCATTCAGATTAAAAACAGCATTAAGCCCTAAATTATTGGGAATTTATTTTTATTATCATCAGGGAAACACACAGGAATTTAAAATTCCCTGTTATTTCAGACTCCTTACACTGAACTGAACTCTGCACTTAAACTTGCGGGAGAAAATAGAAAATAATTACAGAAATGGTCACAAATATGATTTCATGCTACAAGCTGACAGCAATCAAAGCCTTCCATCCAGTGAAGCTGTGCCAAAAAAAAAAAAAATTATAATCCCAAACACAAAAATAAAAGCCATTTTAGAAGGACTTTCGCTATTTTTTTAAGAATCCTTACAAAAACTTCCTATGTACGTGTATGAGCCCATACACATAGCTCTTAAAATGAGAGGTGACTACCTTTTCTCTCAAACTCTGGAAACAAAGAAACAAAGCTACGAATTTCACTGATTCACTACTGCAAAAAAAGTTTCAAAAATAAACCTTTGTAAAGAAATGCTACATTTACCTGACACAAATGTTAAACAGCAGAAACCTTCTGCATATTTTCATGTTCCAAATTTTAAATCCTTTAACTCCCTAATAAAATGGTGAATACTCAACAATTTCAAGACTATCTCTACTGTAGAATAAAGCCCTCCACCTAGGTTTTTAAAATCCATTTTCACAAGGCAAATACAGCAACAATATAATTAAGCCAGGACTGAGCGGACAGTTTTATCTTAGAATAGGGACATATATGCAGTTTACTTCCTACTGGAACGCATTTAGGCTTTCTTCTCTTACTGCTTTGCTTCTCCTCCCCGCCAGCAAAAAAGTCTCTTTCCCTAGACCTACTTTCCACACGCTGCAAAAAAAACTCCTCCCTGTGAAGTGATGACCTCATGCTCCTAGCCCATCTCCTTGTATGGAGCAATTCCGGACTTGCTGCCAGCTCTCTCCGCCTTCAGCCTGACATGGCAAACATATCTCCCTTCATCCTGCTGCTTCCCAACTGAGGGAACTGAGGACGGGAGGCAAGCTGGGAGGGCAGAGCAGGCAGAAGAGGGGATTTCCCATGGACAAAGAACAGGCCACCAGACGCCTGTCCGCTCTCGCATCCAACATAACTTCGTACCACCAAAGCACCTCTGCTCTCCACAGCAGAAGAATGACACTGAACGCTGAACTTTTTAAGTATGGAAATACATACCATTTTACCTAACTGCAGTGTACCTCCTGTAGCCAAACCTTACTTCCTTTTTATGCTCTTAAATATCACTTATTAGTGAAAAAAATGTCACTTCTCTCTTAACAAAGGCCCATCTCACCTTCGTATCACTAAAGTTCTTTGATATTGAAATTGGCCTGACATTCTGTGCACACACTGATACTTCCTTTATCTTTTTTGCTAGTTAATCTTTAAGCTCTATCAAACAACTCCAGAGGAACTGAAATTTTCTGTTCTTCTCTATACTCGGTTCATCACCTTCTCTGGCCTGTCTTGCTTTCAAGTGTCAGAATTATTTCTACATGATCACTTTATACATTGGCAATCCAAATACCAACTGACAAAGGACTCAGTTGTGACATGAAATTACAGTTGTAGAAAATCAGGAAATGTGATGGATAATGAGCTTTTGCTCCACTAGTAAGTAACATTGTACATACAAGACTTCATCTTCTCCCTCAAAGAAACATCTCCAAAGCCCAAGTTTACTAGGGTTAACATTCCATGCATGTATATTTTAAAGTTCTAACTGTACTGACAATTTCTGTCAACACATTTCAAGGAATTTATAAGATGAGGGAATATACATTGGTCTCACCAACAATAATCATTGCTCTAACTCAACCTACCATGTGTCCATCATTTGCAATTTGCTTGGACTGTGAGCAGATGATGTGTGAATGTCCCACCTCTTTGAGATTCTCAAAGACTACCACTTATATAAAACAATCTGTAGAAGCAATCTCCTTGCTAGGTATTATTAGCAAGTAGGATTAACTTATTTTAATAAACTTATTTTAAGACCAAATAATTTTTTGGTCCAGTTTCATGCATCATTATCTGTATTTTTTTTCACACTGCAACTTCTTGAACGAATCTGCAGTACGACAGAGCAGACCACTGAAGCCACTTTGAGCAGGTTTGTTTCAAAGCAGGGAAAAGTTATTTCACCTACTTCAAAAGCAATGATGCTGTCCTGCAAAGAGAAAATGAGCTGGCTTGTTTTAAAGGTCTTACAAAACATCCCGGTGCTCACACAGGATGTGTCACTTCAGAGATGTATGCTCATGTGAAGTCCAACCAAACAGAAACATACTCCAACACGAAAAGGGATGTTTAATGCCCTTCTGTGTAATCCTCTCGAACACCAAGTGTGAATATTACAGTATATGTACAAATACCAAAATCTCAAACACACAAAGCATTAGAATGCACACAACAAGCGCCGGGGCAGCGACACTGACAAGGCCTCACCATGCAGGTCCAACACTAACGCAGAAGTTCATGCAGGCAGCCGCTGTGTTGTACAGAACTGTCAGGCGGCACCAAGGAGGAAAACATCACAAAAATCCCCAAACCGACTCCC